>JARQOD010000003.1:340325675-340392025 GCA_033576555.1 Oophaga sylvatica | reverse complement strand
TTGCATCACGCTATGTGACTGCGCGTGAATCCTCACATCCTTTCACTGCACGCTGTGAGGATTTCTCCGATGCCAGCACCAGAGTGGTGGAAACGGGACTACAAGTATGTGATATGCATACATGCGGTCACGTGCCAACTAGACATGTGCGGCCCACTCGATGCAAGTGTATTAAGCTTAGTCTAGTTGGAATGTGGCCGAAAGTATGGAAATCGCATATTTGAGAGCACATGACCGCGCCGCTCTCAGCTACGGCACCAAAGATCCTTACAGTGCGTGATGTGAGTAGCGTGACTGCAGATTTGTAGCCTAAGGCTGCACAACCCCTTTAAGATCGAAATGCGCTGACAATAGTATATCTGCCCTGCATGCAGTGGGAATGTCAGGCCAAACAAGGTCCTGTCTAACAAAAGGCCGGGATAGCAGGAGCCGCTGTGACAGCATTCTGACAGGGGGCAATGTCTTTTTCACATGGTTCATATGATGTGTGTTATGTTTAGGTAGCTGAGGAGAATAAGCAAAAACGGCAATAAACCAGAGAGGCTGGAACCTATTGTATTGCAGTAACCTGAACTAACCACACAACTAGAGGTAGCCGTGGAGCGTTCCTACGTTAATTCCTAGACGCCTCGTCACAGCCTGAGAGATAACTACACCTAAAGGCAGAAAGATGAAAGCTATCTGACCCGGAGCAGATGCCCAAAGAAAATATGAAGCCCCCAAACATGTAATGGCGGTTAGACAAGAAGAAGCACGGACACAGACAGAAAATAGAATGAGCAAACGCTGGGGCCCAATCTGTCTAGACAGAAAGGTACAGGAAAGGATACTCACTGCAATCCAAAAAAAACCCCTAAAAAATACCAACTCTTCTGATTGCAAAAACACCTGAGATCACATGATCACGAGGGAACAATGCAAAAAGCAAGCACAAAAATAAAAGCAGAAAATATCTTATCTGATAGCAGAAGATGCAGGCAAGACTCAGCAAACTTCCTAATGAACCAGGAACCACAATTGAGGACAAGAACAATTGATCACGGCAACCATCATGGGAGGGAACCTCCCTTTATCAGACCAGTCCGTGATCCCAGATTGCCATTCCTCGCTGAAAGGTTCACTACTGTCTGTAACCACCAGATGGAGCCTCTGCTCAGAAACACATCTCTAGCACATTCATAACAGATGTGGGTAAATATGCTAATGCATTAAAAATTTATAGAAATAAATTATGAAATGGTCACTTAAGTTGGAAACATGGAATCACTATTTACAGCAATGTTAAATTGTCATATTGTCATTTTTTTTAAATAAAATTTTTTTAATGTGTTCCATTTTTGCCTGGAGTCTCATTTTTATGAAGTTTACATTTCTATATGTTTGTACTGCAATAGCAGGAGATGTATGGGAGGAGATAGAGATAGACTTGTCCTAAGGATGTGCATGTAACATATACTGTATCCATAGCAACTAGCAGCCACTCTTATCTATGGCATCAAAATCATCCAGCAGAAACCGGGCCTAGTCGCCCATAGCAACCTATTCAGGAGCAAGTTTAGGAAATAAACGCTGGGCTTTTTAATTGATTGCTATGGGTGACGTGACAATGTTTTATGCCAGCAAAATAGAAGAAATGGGTAGATGAGGTCTGTGGGTGACGGCATTTGTCAAAGTTGGGCAAAGTGCTGAAGAAGGGGAAAGGCACTTGACAGTAGGGCCATTACCATTCTCATCAACAAAAAGGCATAACGTGAAGCTCCTGGGCCCTAATCCAGAATCGGCACCAGGGCCACATGCATAGTGCTGGCCTCCACTTTCAGGGCACAGACTGTTTGGACCCTCCAGACTCCAGGGCCTGGGTGCGTTCCTAACCTCTGCCCCATTTAGTTCTGCCCCTGCTCATCCTCTATCATTTTTCAGATCAAATAAGTGCAGAACAAATCTGTTTTTAGCATCTAATTATGCATTTATCTACAGGGGTAATCCAGCGTCGCTCATTGCACCATGAAAGTGATTACCACATTAAAAACAAATGGCAGAATATCAGATTTTCTGGATAATCAGATGCTTGTGTTTGCAGGACATTTTGACCTCACCATAAATTCTTGTGCTTTCTTCTGCAAAATTTCAAGTTAGCATTAAATACTTTCTATGCTCATCTGATAATCCAGAATTTGTAATAATCCAACACCCTTCAATTTACACTGACAAAATAAAGTCTACAGTCTAGTTATTCTGCTAGCGATCACTACAGGTTAGCCATTAATATGGGTGGACTATGTCCTCAGAGCTAGAACTTTCTTATCTTCTCATCATATACAGTCATGAGAAAAACTAAGTACACCCTCTTTGAATTTTATGGTTGTACATAGCAGAACATAATTTAAAAAAATCTGTTCCTTCAGAGATCTTAAAATTCAGTAAGCACAACCCAAGATGCACAACACGTGATACATTGCAGTGCATTATTACGTACCAAAACTAGGCTGAAATGCCGAAGCAGCGAGTGAAAAATTAAAAACACCCCATGTTTATCAGCAATAACTTTACACAATTGTTTTCTCCATTTCTCTATGACTTCTTCAGTCTTGCATCATTCTGGAGGAATTTTGGCAAACTTTCATTATAATGTTGCTTCTGCTCATTGAGGTTTGGGGCACTCATTTCTGTACAGCTTTCTTAACTTCTTAGTGACCAAGCCAATTTTGACCTTCCTGACCAGGCCAATTTTTTACAATTCTGACCACGGTCACTTTATATAATAATAACTATGGAACGCTTCAATGAATCCCACTGATTCGTGACATATTGTACTTCATGATAAAGGTAAAATTTATTCAATATGACTTGTGTTTATTTATGAAAAAAATGGAAATTTGACAAAAATGTTGAAAATTCTGCAATTTTCAAACTTAATTTTTGTGCCCATAAATCAGAGTTATGTCAAACATAATAGTTAATAAATAACATTTCCCACAAGTCTTCTTTACATCAGCACAATTTTGGAAACATAACAAAAAAAAATTAGGAAGTTATGAGTTAAAACTGTGACAGATAGTACCCAAAAGTAACACTATTCTAAAAACTGCCCCCTCACAGACCTCAACACCACATTAAAGAAGTTTATTAACCCTTCAGGTGCTTCACGAGAACTGAAGCAATGTGGAAGGAAACAATTAACATTTAACTTTTTTTCACAAAAAATTTACTTTAGACCCAAACTTTTTTATTCTCACAAGGTTATCAAGAGAAAATGGACCACAAAATTTGTTGTGCAATTTCTCCTGAGTATGTCGATACCCCATATGTGGGGGAATACTACTATTGGGCGCACGGCAGGGACCAGAATAGAGGGAACACCATTTGACTTTTGAACGCAAAATTGGTTGGAATCGATGGCGGGGACAATGTCACGTTTGGAGGCCCCCTGATGTGTCTAAATAGTGGAAATCCCCCCACAAGTAACCCCATTTTGGAAATCAGACCCCTCAATAATTTCTCTAGATCACATCAGAGGAGAGAGAAATGAACTTTAAATCAGACTTTTTTTTCTGATCGCCGTTATTCGATGAATAACAGCAATCACGTGACAGGAGACCATAAAAACGGGCCCTGATCATGTTCTCCAGGTCAAGACTCCAGAGATTTTTCAATGCTGGGGGGCACTATACCCTTATTTCTCAGCGCCGCTAAACAGCAGTGCTGAAGAATAAGTACCCTTAACTGCCACCGTTAAAAGGCATATCGGTAGTCGTTAAGGGTTTGACGGGTTGACTCACTCAGATGCTTGCCGAGGTGAACACAGGAACACCTCTTGTGGTAAATCACCTGCTGGTTTATTAGGGCACAGCATAAACTTTAGCAGGGTTGTACAAAGTAAACGTGGCCTTTCTGGCCTAGTGGCAAAACAAAACAAAGTCCAATAGAGTCATTTTTCCTGCAGAATTCACTCGCAGGGAACACTCAAAGTCCTCAGCTCCTGGAGCCACGTCCATAGACTTTCCTCTCCAAACACAGAACAGAGGAAAAAAAAAACAGTGGCTGAACATTTAACCCCCCAGCCACACCCTTGAGGTGGAGATATGGTGAGTAGGTATTCCGCCCATCTCTCACCTACTCACCAAAAAAACCTGGTCCCTAATCTTGGCTGATTAACCCCTTCAGCACATAGCATTTTGGAGAGAAACGTATGGGTTTCTAGATCACGGAAGAAAGCAATCATCGTGACACATACCTCACCTCACATACAGTGCCAATGACCCTGTCACAAGAGGTTAAAGGAAACCTGTCACCAGAAAAAACACTATTCAACTGCGGATATGGGGTTAATCTGCAGGTTAACTAATCCCTTCATCCCGCACCACATTTTCGTTTTTTCATTTCTGCTTTTTCCTCTCCCTTCTTCTGAGAGCCATAACACTTTTATTTTTCTGTCCACATACACTCCCTGACAGAAGTTATGTCGCTTATCCATGTTATGTAAATAAAAGCTTATAACCTGACGTTAAATTCATCCATTGGTTGTATAAAATTATTCTTTTGAAAACTGAAACCCTCTGAAATGTGGTTTAGGTTAAGAAAATAAATTGTCATCAATGCAGAAATATTGATCATTTAATGGACACAGAATTGTCAGATTTTGACAAGACAAAAGTTTTATATAATGCACCCAATCCTAGTTTACATCCTCACCTGTGCTCAGTAAATGATCAGTTAATTAGTGAGTATGTATAAAAAGAAATTCAACACCCCAGACCTTCACTTGAACTGCAACTTGAGCTCTGACAACATGCCAAAAATCCACCCTGCGACCAAAGCCTGGATTATCAAGAGGCTGAAGACCAGATCCACTGCAGAGGTGGCTGGCACATTTAAGTGTTTATTTCTTTTAATGTTAATGATTATGGCTTGCAGCCAATGAATACCCAAAAGTCATTATCTCAGTAAATTAGAATACTTTAACACCAGCTTGAAAAATGATTTCAAAATCCAAAATGTTGTCCTACTGAAATGTCTGTTCAGTAAATGCACTCAATACTTGGTCGGGCTCCTTTTACATGAATTACTGCATCAATGCGACGTGGCATGGAGGCGATCAGTCTGTGGCACTGCTGAGGTGTTATGGAAACCCAGGTTGCTTTGATAGCAGCCTTCAGCTCATCTTCCTCTTGACAATACCCCATAGGTTCTTTATGGGGTTAAGGTCAGGCGAGTTTTCTGGCCAATCAAGCACAGTGATACTGTTGTTTTTAAACCTGGTATTGGTACTTTTGGCAGTCTGGACAGGTGCCAAATTCTGCTGGAGAATGAAATTTCCATCTTCTAATAGATTGTTGACAGAGGGAAGCAAGAAGTACACTACAATTTCCAGGTAGATGGCTGCGCTGACTTTAGTCTTGATAAAACACAATGGACCTACACTAGCAGATGACATGGCTACTCAAACCATCACTGATTGTGGAAACTTTACACTAGATTTCAAGAAGCTTGGATTGTGGCCTCTCCACTCTTCCTCTAGTCTGGGACCTTGATTTCCAAATGAAATGCAAAATTTACTTTATTCTGAACAATACCTTGGACCATGGAGCAACAGTCCAGTTCTTTTTCTCCTGGGCTCAGGTAAGACGCTTCTGGCGTTGTCTATTGGTCATGAGTGGCGTGACACAAGGAATGTGATACTTGTAGCCCATGTCCTGGATATGTCTGTGTGTAATGGCTCTTGAAGCAATGACTCCAGCAGCAGTCCACTTCTTGTGAATCTCCCCAAAATATTTGAATGGCCTTTTCTTTACAATCCTTTGAAGGCTGCAGTTATCCCGCTTGCTTGTGTACCTTTTCTACCACACTTTTTCCTTACACTCAAATTTCCATTAATATATTTGGATTTAGCACTCTGTGAACAGCCAGCTTCTTTAGCAATGACCTTTTGTGGCTTACCCTCCTTGTGGAGTGTGTGAATGAGACTGCCTTGTTTGCCATGATTATGGAGCCTACTGAAACAGACTAAGGGACCTTTTTAAATGCTTAGGAAGCCTTTACAGGTATTTTTTGTTAATTATTCTAATTTACTAAGATAATGACTTTTGGGTTTTCAATCTGGTAGATGCTCACTTTGTCCAGACCCATGGCCTGTGGTGTAGGCCATTGACTCTGTCCCACTTAGCCAGGGGAGGGTGATCCAAGTCATAGATGATATACACCAGTGTATAGGGACTCATCATGAAGAGTCCCTGTCGTGCTACGTCTTGGGGGGAATGCCAACACCCATCGTTTTAGGCCTCTCTTGGTTGAAAAGACACAACTAATTCATAGAATGGCAGTCTAGGGAAGTAGTCAGCTGGGATCATTCGTGTGAGGGCTGCTGCCCGGGGCTACTGTCTCTGCCGTCTTTCTACAACTGTCCCCTTCTTCTCCGGTGGGAGCAGCAGAGGTGCTGCCAGGGAGTAGGGGCAAGTCTCAACCCTCTCCACAAGCTAACCCTGAGTGTCGGAGTCCTCTTGGGAGGAGGGGTCAGGGGAGGGTGATGGTTCCCTTTGAGCATTGTGGGGGTGTGAGTGTGGCGACACAGGGGGACGCCTCTGTTGTCGGTTCCTCGAAGAGTTCATCATGTTATGGCAGATGTATGCGTGGCAATAAACGTTCAGGTCTGGACCTGTGGGTGGATGAGTATGTGTGGGTGTCCACCAAAAACATCCGGTGGAAGTGTGCTACTGGGGTCTGGAGTTCTCGGGTTATCTGGCCGTATCGGGTGTTGACCAATCTCGGCCTGGGGACTTTCCAGCTGGAGTTACCCCCATTAATACAGATTCACAACTCATTCCCCAGGTCGGCGCTCTGGAGATTTGTGGCGCCTCCGGAGTATACGTTGTTGTCACTTCCATCAGTCCACGTTTGCCATAAACCTGAGGGCCAGGCGGCTAACAAGGTGAATTCTGGTGGATCGAGGCATCCTCACCATAGGTTGTTTTCTGGTGAGGTCCGGTGTTGAGGATCCAAAGGCCCCTCATTGAAAGGGGGGTACTGTCACGATCCATGTTTGGATCTGGCAGATCTGGATTCTCAGATTAAAACTTTTTTCCTTTCAGACCATCGGGGTTATTGTCAGTTTTTTCCCTGCTGACCTGCTGCTGTAATTGCATTGCTGCTGGGGTCAGCTGATGTGGGTGGTGACCACTCCCACCATCCTTTAAAAGGTCACCTGTTGCATCAGCTGACTGTTGGTTATACAGGTCCTTTCTGGAGACCAACCTAGCTGGAGACAGGAGCTTCCTGAGTGCAGAGGTGCTTCAGCTCATTACATTGATCTGGTGTCTTTATCCTGCTGTGCGGTGCTTGCAGAAGAAAGCTAAGTGTTATATTTTTGCTTCCCCATTCCTGTGGTGTCTGTCTTTCCTTTCTTTTGTGTTGTATTAGTGCAGTGGTGGGACTAGTGCAGGGCAACTGAGGGAGTGTGGGACTAGAGCAGGGCAAGTGAGGGATTAGGTATCCTGCTCGGTGACGGGGTGAAAAAACCCATATAGGGACGATAGGGAGATCAGGGCACATCCTTAGGTGAGTGCAGGAGCTAGGGTGGAGCCTGTGCAGAGTTTCAAGGGATCCCTGAAATTTTGCCAGTATGGGACCCCAAAATTACTAGTGGTAGCCCTGACCCTAACAGTAACCTGAACGGCAAAGAATGGAAAAAAATTACAATTTTTTTATTTTATAATTTTTATCTAAAATAAAGAGGTGACAAAAGGGGGTTTGATTTACTATTTTTTTATTTTGATCATTGTGATTCGGCCTATCAGTGATCAAAATGAACCAATAGGACAAATTTCCTATTGTTGCAGGTACCGGACGGCAGATCTCTGCGGGCATACTGAGCATGCGCCCGCCATTTTCTTACAGGAAGGTGATGCCGGGGAACGGAGCAGGAGGGCTACCATGGGGGTACATTATATTATGGGGTGCATTATGCTGCTATGGGGATGCATTGTACTCATATGGGGGTGCATTATACTACTACTGGGTTTCATTATACTACTATGGGGCGCATTATACCCCTATGCGGGTGCATTATACCACTATGGGGGGTGTATTATATTACTATGGGGCTGCATTATACTATGATTCGCATTATATTATGGGGGTGCATTATATCGCTATGGGGGTGCATTATACTGCTATGGGATGAATTATAACGCTATGGGGATGTATTATACTACTATGGGGCTGCATTATACTACTATGGGGTGCATTATACTACTATTGGGCTGCATTATACTACTATGGGGCTGCATTATACTACTATGGGGTGCATTATACCCCTATGGGGAGCGTTATACCACTATGAGGGGTATATTATATTATGTGGCTGCATTAAACCGCTATAGGTATGCATTATACTGCTAAATGGCTGCATTATACTACTATGGGGCTGCATTATACTACAATATATGACTTATGGATGACTATGGGGCAATATGGAGAGACATGAGGCAGAATGGCTGGATATGTGGTGTCCAGAATGTGGGATATAATTACTGTAGTGACTAATTGAAGGATATTATTTTTGAGGATACTGTTTTCAGTGTGGGGGAGGAGAGGTCCGGTTACTGTGCAGGGTGACACAGTCGTTTTTTTCTTCATCTGGCGTAGTATAGAGGTTGCGGAAAAATTGGGGAATGTGCTCTAGATAACTGTGTTATTTTTTGCAGAGACAAGTCTTGGCTGGAAGAAGTGATGGTAGTCTGAACTGGATGAAGAAGAAAAGCGAAAATGAATGACTTCAACTAGAGATGTCACCGGTGAGTCAGTGTGATACCTGTAGCTACTATATACAGAGCTCCTGTGTATAATATCACTGGTGATCACAGTATTACCTGTAAACTATATACAGCGTTCGTTTGTATAATGTCACTGGTGATTCCTGTATTACCTGAACACTGACACTATACATTATATACTGTATACAGAGCTCCTGTGTATAATGTCACTGTTGATCCCTGTATTACCTATACACTGACAATATAAACTACAGGTGCATCTCACAAAATTAAATTAACTTTTTGATGATATTCTATTTCAGTTCTTCAATACAAAAAGTGAAACTCTTATATAGAATCATTACAAACAGAGTGATGTATTTGAAGTGTTTATTTCTGTTAATGTTGATGATTTTGGCTTACAGCCAATGAAAACCCAAAAGTCATTATCTCAATAAATTATAATACTTTATAACACCAGCTTGAAAATATGATTTTAAAATCCGAAATGTTAGCCTACTGAAATGTATATAAATGCACTCAATGCTTGTTCGGGGCTCCTTTGGCATCAATTGCTGCATCAATGCGGCATGGCATGGAGGCGATCAGTCTGTGGCACTGCTGAGGTGTTATGGAAGCCCAGGTTGCTTTGATAGCAGCCTTCAGTTCGTCTGCATTGTTGGGTTTGGTGTCTCTCATCTTCTTCTTAACAATACCCCATAGATTCTCTATGGGGATAAGGTCAGATGAGTTTGCTCGCCAACCAAGCAAAGTGATACTGTTGTTTTTAAACCAGGTATTGGTAGTTTTGGCAGTGTGAACAAGTGCTAATTCCTGCTGGAGAATTAAATTTCCATCTCCAATAAGCTTGTCGGCAGAGGGAAGCATGAAGTGCTCTAAAATTTCCTGATAGACGGCTGTTCTGACTTTGGTCTTGATAAAACACAGTGGACCTACACCAGCAGATAACATGGCTCCTGAAACCATCGTTGATTGTGAATACTTCACACTGGACCTTGGAAATCAAGGTCTCAGAGTATGAAGGAAGAGTAGAGAGACAGATAACCCGAGCTGCTTAAGATCTAGTGTGAAGTTCTTCCACTATACCCAATCCAGCAAATGAACACCCAACCATGAGTGTTCACATTTCCAAAAATTATTGGCAGACACCACCAATGTGGCATCAATTTCACCACAGTAGAAATAATATAATAGGGACCGACAGTTCTTCCACTACACCCAATCCAGCAGATGGACACCCAACCAGGAGTGTTTACATTTTAATAAATGAGGGCCTGACAACACTGAAGTGGAATAACTGTCACGGGAAAACAAATAGTATAATTGGGACCGACACATCTTCTGCTACAGCTAACCCAGCAGATGTAGACCAACCATGACTGTTCACCTTTCCACAAATTTGTGTTAACATCAGCAGCAGCAGCCTCTGTAGCCACACTAAAGATATCACAGACTGCAGTTAAGTGACATTAATGGATCAGACTAAAAAAATGCAATATCATCTAGTCTGTACAGTCTGCGATTGGGGTGCAAATGTCCTTGCAGATCCATGACTTGTTCATCTTAATGAAACTTAGGCGGTCTACACTTTCAGGGGACAGCTGGATGCGCTTATCCATCAGGACACCACCAGCAGTGCTGAAGACATGTTCTGAGAAAACGCTGGCTGATCGGCACGATAAAACCTCCAAGGCATGTGAGGTGAGCTCAGGCCACTCATTCATTTTGGAAAACCAAAATGTAAAAGGGTCCAAACCCTCCCTGATGATATTGATATTTAGTTGTAGATACTCCTGCACCATACTCTCCATTCGTTCACCATGTGTAAGACTTGGACTCTGTTGTGCTGGTGCACGAGTTGGTCTAAAAACAGTGTCAAAGGACTCACAGAAATTGCTTCTTCCACTTTCACCACTGCTGCTGCTGATAATGTTACTTATACCAAAACTATGGGTGACATGTAGAATCATAGTTCCAAAATCAGGAACAGGGCAACTCCCTACATATTCAGAAAACACGAAATACCAGAGCCTCAAGCCCAATAACAAATGTCAACACTATCTTGTAAATATAAAAATCTATCTTTATTGAAGAAAATCTAATAAAACATGACAACAATGAATGTACATAGATAGTAGTATCGGTGAAAGAGCAAAACAGAGCCTGGTGCACATTGAATAGCGCACTGAATTGGATGTAAGGTCTAACAATGGTATATAATCACATGTATATGACTAAATGTAAACATAGGGGCCACATCTCAATCGAAAAAGTGCCAAACATTGGCGTGTACACATAAATAGTGTGTGTCCCTGTATTGTAATACAGCGGCAATATAAAATCATGAGATGCAGACCCTTGCTGTACAGTCACATAAGACGTTTCCCAATTTCCATAGCGCAAAGAATTATACATGCATTTTTATAGTGCATCGTATATAACATCCCATAAAGTGCATAAGTGCTTACCCATGTATGGACAATGTGACACCAGGAACGTGCCCCGACGCACGTTTCGCTATGACTAGCTTCCTCGGGGGCAGTGTGGAGAGTGGTGCCAAACATATATATATATATTACACCGTCCAGGTGATAAGAATAATTGTAATGATTACCCATCCTGAACGAGCGCGTGTGGGGGCCGATACAGGAGCGATAGTCGCACCACTTCCGGCACTCCGATGACGGCGTGGGTCAAGGAAAAACTTCCTGTGACGTCAGGACCCCGCCGCCATCTTGAAGGAGGCCTTTAGTGGGACGGATCACTGCTGCCGCCCGCGCATGCGCATCACACTGGGAACCATTTTGGTTAATGGCAATCTTAATGGAAAAAGGTTGGACTCATGATGGACGATTTACAAGAATGGGGGGAACAATAAGACTAGTTGAAACAAATAATATCAAATAATAAAAATAAAAAAATGTGAAAAATAAAGAATAACAAAAATAATAATGAAAAACACAGGAAAAAAACACAAGAAAAAATAACAAAAAAGCTTGCAAATGAATCACCCCAAAATAATAATATAGCCAATCAGGAGCAGTGTGAACAAAATACAATCAGAATAATTGTATCAAATATACATCTCAGGTATCAAAAGTCCATAATTTCCTAGAAATTAGGTCAAATGCCACTAGATTCCTGAGTATCAAATTCTGCATTGTTAAGTCACATCAGTTCCGTAATATTTCCATGTCCTGATACGGTATAGGTTGGATATCCAATGGTCCCATCATAGATATATGTATCAATCAAACGACAGCATGTGTTTCATTGTGTCTAAAGACATAAAACATATTAAAATTAAAAACAGCACTCTAAAAAAGGAAACAGTGTGATCCCAAAAGATAGATCCTATAAGAAACAAGCGAAGGATAATTTCTCATTTAGCCCCTTTGGGGACATAGTGTTGAGAGTAGTGATCCATCGACATTCCAGTTGTGCCAGTGTGCGCTTCATATCACCACCTCTAATGCCGACATGAAGTCGGTCAATGCCAACAAATTTGAGGCCCGTTGGGTCGCACCCATGGCGCAATCTGAAGTGTCTAGGGATCGTTTTGAGGGCATTAATGTCAGTTGCCTCTCTAGCGGCATTGACATCCCGAATATGCTCCCTGACTCTGATGCGGAACTCACGTGAAGTGAGGCCCACATAACTCAGACCACAGGGGCAAGTGGCCAAATAAATGATGAAACAGGTACTACAAGAGATGTAGTGTCTGATCCGGTAGCCCCCACCCCCCTCTCTATTTCCAAAAGTGGATGTGCGGCAGATATTCCTACACGCCAGACACGAACCACATGGAAAACATCCTTGTCTCTGCACACCAGCACCAAAACGATGAGACGGGCCAGCTACATAGTGACTCCTCACCAGGAGGTCCTTGAGATTCGGAGATCTCCTGGCTGTAAGGAGTGGGCGCTCTGGTAATATATCCCTCAAAATGGGATCTGAGCGAAGGACAGGCCAATGTCTAGTCAAAATTTGCCTAATCTGTACACACTTATTGTTGAAGGTAGAAATGAATCTGATGGGTGGATTCGAATCCCTCTGTTTATTGTTGGAAACGAGTAATTGATTCCTCGATGTATTCTTGGCTCTTAAATAGCCACGTTTAATTGTTCTCCTACTGTATCCCCGATTATGGAACCGTCTGGAAAGGTCCCGGGACCGCCCCTCAAAGAGTTCATCAGTTGCACAAATACGTTTCATCCTAAGGAACTGGCCCGTAGGAATGGCACGGATGGTAGCTGCAGTATGGGCGGATGAAGCATGTAATAATGCATTGACGGATGTCTCCTTCCGGTACACATCCGTCAATACTGTGCCGTCATTTGAAATAATAAAATGGATGTCAAGAAATTCAATGCTTTCTTGTGAAGATTTATAAGTCAATTTGATGTTAAATTGGTTCTCATTTAGTGCATCGATAAACTCCTGAAGGGCAAGCCCGGGGCCCTGCCAGACAAACAGAATGTCGTCGATATATCTATACCAACAAATGACCTGGGAGGAGGAGGCGTGTGCACCACCCCCAAATAGCTCCCTCTCCCAGTACCCTAGGAAAAGGTTAGCGTAGGATGGTGCACACGCCGCCCCCATCGCAGTACCCCGCTTCTGCAGGTAAAATCTATCTTTGAATGTAAAATAATTATGGGTCAAGACGTACTCCAATAGTTCCACGCAGAGGGAAGTCCAGATCCCCCATATCCAGGAAAAACTGTACCGCTCGTAGCCCATCCTCATGATTGATGCTGGTGTACAAAGACTCAACGTCAGCCGTGACTAGGGTCATCCCTGGTTCTAATGTAATACCATCCATCTTCCTCAGGACGTCCGTCGTGTCCCTGACATAGGAGGGTAGAGTCTCCACGATCGGATGTAAGTAATATTCAATGAATTTACAAATAGGGTCACACAGCCCTCCTATGCCAGAGACAATAGGACGCCCCGGGGGTTCCAGTGGATCTTTATGAATTTTCGGGAGCAAGTAGAAGGTGGGGACCACCGGACAAGACACAGTTAAGCCATCCAGAATTTTCTTCGGGATAATACCCAAACTAAAAGCTTCCTCCAGAATATATGCAAGTGTAGTCGAGAAGGATTTAACAGGATTGTTTGGGAGAAGGCTATAAGCCTCCTTGTCTCTAAGCTGTCTAAAGGCTTCCCTTTCATACTTCTCTGCCGGCCAAACCACCACATTCCCCCCCTTATCGGCAGGTTTAATGACAATATCTTTCAAAGATCTCAATTGTTTAAGTGCCTCTCTCTGTGTTCTAGTCAAATTATCACCCCTCCATTGGTCTGGTATAGTTTTAAATTCTTCCAGAACTAATCTGTTGAATATGTCAACCTGGGGGCACAGAGAAAAGGGAGGGAAGGTGGTGGACTTGGGGCAGATAGAAGTCGGGAAGATACCTGGAGTGTTGGGGAGGCCTTCCCTTTCCAATTCCTCCAAGATGGATAGCGCAGATTGCTCCGCAGTGGTGTCCAAACCCTGATCATGCGCTGGTTTAAAGTGTAATTTCCGGAGGATTACCTTCCTTAGAAACAGTTGTAGGCCCTTCATTACTGAAAATAATTCAAATTTATTAGTGGGAGAAAAGGTTAAACCCAGGCCCAGCATCTCAATTTGTGTCGGTGTCAGTGAGTGGCTAGATAGATTGATTACCTCTAGGTTATTAGTTTTAGACTTCTTGTCACGTGACTGTGGAGGAGTTGTCTTCCGTTTTGTATAGGTTTTATATCTCTGCGTGACAAATCTATTAGGGCCCGTAAATTCATGTTGTATGGTACCGAATGGCTCCCATGTGCAGGTTCATCATCTACCGATGATATGGATGAAAATGAATTCCTGTGTGTCTGAGATGTAGAACCAGCGGGTCCCTTTCTTCTCCTCCATTTATAAACGTAATTAGATTTAAAGTCCGAAACGTCACGTTGATATTTTTTTGTTTTAGATGTGACAATTTCTTTCTCCCACTTTGAAAATTCGGATTCCAAGTCTTTGTTGAACTTAGTTCTGGCCTCACCTGTCATTTTGTCAAAGACTTGAGTCTGAAGGGCACCGATATCAGCCTCAATAGTTGACAGCATTGTGGTGTTTGATTTGATCAACAATTCCATAAAGCCCCTTGAACATGTAGAGGCAAAGCCCTCCCATTCCTGTTTAAACAGCTCGTCCTCAATATTAAAGGAAGGAAAGACTTGAACACGTAGTCCCCTGGGAATTAACCCCTTAACGAGATATCTTTCCAAAAAAGCCTTATTCCACCATAGGCGTGTTCGCTTGTTATATAGGTATTTAAGTTTGTTGGTTAGGTCACCTGTTTCCTTAGTATTAAAAACCACGGTTTGCTCCTCACCAAATACTTCATCTAATTTATTAAGCCACATTTTCTCACGGGCTTTTAAATCCATTTGTTCAGGTAGTTTAGCTGTGAAAATACACAGAATTATGAATATATTACTTATACCAAAACTATGGGTGACATGTAGAATCATAGTTCCAAAATCAGGAACAGGGCAACTCCCTACATATTCAGAAAACACGAATTACCAGAGCCTCAAGCCCAATAACAAATGTCAACACTATCTTGTAAATATAAAAATCTATCTTTATTGAAGAAAATCTAATAAAACATGACAACAATGAATGTACATAGATAGTAGTATCGGTGAAAGAGCAAAACAGAGCCTGGTGCACATTGAATAGCGCACTGAATTGGATGTAAGGTCTAACAATGGTATATAATCACATGTATATGACTAAATGTAAACATAGGGGCCACATCTCAATCGAAAAAGTGCCAAACATTGGCGTGTACACATAAATAGTGTGTGTCCCTGTATTGTAATACAGCGGCAATATAAAATCATGAGATGCAGACCCTTGCTGTACAGTCACATAAGACGTTTCCCAATTTCCATAGCGCAAAGAATTATACATGCATTTTTATAGTGCATCGTATATAACATCCCATAAAGTGCATAAGTGCTTACCCATGTATGGACAATGTGACACCAGGAACGTGCCCCGACGCACGTTTCGCTATGACTAGCTTCCTCGGGGGGCAGTGTGGAGAGTGGTGCCAAACATATATATATATATATTACACCGTCCAGGTGATAAGAATAATTGTAATGATTACCCATCCTGAACGAGCGCGTGTGGGGGCCGACACAGGAGCGATAGTCGCACCACTTCCGGCACTCCGATGACGGCGTGGGTCAAGGAAAAACTTCCTGTGACGTCAGGACCCCGCCGCCATCTTGAAGGAGGCCTTTAGTGGGACGGATCACTGCTGCCGCCCGCGCATGCGCATCACACTGGGAACCATTTTGGTTAATGGCAATCTTAATGGAAAAAGGTTGGACTCATGATGGACGATTTACAAGAATGGGGGGAACAATAAGACTAGTTGAAACAAATAATATCAAATAATAAAAATAAAAAAATGTGAAAAATAAAGAATAACAAAAATAATAATGAAAAACACAGGAAAAAAACACAATAAAAAATAACAAAAAAGCTTGCAAGTGAATCACCCCAAAATAATAATATAGCCAATCAGGAGCAGTGTGAACAAAATACAATCAGAATAATTGTATCAAATATACATCTCAGGTATCAAAAGTCCATAATTTCCTAGAAATTAGGTCAAATGCCACTAGATTCCTGAGTATCAAATTCTGCATTGTTAAGTCACATCAGTTCCGTAATATTTCCATGTCCTGATACGGTATAGGTTGGATATCCAATGGTCCCATCATAGATATATGTATCAATCAAACGACAGCATGTGTTTCATTGTGTCTAAAGACATAAAACATATTAAAATTAAAAACAGCACTCTAAAAAAGGAAACAGTGTGATCCCAAAAGATAGATCCTATAAGAAACAAGCGAAGGATAATTTCTCATTTAGCCCCTTTGGGGACATAGTGTTGAGAGTAGTGATCCATCGACATTCCAGTTGTGCCAGTGTGCGCTTCATATCACCACCTCTAATGCCGACATGAAGTCGGTCAATGCCAACAAATTTGAGGCCCGTTGGGTCGCACCCATGGCGCAATCTGAAGTGTCTAGGGATCGTTTTGAGGGCATTAATGTCAGTTGCCTCTCTAGCGGCCATGTTGATGAATTTTCGGGCCAGACGTTGGAAGTCTACAGCTGCGATGTGAACTGTTTGCTTCACTGCTGTCTTGGGGAAAATCTCTCTTAAGGTTATATAAAAGCGTGTTTCAATACTCCAGCATTCGCGGGTCCCTTTTTAGGGCGGGAATCATCTGGCAAAATTTGGTTTTATAACTGAACCGCCCGCCAGGGCTGTGGGTTACTCGGACCCGAGCCCGTTGATCTCTATGGGGGATGTCAGGGTGGCAACGGCTCGGTCTGTGGCCTTGGGCGCTCACCCTCAAAAAGGGGATATTTACAGGGGATGATGTCAGTGAATCATGACGCCACCTGTGGTGTCTGGTGAGGATTACCAGCGCTGCAGCAGTCCACTGAGGCCGGTGTTGTGGCAGCTTAGGTGGTAGGGATGCAGGACAGAGGGAACCCAGCCGGGTAAGAACAAGAATGGGAGAACACACAAGTCACTTCTGTACCTTTACTGGAGTTAGTGCAGGAACATCCCGGAGCATGGTAGGGTGAAGGGTGCACGTCCGGATTCTCCCCAGTGAGCAGTGTAGGGCCTCCTGTTTCTTGCCTCTCTGTAGTAAGTTTCTGACCTGCCTGTAGCTAGGCCTAACTTTGTCTCTGTCCTGCACCGGCTGACTTTGTGGTAGGGCCTTCTCCTGGAGTACACACTTCCTGCTTGTAGGGTCTCCGTGTCCTCTGGCTCTGTTACGTATCAGCTCTTTGGTGCTCCTGGGACCTGTAGTCCTCCAGGAATTCCGGTTGTCTCCTACTGGGTCGTAGAGATCTCTGTAAGCTTGGACCCGGTGTCCGGTATGTGCTTTCTGGGGTGAGCTGGTAAGGCTCCTCTTCCCCCTTGCTACTCTCTCCTCTAGCCTTCAGCCTACTCGAGCCCTCACTAGGCTATACACACTGGCAGTTAGCTGGCTGCCTCTTCTGCTGCTCTCTAGAGAGTCGGCACGCTCCTAGCTCGCTGACTTGAGCTGAGTGAGTCTCACACTGTAGACTGACCTGTTTCAGTGTCTCAGAGGGTTCTCGGCTAGAGCGAACTGCACTGTTCCTAGAATGTCCTCTCTAGAGTGTGCTGCTTCCTGCCTTCTCCCTCCTTTTTTTATCTACCTATACAGGCTCCCTCTGGTGGTCTGAGGAAGGGAGAAGGTGTGTGAATGCTCTGAGGGCCTCTTGTGGATGAATCCTTTAGTGCACCCTTCTAGGATTTGTGGCACCAAGCGCAGCTGGGCTCCACATTCCCCCCTAGCAAAGCTCAGCACTCCCGGGCTGAAGTACATTTTGTTCCAAACATATCAATAAACAATAAACAATCTTCCCTTTATGGGAGGTGATGATACTTGAACGTTGCATAAAAGGTAAATTACTATATACATATATATATATTGCAAAAGCAGTAAGAAAATGAGCAACCAGAAAGTCCAAGTCTCTTTCGGAAAGGTTACTCAAAAGGGAAGCACTTGAGGAGTGCAACTATATACACTCAAAGTATTTGGGCTGCACATAGTCCTCAGCCACTGAGTCCTTGGTTACCCAAAGGGTAGTAGAAAAACAAATGAGCAAGTGTCCATATCACTTGGATTGTCCATAAGGGGAAAAATATAAATTAGTAAACAGGTATGTCAATGAACACATGGAAATTACAAGATATACAGTAATATGCAATACTCCAGGGGTAACTATCTACATCTGTCAGATGTTTGACTATTCTCTGTACCTAGCAGGGGGTTGACCTCTTGTGCCACGTATTGATCTGCGTGGTGCGATGGTCTGTGAGGTATCAGTTACCCTGTCTGTTCTACGTGCGAGTGAGTTGTAGAATTGCCTTAACCTCTCTACGGGACTGGCAAGTATACCATGGGCTGGGCCATCTGGCTCTGTTTCTGCACGGGATCCTTCTTCCTGGGATTCTTCTTGAGCAGGCAGAACTCTTTGAACAATTCGGCCTCGAAGGCTGGGCCTTGGTCAGGTAGCACCTGCTCAGTGTATCCATGGGGTCTGCAGAAATATGCTTGGAACATCTTTGCTGCTGTCTCTGCCGTCAGATCTTTGACAGGGGCTACCACCAGGAACTTGGAGTAGTGATCCACCATAGGGCATAGGAGTATCCTGACCGGCTGGGTGACAACTTGACATGGTCCAGGGCCACAATCTCTAGGGGTCGAGTCGTCTTGATGGGCTGCAGGGGTGCCTTCTAGCTGCTGTAGTCTTTTCTTCTGAGGCCACAGGGTCCACAGTCTCTGCACCATCTCTCAATGGAGCTGCGCATTCCCACCCAGTAGAATCGACACTTCAACAGGTTCTCTAGCTTTTTCCAGCCAAAGTGCCCTGCCTGATCGTGGTAGGCTTCCAACACCATCTGGATGTCTAAAGACAAAAAACCTGACTGGCACTTCCAGACTAATGTGAACTAGGTGCAAACCAAAGGAAGCTACCCCCATGTAAAACATCCAAAAAAAAGGCTGCACTCAAGCATACTAAAGCATGACAACATAGAATACATGAAATTTTGAATAGCAATATGGCTTTGGAATATAAGGAAAAATTTGAGACGCTTAGTATAAACATTTGGCCAAACATTTTAAAGCCCAACAACCATCGTCAAGGTGGTCTCAATTCTGTTGAGTCCCTAACCTAATGTGAACATACCTCTATTAGGCTGATATCTGAATTTCTGGGTGAATATGCACCTCTGTCAGTAATGCCTGCATTTATGGGTAAAGTAGGGACCTGGTGTAATTAAAATCACCACCTGGTGGGGGCGGAGTGCTCGGTCAGTGAGCTAACATCAAAAGACAAAAACCTGACTGGCACTTCCAGACTAATGTGAACTAGGTGCAAACCAAAGGGAGCTACCCCCATGTAAAACATCCAAAAAAAGGCTGCACTCAAGCATACTAAAGCATGACAACATAGAATACATGAAATTTTGAATAGCAATATGGCTTTGGAATATAAGGAAAAATTTGAGACGCTTAGTATAAACATTTGGCCAAACATTTTAAAGCCCAACAACCATCGTCACTGACCGAGCACTCCGCCCCCACCAGGTGGTGATTTTAATTACACCAGGTCCCTACTTTACCCATAAATGCAGGCATTACTGACAGAGGTGCATATTCACCCAGAAATTCAGATATCAGCCTAATAGAGGTATGTTCACATTAGGTTAGGGACTCAACAGAATTGAGACCACCTTGACGATGGTTGTTGGGCTTTAAAATGTTTGGCCAAATGTTTATACTAAGCGTCTCAAATTTTTCCTTATATTCCAAAGCCATATTGCTATTCAAAATTTCATGTATTCTATGTTGTCATGCTTTAGTATGCTTGAGTGCAGCCTTTTTTTGGATGTTTTACATGGGGGTAGCTCCCTTTGGTTTGCACCTAGTTCACATTAGTCTGGAAGTGCCAGTCAGGTTTTTTGTCTTTTGATGTTAGCTCACTGACCGAGCACTCCGCCCCCACCAGGTGGTGATTTTAATTACACCAGGTCCCTACTTTACCCATAAATGCAGGCATTACTGACAGAGGTGCATATTCACCCAGAAATTCAGATATCAGCCTAATAGAGGTCTGTTCACATTAGGTTAGGGACTCAACAGAATTGAGACCACCTTGACGATGGTTGTTGGGCTTTAAAATGTTTGGCCAAATGTTTATACTAAGCGTCTCAAATTTTTCCTTATATTCCAAAGCCATATTGCTATTCAAAATTTCATGTATTCTATGTTGTCATGCTTTAGTATGCTTGAGTGCAGCCTTTTTTTGGATGTTTTACATGGGGGTAGCTCCCTTTGGTTTGCACCTAGTTCACATTAGTCTGGAAGTGCCAGTCAGGTTTTTTGTCTTTTGATGTTAGCTCACTGACCGAGCACTCCGCCCCCACCAGGTGGTGATTTTAATTACACCAGGTCCCTACTTTACCCATAAATGCAGGCATTACTGACAGAGGTGCATATTCACCCAGAAATTCAGATATTAGCCTAATAGAGGTATGTTCACATTAGGTTAGGGACTCAACAGAATTGAGACCACCTTGACGATGGTTGTTGGGCTTTAAAATGTTTGGCCAAATGTTTATACTAAGCGTCTCAAATTTTTCCTTATATTCCAAAGCCATATTGCTATTCAAAATTTCATGTATTCTATGTTGTCATGCTTTAGTATGCTTGAGTGCAGCCTTTTTTTGGATGTTTTACATGGGGGTAGCTCCCTTTGGTTTGCACCTAGTTCACATTAGTCTGGAAGTGCCAGTCAGGTTTTTTGTCTTTTGATGTTAGCTCACTGACCGAGCACTCCGCCCCCACCAGGTGGTGATTTTAATTACACCAGGTCCCTACTTTACCCATAAATGCAGGCATTACTGACAGAGGTGCATATTCACCCAGAAATTCAGATATCAGCCTAATAGAGGTATGTTCACATTAGGTTAGGGACTCAACAGAATTGAGACCACCTTGACGATGGTTGTTGGGCTTTAAAATGTTTGGCCAAATGTTTATACTAAGCGTCTCAAATTTTTCCTTATATTCCAAAGCCATATTGCTATTCAAAATTTCATGTATTCTATGTTGTCATGCTTTAGTATACCATCTGGATGTCTGTCCTGGGGACTACTATCTGCTATACCATCTCATGGGTTTTTGGATTGATGTACCTCCGGCACAGCTTCTCACGGTAGATAAACAGCCGGCTTCTCTCATTCCACAGCTACCTTGCTTGTGGAGACGCATCCTTCTCCAAGGAGGAACCTTCTTGAGTTATCAGCTCCTTGATACGAGTGACAACCGGATCACTGTCCTGGGTCTCCTTCCAGCTGTGGTGAGGTAAAGGGTTTAACGTCTTACCACACTGCCTCCTGAAGGCTCGTTGCTCGAGGCTCATCCCATTCCTGTGAAAGGCAGGTAGTTCAATCTACTCCAGGTCATCCACTTCCTCTTCTGTGTCTGACTGCTGAGGCATCCTGGACAGGGCATCAGCGTTGGCGTTTTTGTGGCCCGCCCGGTACTTGATGGTGAATCGATAATTTGACAGCCGAGCCATCCATCGTTGCTCCATGGCTCCCAGTCTGGCTGTTTCCAGATGCGTTAAGGGGTTATTGTCAGTGTAGGCAGTGAACTTGCTAGAGGCTAGGTAGTGCATGAACCTTTCAGTAATGGCCCAGACCAGTGCCAGGAACTCCAACTTGAAGCTGCTATAGTTCTCTGGGTTCCTCTCGGTCGGGCGGAGCTTCCTGCTTGCATATGCGATGACTTTCTCTAGGCCATTTTGCTCCCAATCCTTCATTGCTAGCATCCGTATACAGCCGGAACAGTTGGCTGTAGTCAGGGTAGGCTAGGATCTCATCACCTGTCAGGATCTCCTTCATTTCTTTGAATGCTTCAGCCTGTTCTTTACCCCAGTGGAACGGGGGATTTTTGCTCTTGAGGGACTGTCCCACCAGAAGGTCTTGCAGAGGCGCAGCTTTCTTAGTGTAGTCCTTTACAAACCTCCGGTAGTATCTTTCCTTCTGTCTCCGGTTCCGTCCGCAGTTGCAGGGCACTCATTACAGTGGCCAGGTTTTTGGTCAGCTGGTGCACTTCTGAGCGCAGACAGTCCAGCTCAGTAGGGGGCGCTGCCTGCGCTTTGGCTTCAGCAACCAGCGGGGAAAAGGTGGGGGCTGCTGGCGCTGGAGTAGCCTCACCCTGGTATTGTTGGGTTGCCATATTTGCTGTTTCCAGGGGTTGCAGTCCCTTTATAGCTATGTCCTTAAGGGCATCAAAGGTAGCATCTGGATGATCCAAGGACCACCAACGCACAGTCCTGCTTTCCGCTTGGGACCTCAGTCCCCGTACAAATTGTTCCTTTAGCATTTTATTCTCATTGGTGACGCTCATGGGATTAGCCTGTTTGAGAGCTCGCAGGGCCCCTTGTAAATGGCAGGCATAATCTCGCACGCTGTCCTCTGATTTCTGGGAGCATTGGTAGAACCTCATTAGGAGGTCTGTTTCGGTGCGGTCCTCAAAGGCGGTCTGTAACTTCAGGAAAATTGCGGGCACTGACTCCTGGTCTGCAGCCGACCACGTTTCCGCTTCTCTCTCCGCAGCACCAGTTAATTGTCCCACTACTACTGCAGCCCTTTGCTTATCTGACATAGAGTACATGTTCAGTATGCTGCATATTTTGTGCTTGAATCCCGACAGGGTGTCTGGTTTGCCGCTGTACTGGGGAAGGCACATTGCTCCAGGCATGTACGGCAGCGTCAGCGGTACTATCGGGGCCACAGGCCCAGGTGAGGGGGTGGCTGCTGCGGCCAGCATGGTAGCAGTCGAGGGCTGATCATCAGGGTTGTCGGCTTGGGCCGTACCGTTGGACGAGCGCTGTGACGTCCTGGTGCCCCCCTAGTGAACTGTGGCCTACCTTCCTCTGTAGGCCGCAGCTCCGCAGGGCACAGTCGCTTGAAGGACCTGCGTCGCCGGCGCTCTGACATCAGTGCATTCACTGGAGCTCCTAGTCAGGACCTGCCGCCGCATCAGCGCGTGGGGGCGTGTCCAGAACTCAGCGCGCTTTTTACAGGTACGCCTCCTAATTTTCCCGCGGTGACACGATAATGGCGGACAATGGCGGGAAATATTCACCACTATACGAGATACAGTCTTTTAGTAAAGCGCACAGTACCCGGCAGTAACGGGCACCACTTCATCCGTTGTTGCGGGGCACGCAATCCTATTCGTGACGCCAGTTAGATGAGCCGCCCGCCAGAGCTGTGTGGTACTGGGACCCGAGCCCATTGATCTCTATGGGGGATGTCACGGTGGCCACGGCTTGGTCCGTGGCCCTGGGCGCTCACCCTCAAAAAGGGAATATTTACAGGGGATGATGTCAGTGAATCGTGACGCCACCTGTGGTGTCTGGTGAGGATCACTAGCGCTGCAGCAGTCCACTGAGGCCGGTGTTGTGGCAGCTTAGGTGGTATCGCTCCCCACAGGTGGAGCGGGCCTTCAGGGCAGCGTGAGTGTAGGGATGCAGGACAGAGGGAACCCAGCCGGGTAAGAACAAGAATGGGAGAACACACAAGTCACTTCTGTACCTTTACTGGAGTTAGTGCAGGAACATCCCGGTGCACTGTAGGGTGAAGGTGCATGTCCGGATTCTCCCCAGTGAGCAGGTGTAGGGCCTCCTGTTTCTTGCCTCTCTGTAGTAAGTTTCTGACCTGCCTGTAGCTAGGCCTAACTTTGTCTCTGTCCTGCACCGGCTGACTTTGTGGTAGGGCCTTCTCCTGGAGTACACACTCCCTGCTTGTAAGGTCTCCGTGTCCCCTGACTCAGTATTGTTTTGCAAAGTTGGCAGATTACGTGAGTTGGCTCATCCTTTACAGTGTCAGAAAAGGCCAAGGCTAGGCAACCCTTGCCACCCCTGCGAGCTGCAGACCTACGGACGCTGCTGGTCAGAGGCACAGCTGTCGTTGAGGATGCATCACTCGTCGTGGATGCATCACTATGTGTCTGCGACGGACGGCACAAGATACCCTTCTCGTCTTCCTCCTCAGATGACCTACTCAGCTGTGTGCCTTTATCTTCACGCCTACTGGGATCTAACACCTCATCATCCTCTGTATTATCACATTCTTCGACATTGGAGTCACCCTCCTCCTCTTCTTGCCCTGACAGCACAGTACAGTCAGCGTGATCCTCTGATATCTCATTCTCATCAGGATCACCTCCCCCCAGGGGTTAACATCTGATGATGAGGGTCAGGATGCTGTTCGGAATGTACTTCCTGCCTCGGATCCAAGCTAAAAAATTTTTGGGCATCAGTGCAGATTTCCTCCTATTGACTCTGTAACAAGGTTGCACGTGGTGGTAGTCATGACCGAGTCCATTTAAAGCAACAGTTCACAAGCACCTCGGCCCCTTACACATAAAACAGACAGGAACAGTCCAGACCTATAACACAGTCAGTTATCTTCTCTTCTTGTTTCACTGCATTCACCGATTATGTAGATCCAGTGAAACACAAAGGCACGGTTCTAATCCATTAGGGAAACTTTGTAATAAAGAAGTGAAGAAGGTATCCATTCCTGAGCTATCCCTATTCAAAGATGCTGCTCCATCGGCAGCAGCAGCAGCAGAAGTATCAGCTCCCAATCGGCTCCTGGAAGCTAACAGTCTCTTGAAGGGCACTCTCACAGTCCTTGTGCCCGTTCCTGCTGCCCGACAGTCCTGGCAGCCTGAAGTTCCAAAACCAGAGGTCTTTACCATTCCAGACGGGAATACACGTATTCCTCAGACCGGGGCCCTTTCTGTCCCAGATGGGGACACACGTACTGCATCAGGCAGTCCTACCTAGGCTCTGCTCCAGAAGGAGGAGCTTTCTCCTTCTTTGAGGCTGCTAGTCCAGCCCCCTCCGGTTAACCAGTTCTATCCCTACTCTAAACATAGGCACAGATGACATAAAATTAAAGGAACATTACACATTAACACATAGCATTAATAGAACAGTAAAACATGGGCACACTATCCATCAGGGCACCGCTCGGAGCAATCATGCCCAGCATAAAGGAGAGAGGGAGCACTGAGTGTCTTCGCCACTTCCTTACAACTCTGCAAAGCTTTTGAGTACACTTCTGATGAACATGGCATAGAATGTGTTAACAGCTCTTCAGACTCACCCATCTGTTGTTCCGTACAGTCAGTTGAATGGTTGGATAGTTGGGACGCGGTGGGAAGCCACTGTGCGTCTGCCAAAGAAAGGTAGTGGCATAGCCTGTCCAGTAACATAGGTTGCCAGTTGTCTTTGCATAAGACGTAACGTTGCTTCACTAGTGCTTTCACAAACATTATCACCTACACCACGTACACCTTGAACACCAAGCCTAATTCCCCTTTCAACACGGCCTCGCTTTTTCAAAGTCATGTTGCTCAGATAGTGTGGTAGGAGCACAGTATTAGCAAAAAAAAATTAGATTTTAAAATATGCACCACTTCTGCAAACAGCTGAATTTCAGCAACAGTAAATTCAAAGTTGAAATATGATGCTCTGTTATATTATGGTAGCTGAGGAGCCAGGAGCAAAAAAACACATAGGCAGCCTAACACCAGAGAGGTTGGAAACTAATAGGTTGCAGACCCCTAAACTAACCGCACAACTAGAAGCAGCCGTGGAGCATACCTACGGTGGTCCTAGACGCCTCGGCACAGCCGGAGAGATAGCTATCCCTGAAGACGGAAAGAGGAAAGCTAACTGCCCGGAGTAGACCCCAAAAGAGTAGGAAGCCCCCAAACATATAATGGCGGTTAGACAAGATGAAAATATGAACACAGACAGAAAATAGATTGAGCAAACGCTGGGGCCCAAAACTGTCTAGATAGGACAGCACAGGAGAGAATAATTTCTGCAACCTAGAAAAACCCTAGAAAAAACTCCAACACTTCTGAATCCAAAAACACTGAAACCACACGGTCTCGACCACCTATATCAGATCTCTGGTATGGACACGTAGCTACCCAGCAGAAAAATATCACAAGAACTGAGCAAATGAACAAATACAAAAAACGAACGGAGACCAGCCAAAGCCCCCCATAGGGGACCCGGCTGAAGACAAAAAGCAATGCAGCAAAAAGCAAGGAATTCAAACCACAGTAAAAAAATAATTAAAGAGACTTATCTGAACGCAAGCAGGAGACAGCAGGAAAGCAAGCTGAATTCCAAACTAAACCAGGAAGCACAATTGATCACCGGCGAGGATCATGGGAGATCAGCTCACTTATATCAGGCCAGTCAGTACCACCTGACACCCACTCATTATCTGTGGATGTGAGACTCTTGGTATTCAACATAGGTTCAATACGCTCAGCAACCACCAGAGGGAGATTCAGCTCCGAAGTCGTCTCCAAAACGTTCACAACAGTATCCCCCCTTGAGGAGGGGTCACCGAACCCTCACTTGTGCCACCAGGATGATCAGGATGAGCTCGGTGATAGGCACGGACCAGTCTTTCAGCATGAATGTCAGAAGCAAACACCCACGAATTGTCCTCCTAACCATAGCCTTTTCACTTCACCAAGTACTGGAGTCTCCGTCTGGCCAAACGAGAATCCAATATCTTCTCAACCACATACTCCAAATTGCCCTCAACCAAAACAGGATCAGGAGGCGCAGCCATAGGAACCACTGGCTCGACAAATCTCTTCAATAAAGATTTGTGAAATACGTTGTGAATCTTGAATGTTCCTGGAAGAAGCAAACGGAAGGAAACGGGATTAATCTCCACGATCTTATAAGGTCCAATGAACCTTGGCTTAAATTTTGGAGACGCGACTCTCATAGGGATATTTTTTAAGGATAACCAAACCAAGTCACCCACTTTAAATCGAGGACCATCAGTCCAATGTCGGTTGGCAAACCGCTGAGCCTTCTCCTGAGAGAGAGACAGCTTATCCACTACTTGATACCAAATCAGCTGTATTCTCTCCACAATAGAGTCAACACCAGGACAAAATGAAGAAAAAATCCAGCTCCATGTCATGTCTAAGGGTGCTGCGACACCAGAAACGTGTTGATAATGCATTTTTTTGCTGCTATCTATGCTGATACTTTTATCCTCTATGCTTGATATATCAAGTGAATAAAGATCTACTTTTTCACTTCATCGTGGAGCTGGATTTTTTTCTTCATTTTGCCATGTTATACGTTTGACACAACGGTTCCGTGCTCCGATCCCTGGGATGTTATACTGGTGAGCTGGACTTTATTCTATTACTCAACACCACGACAGACAGAAGCCTCCACCTGCCCTGAAGAAAATCGAGGATGAAACCGGAAATTGCAGAAAAATTGAGACATCAAGGTGGCAGAACTAGCCCTATTATTCAAAGCAAATTCAGCCAAAGGCAAAAAAGAGACGCAGTCATCTTGATCAGCAGACACAAAATATCTCAAATAAGTCTCCAAGGTCTGGTTTGTTCTCTCAGTTTGTCCATTGGTCTGAGGGTGGAACGCAGAGGAAAAAGACCGCTGAACTCCCAGTTTGGAGCAAAATGTCCCCTAAAATCTGGAAACAAACTGGACTCCTCTGTCAGACACAATGTTCTCTGGAACGCCGTGCAACCGAACCACCTGTTGAAAAAACAAGGGCACCAACTCGGAGGAGGATGGCAACTTAGGTTGTGGCACAAGATGTATCATCTTGGAAAACCTATCACAGATTACCCAAATAACGGTCATTCTCTGAGAGACAGGGAGGTCGGAAATAAAATCCATAGACATATGGGTCCATGGCCTCTTGGGCACAGGCAATGGCATTAACAAACCACTAGAGTGAGAGCAAGGTTTGGACCGAGTACAAGTTCCACAGGACTGCACAAAGTCCCTGACGTCACGAGACAAAGTGGGCCACCAATAGGACCGGCTCACCAAATCTCTGGTACCAAAAATACCAGGATGGCCGACCAACGTGGAGCAATGAATCTCGGACATTACATTCTTCCTCCACTGGTCTGGGACAAACAATCTCTCAGCAGGGCAACGTTCAGGTTTATCCTCCTGAAATTTCTCCAAAGCCAGTCTCAAATTGGGCGAGATAGCGGAAAGACTCACACCCTCCTTCAGAATAGCAGTTACCTCAGGAGAATCCAGAAAGAAACTCCTTGAGAGGGCATCTGCCTTAACAATCTTAGTGCCCGGGAGAAAAGAGACCACAAAATTAAAACATGTGAAAAACAAGGCCCACCTGGCCTGTCTAGGATTAAGTCACTTGGCTGATTCAAGATAAACCAGGTTTTTATGATCCGTGAGGACCACCACCTGATGCTTGGCTCCTTCCAGCCAATGTCTCCACTCCTCAAAAGACCACTTCATGGCTAATAACTCCCGATTACCCACATCATAATTACGTTCCGCTGGGGAAAATTTTGGAGAGAAAAAGGCACAAGGGTTAATCTTAGAGGTCTCCGGATCCCTTTGGGACAAAACGGCTCCTGCACCAATCTCAGAAGCATCAACCTCCACTTGAAATGGTAGAGAAACATCAGGTTGGCGCAGAACAGGAGCAGAAGTGAATCTCCGCTTAAGCTCCTGAAATGCAGAAACTGCCTCAGGAGATCAATTCACTACATCAGAACCCTTCTTGGTCAAATCAGTCAGTGGCTTCACAATACCAGAGAAATTATCTATAAATTTACGATAACAATTAGCAAAACCCAAAAATCTCTGCAGAGCCTTCAATGTAGTGGGTTGAACCCAATCACAAATGGCCTGAACTTTGACCGGGTCCATTTCAATAACAGACGAAGACAAAATGAATCCCAGAAATGAAACCTTCTGTACGCCAAAAAGACATTTTGATCCCTTCACATACAATGCGTTTTCTCTCAAAATCCGGAATACAGTCCGAACATGTTCCGCATGAGAATCGCAGTCATTGGAAAAAATCAAGATATCGTCCAAATAAACAATCAGAAATATATCCACGAAATCCCGGAAAATATCGTTCATAAAGGATTGGAAGACGGAAGGGGCATTAGTGAGCCCAAAAGGCATCACTGGGTACTCAAAATGCCCCTCTGGGGTATTAAACGCCGTCTTCCATTCATCTCCGTGCTTGATGCGAATAAGATTATACGCCCCCCCCTGAGGTCAAGCTTGGTAAACCAACAAGCACCCTTCACTCTGGAAAATAGGTCAGAAATCAAGGGTAACGGATATTGATATTTAACAGTGATCTTATTCAGGAGACGATCAATACATGGCCTCAATGAGCCATCCTTCTTGGCCACAAAGAAAAAGCCGGCGCCCAAGGATGAAGAGGATGGTCTGATATGACCCTTCTCTAAAGACTCTTTGATATAAGATTGCATGGCCTCATGCTCAGGTACAGATAAATTAAAGAACAGACCTTTGGGAAATTTACAACCGGGTACTAAGTCAATAGCGCAATCATAACTCCTGTGAGGAGGTAAGGATGCAGACTTACTCTCACTGAACACATCAGAAAAATCAGTCAAATAGTCAGGAACATCCTGAGACTGGGGGAAGGCAGAAAAAACATCTTGAGTCTGGGGGGGGCAGAAAAAACAGGAATGTCAGTACGAACACATTGACAACCCCAACTGGTCACAGACACAGACTTCCAATCCAAAACAGGATTGTGAGTCTGTAACCAAGGAGACCCCAGTACAACAATGTCATGTAAATTATGTAACACCAAAAATTTGCAATTCTCTTGGTGGTCCGGGTCAACCCGCATTATCACCTGGGTAGAAAACTGGGGTTTATTCTCCGCCAAGGGGGTAGAATCAATGCCCAGCAAAAGAATAGACTTCCGCAGGGGTATCATAGGAAAACCACAATGTTTGGCAAAATCAAAATCCATCAGGTTTATAGCTGCCCCTGAATCAACAAAAGCCTGAGCTGAAAATGTGGACATGGAGCAAATCAAGGTAACAGTCAACAGAAATTTAGTCTGAACACTACCCAAAACAACTGAGAGCGCAAAACGTCTTCCCCGCTTGGGGCAGACGGAAATAGCATGAGAAGCGTCACCACAATAGTAGCACAACTTATTACGCTTACGAAATTCATGGCGCTGTACCCCAGAAGTCACTCCATCACACTGCATGGGCTCAGGGGCTGGCCCGCAAGGCATCACAATCTCACGCATACTTCCATGCTCGCGCAGACGTCTGTCAACTTGAATAGCTAATGACATAGAGTCATTGAGACCAGAGGGGACAGGGAATCCCACCATAACATCCTTTACAGTCTCTTCCAGACCCTCCTGAAAAAGAGCTGCCAGAGCATCATCATTCCATTTAGTAAGGACTGCCCACTTTCTGAATTTCTGACAATACAGCTCAGCGGCATCATGACCCTGATTCAATGCCAACAAGGTTTTTTCAGCTTGATCGGTAACATTAGGTTCATCGTACAATAACCCCAGAGCCTGAAAAAACACATCAACATCATTCAAAACAGGATCCCCAGGTGTCAGGGAAAAGGCCCAATCCTGAGGGTCACCGCGCAACAGGGAGATGACAATTTGAACCTGCTGCGTTGTGTTCCCTGAGGATTTAGGCTTCAAAGCAAAAAACAACTTACAGTTATTTTTAAAATTCAAAAACTTAGACCGATCCCCCAAAAATAAATCCAGCAGAGGGATCCTAGGTTCCACAGCAGGCAACCCAGCAAGATAGATAGCAATACTCCGAACTTCAGCAGCAAGCTGCTCCACACGATCGGACAAATGCTTGACCTCCATTGGGGAAAAAATTCCTCCTCAGCCCCCAGAGAAAAAGAGGGAAAAAATGCAACAAAAAGGAAAAAAAAAATTTCTGACAACTCTGACAACTTGTTTTTTTTCCTTTACTATTTTTCACTTTTATTAAGTACCATAGAATTTTTAGTAAGGCCGGTGATTCTGTTATGTTATGGTAGCTATGGAGGCAGGAGCAAAAAAACGCATAGGCAGCCTAACACTAGAGAGGTTGGAAACTAATAGGTTGCAAACCCCTAAACTAACCGCACAACTAGAAGCAGCCGTGGAGCGTACCTACGGTGGTCCTAGACGCCTTGGCACAGCCAGAGAGATGGCTATCCCTGAAGACGGAAAGAGGAAAGCTAACTGCCCCGGAGTAGACCCCAAAAGAGTAGGAAGCCCCCAAACATATAATGGCGGTTAGACAAGATGAAAATATGAACACAGACAGAAAATAGATTGAGCAAACGCTGGGGCCCAAAACTGTCTAGATAGGACAGCACAGGAGAGAATAATTTCTGCAACCCAGAAAAACCCTAGGAGAAACTCCAACACTTCTGAATCCAAAAACACTGAGACCACTCAGTCTCGACCACCTATATCAGATCTCTGGTGTGGACACATAGCTACCCAGCAGAAAAATATCACAAGAACTGAGCAAATGAACAAATACAAAAAACGAACGGAGACCAGCCAAAGCCCCCCATAGGGGACCCAGCTGAAGACAAAAAGCAATGCAGCAAAATGCAAGGAATTCAAACCACAGTAAAAAAAACTTAAAGAGACTTATCTGAACGCAAGCAGGAGACAGCAGGAAAGCAAGCTGAATTCCAAACTAAACCAGGAAGCACAATTGATCACCGGCGAGGATCATGGGAGATCAGCTCACTTATATCAGGCCAGTCAGTACCACCTGACACCCACTCGTTATCTGTGGGTGTAGGACTCTTGGTATTCAACATAGGTTCAATACCCTCAGCAACCACCAGAGGGAGCGTCAGCTCCGAAGTCGTCTCCAAAACGTTCACAACAGTGCTCTGTATCGTGTTAGGCTGGTTTCACATAAGCGTTTTTTAGCGCAGCGCATCGTGCTCATCCGATCGCATGCGCCATGCGCCCCTATCTTTAACATTTAGCGTTTGCATGCGATCACCAGCATTTTCGTGCGCATGCGTTTTTTTGCGGTGAGTGCCAGGTCGCGCATGACGCAACATGTTGCATTTTTCGGTTGGCCCAAAACTGTTAAAAAGACTCATGTGTTCGCTGTGTGCACGGAATGCGCCAAAACAGCACTTTAAAGTCTATGGGATCGCTAGCGTGCGCTTGGGCATGCGCACGCCAGTGACGCGCACCACATTGGTGGTACCAGGGCTATGGGGTACTCGGCACCGAGCCCATGGAAGTCTATGGGGAATGTCACTGGCAGCAGAGCTTGGTCCGTGGCCCTGGCGGTCATGCAATGGGGGAATATTTACAGGGGATTGTAGATTAATTCGTGACGCCACCTGTGGTGTCTGATCAATTGGACCAGCGCTGCTATATGGATCTTCCTAGGGGATGTTATGGGGCAGCTGGATGGTAAGTCTCCCACAGGCGAGACTGGTCCCTGGAAGTCTATGGTGATGCAGGGTGTAGTAAATGAAACAGTCTCACACAAGGCAATCTCTTTCCATACCTTTACTTGTAGATGTTTCAGGCAGGTCCCGGGAAGCTGGTCGGGGTGGAGAATGCACATTCAGATAAGCCGCTGAGCAGGTTAGAGGCCTCCTTTAACTTTGTATGTATGTGAGTACAAACTTGCATGAAGTCAAGTTAACTCTGTTAATCTCCAGCTTGTTCAATAGCTGCAACGCCCGGCCGACATTGTGGTGGAGCCTTCTGGTTGGTGAGAACAGAGTCCCTACTTTTGTAGCGTCCCACTCAAGGTCCTTGTTCTACCTGACTCCGTTTACGTATCAGCGCTTAGGGCTACCTTCTGTGACTTGAAGTCCAGGAAGGCCTCCGGTGTTTCTTATTACTAGGCGTAAAGCACTAGCAACGCTTCGGACCCGGTGTCCGGTGAATTAGTGCGGGTAATCCGGTACCTGATGCACTTGTCTCTATCTTTCTCCACTGTGCCCCTCGTCCTGCTCTCGCTCTTAACATAAGCACAAGTAGCGATGATGTGAATGTCAGCTTTCTTCAGAGCTCACTGAACAGTTCCCAGTACACTCACTGTTGCAGCCCCTGTGATTCCCTTCTTTCTTTCCTTTCTCAGACCCTGTCCAGAGCAGCGCACAGGAACTCTGTCAAACTGTGTACACGCTGTAGCTCCGAGAGTCACCTTCCACTTCCCAAGGAATACAGGTAGCTTCAGCTGAGGTGCTGGCCCTGCAGTTCTGACTGGGCTAGAGTGACTCCTTACACTCAAACCAGACTCCACTTCATGAACTTGCTCTGCCAGAATCTAGTCTGCACTCCTCTTCCTCCAAGACTAGACTGTACTGTCCTAAGACAGGAAGCTGACTGAACTCTGACTGCTACGTGTCACTACCTTTTATACCCCTAGTGGGTGTGTTGGGAAATGTGAGTGACGTGAATGAATATCAAGCTTCACGGTTACCTTCTTGTGCATTTTCCTGGAATATGTGTGCCTGGCGCAGCTGGGCCACTCACCAGCGTTTTAGGACGCATGCGTTGTCAAATATTACACATGTCTAGACACTGGTTTAAACCACCCACTAAACAAAGAAACATTGTATGGGGGTAGTGTATATAAAAGAAGGTGTTGGCAGTTCTGTCCACTACTCTACAGCCAGCCAGAGACACAGCAGCTACTGCATTCCAAAATCTTGGACAGCAAAGAAAACTTGGATAATGTGAGTATAAAACCTAATGTCTTTCTCTCCTTTTTCTCAATTTATTAGGTACTATTTTTTTATTGCAGCAGGTCTTCTGGGGATGAATACCTTCCTGGCCCTGGTGAACTGGCCCAAGCAGATGGTGAAGTGAGTACCTTCCTTCCATAATGATTGGTAAGTATTTGCTGTTGCATGGACACGTGACAAATATTTTTTTTTCCTTTTTCAGTCCACATCATCCACGGCAGCGGAGGAAGAACGGGAGCAGCCAGTCCGTGTGCAGGCAGGGAGGGCTCCTTTAAGTATAGACTGACAGATTGTACTCTTTTTTTGCCCCTGACTTTTTTATTGCCTATTTTCCTATTCAATCTTGCTTCTATTCTCAATCTTTCTTCTATTCTATCTTGTTTTCTATCTTTTTCATTTCCAAATCTTTCCAAGATTAATGTTTTGCTTTCTTTTCTAGGCTTCACAACGGGATGAGGAACTCGCCCTGGACAATGACGCCCTGATAGGGTTAGTCCAGGAGCGAGTCCCGTTGTGAGACAGCCGTGATCCAATGCACTGTGACAACGTGGTGATCCGGCGGCTCTGGAATGAGGTGGCCGCAGCGCTGATGGATGGCTGGGACAACGCCTCTCCCCGGGTCCGCAAGGAATTTCGTAAGTATTTCAATGCTGTGTAATGCGGCAGTGACCTTGGCCGGGATCACACAACTGTGTGTGATGCTACTAACTCCTGTGAGTTTCTGTGTGATCCCGGACTACAGTGCATTGTCTAAATTTATTTTTGGTTTTCCACAGTGAGCAAGGTCAGAACCCGTTGGCGCTCGATGAAGGACCGCTTCAACAGGGACCTGAGTTAGGAGAACCGGGTTGCCAGTGGTGCTGCGGCAAAGACCACCAGAAAGTACAGCTACCATCGGGCTTTGGCGTTCTTAAGACTGGTCCTTGCCACCAGAGTGTAAGTATTTTGTTGTTGTATTGTATTGTGTTTACTCTGTGTTTTTCTATTCCACAGGAGTTGGCGCTTTTATTATTGTATATGCATGATCCTAATTTTTTTTTTTTGTTTTTTTTCACAGCACCTGGAGAACGCACCCTGCAACCTGGTCCTGGAGCGGTCCTTCAGAAAGCTGCCTCGGACCCGTCCCAGCCATCCACCAGCCAAGAAGCACCTTCTGGGTCTGCAACACAGCCAGCTGGAGACCAGGAAGCTGGTCAATCAGGTGTTCCCGTGTCACGGGTCTCTGCCACTGGTTTTGCGGGCACTTCCCGCCCGCAGCAGAAGGCCTCGGACAGGAATCTCATGCCCAAGTTCATTCACTTGAGTACAGTTCTTCAAAATGACCTGAAGGCGTTGGGCGACAGAATTAATAGCGGTTTTGCACTCATGGAACACCGCTTCCAGTCTGTTGAGCGTCGCCTAGACCATCTTGAAGCCGACCTCAACAGACCAGCGCCCCATTTTTTTAATAAAATTGAACGGGGCATGGCGGAACACCTTAGTCCTGATCTCCAGCTTACTGTGATGCAGGCCTGCAACACTGCTTACACGCAGGCTATGCAGCAGAGTCGGTACGTGCAGCAGCAGCCAGTGGTGCCTTTCCCACCCGTGCCACCACTGACTCGCTTCACCTCACTACCGACTTCTGCTACATACCACTGAACGGCCACCAGCATTCGAAGCCACTACACCACACCAAGTCACAGTGCAGCTGGACACTCCCCCGCCACCACCATGCCAAACGCTGCTCCTGTTTGGACATCCTCCACCCCTGCTTGGACCTCCACCCCTGCTTGGACCTCCTCCACCTCCAGGGACTCCGCCACCACCGAGCAGCAGCTGGGGGATCCTCATTCGATATTCAGGGCCACGGACCCTGGCAGGAGGTCCCCCAGCACCCGGAGGTCCCCCAGCACCCTGTGGTCCCCAAGCACCAGGAGGTCCCCAAGCCAAAGAAGGTCCTCAAGCACCAGGAGGTCCCCAAGCCAAAGGAGGTCCCCAAGCACCAGGAGGTACCCAAGCACCATGAGGTCCCCAAGCACCAGGAGGTCCCCAAGCCCAAGGAGGTCCCCAAGCACCAGGAGCTCCAAGAAAAAAGGACACCACAAAGATTGGACGAAGAGTCCATAAAAAGTTAAAGACTTTTGTCCTCCCTCCCCCCTCACCTCCCACTGTGTCTGACCCGCTGCCTTCCCCCACCACTTTCGTCGCCCCTTCCCCTCGAACCCCTTCGTCGCCCACCCAAAGTCAATCCTCGTCCCTCCACACCCCCAAGTTCCCCCCATCTTCCCCCCAAACATTGGTCCCATTAATTTTTTTTTTTTGTGAGTCTTGTAAAAATAAATGTTATTTTTTTTTCCCAAACTGATTGGTTTAATTGTGTCTTTCGCCGCCTACACACACTGCACCGTACACTTTGTGATTTTGCCACCACATAGCTCCAGTACTGACACATGCTTCTTGTGTCAGTCCTGGAGCTATGTGTTGTCAAAAACACAAATATATGACTTGTATTTTCACCACCAGTCTCTTCAGTGAACAAATATTAGTAGACTGAATAGAGGATGGTGGGGAGTGCAAGGCATATCTATTCTCACCTTGTCAGGTATCATAAAGAGTGAATTGAGGATGGTGTGTTTTGCCTATCAACATTTCACTCTTTGTGACACAAGGCCAGGGGATTGTAGATATACCTTGTAATTAACAGTGAATAAACTGAAGAGATGATGGAGAAAATGATGATGGAGAAAATACACATCATATCTACAATCCCCTGGCCTGGTATCATAACTATCACACTTGGCCAGGTAACTATACCTATGAGTTGTCATCTGCAGCGTTGCTTCAGTCTGCATCATATATTGCACGCAGACTGGAGAGATGCTGGTGGTTAACTCATATGTGTATTCACCTGCCCAGGTGTCATTAAAAGCTTTTTTTTGGCATCCTGACTTCAGCTTGACACCAGGCCAAGGGACTGTAGAAGTTGTATATACTTTATCATCTCTCCAGTCTGCGTGCACACTGAAGCCACATAGAGATACTACAAATAATATCTATACTCTTATGGTCAGGTGTCATAAAGAGTGAAGGATGCTATTGCATCCCAAAATCACTGTTTGTAACATCAGGCCAGGTGATAAATATTTGTTGTATCTCCACCGTCGCTGCAATCTGCTTGAACACAGACTGTAGAGATGATGAAGGTCATACAACTTTTCTCTATAGACTCACCTGGTGGAGTCCTAGTAAAGTCAGGATGCACAAAACACAGCATCATGACTTCACTGGGACACCTGGGCAGGTGATCATTATATTGGAGTTTATAAAGACAGAGTGCACTCGGTACTGGTATCAAAACTGTTTTTTTATTAACATACACACAATAAAATTTTTTTACAGCATTTGATCTTGCCATGACACACGTCCCAATCAGATATAAAGTATGCTGCAAAGTGGTCCCTCATTTGGCCAACTTCAACTGATGACCTGAGAGGGTGCTGAGTGAAATCAGGCAATGGGTTGGCAGCTGGTTCATCAAGTTCAAAGTTAGGGCGCTCTTCAGCCATAACAAAATTGTGAAGAACCACACAGGCTTTCACCACCTCATCCACTGTTTTAAGTGTCAGATTAATGGCTGTGCCGAGAATGCGCCATCTGGACACAAGAATCACAAAGGCACACTCTACGGTTCTTCGTGCCCTTGTGAGTCTGTAATTGAAATTTTTTTTCGTGTGGTCCAAGTCCTGGCTGGAGTAGGGTTTTAGCAGGTTGGTGCACATTTGAAAGGCCTCATCACCAACCATTACAAATGGCAGTGGTGGACCTTCAGTGTGGGGAGGAGCCCGTGGCAGGGGGAAATTAAAATGGTTGCCATACAACCTAAGGCCCATGTCCAAGTTCTTAAAAGCCTGAGAATCATTGCCCCGGCCAAATGCCCCAATGTCCACCGCAGCAAAATGACAGTCTGCATCCGCAATGGCCATGAGTACTGTAGAAAAGTACTTTTTATAATTATAGTACTCAGAGCCACTTTTTGGGGGTTTGGTTTTCCGGATGTGTTTCCCATCCACCGCTCCCAAACCGTTGGGGAAATTGCAGGCTGTCAGGAATTGATCCGATATTTCGATCCACTTTTCCGCGGTGAGCAGGGGCATAAATTCAGGACACATAACATCAACAAAGCCCGGCAGGTGTCCGCAACTATTCCCGACAAGGTGGAGATTCCAAGTGGAGTGAAAATAGGGTCTCGACAGAAGCCAGGAATCTGCAAAACTGAGGAATAATAATCTTTATATAGCGCTAACATATTCCGCAGCGCTTTACAGTTTGCACACATTATCATCGCTGTCCCCGAAGGAGCTCACAATCTAGATTCCCTATCTGTATGTTTTTGGAATGTGGGAGGAAACCGGAGTACCCGGAGGAAACCCACGCAAACACGGGAGAACATACAAACTCCTTGCAGACGTTGTCCTTGGGAGATTTGAACCTAGGACTCCAGCGCTGCAAGGCTGTAGTGCTATCCACTGAGCCACCGTGCTGCCCACATGGGAAAAATTGCGATTGTCTATGCTTTGGCAAAACACTGACATTTAGGTACATGGCATAACAAGAATTCTGCAGGCTTTTAGTAAATGGCAGAACAAAAAACAATTATGCACGCATTGGTTTTTAAATATTACGTACCGTAATGTGACCATGAGCCGTTCCTCAGGAGGAATTGCACGACGGAGCTGTGTGTCCTGTCTCCGGATGGCTCCTTCAACACGACAAAGCAAAGACATGAAACTTTCTTGGGACATCTGTGTATAGTCATTAAATTTTGCCGGGTTTGCCTGGAGCTCGCTGAAGAGGGTGTGGTACGCTCCACGGCTCTCCCGGAGTTCAATAATCGGATGTCTCCAAAAACACCGCCGCTGCCATCATTGCTGTCTCTCTCTCTCTCTCCCTTTGTTGCTGGCAAGCAAATGCAAAAGCCAGAAACAGCGCGAAGTCCAGATCCAAGTTGAAGCGAAAACTCTCCCAACGTAGATCCATGGTGACGCAGGAAACAGCAGCAAAATCTGAAGAATTCAGCTGTAAAGGGTCTATATAAAGAAGTCCCATAACACTCGCCCACTGGTGTCCCATTGGTGGAGTCTGTTTCAAGGATTTTCCTCCTGTGGAAATATGACACTTTGAGAAAGCATGCGCCTAAAAAACTCAAATGCATGCAAAACGCTTTAGAAATGCATGCAAATGCTACGTTTTTTTGTCGTTATGCGTATATTGATGCGTTAAAAAAACTGTGCGCTTGTATGCATTTTTGCAGCGTTTTTAGTTGCGCACGATGTGCTGCGCACAACGACGCAAATGTGAACTTAGCCTTAGTCACAGAAAAAAGAATTGTTTGAGTGTGGATGAGGCCTGTATGACAAAGAAGTTATGCTACAAACAATTTTAAAGTCAGGTCCCTTATTTATGCCGTTAATAACAGAAGAATTTTTTTGTGGCCTATGGATCAGGCCTCCATAGCACACTAGATACTACAAACTATTTTTAAAGTCAGATCCCTTACTGTATGACGTTAATGACAGAATTTTTTGTGGCCTCTGGATCAGGCCTCTACAGCTTAATTTTAACCCAACAATATGACAAAGCATGACACGGCGGGTTGTCTAACTTTTTGCAACTGAAAAATTATATTTTTTTTAATGTGCCTTAGGTCTGCAGACAGGTTCAAATCACCGCCACAAAATGACAGCAGGTTGCTTCACATTTAGCAACAGAAAAAATTATAACTTTTTTTTTAATGTGCCTTAGGTCTGCAGACAGTTTTATATCACCACAGCACTAAATGAGAAGGTGGGATACAGCAGGCTGATTAATATTTTTTCACTAGCTACATGTGAATCAGAATGCTATACTCGTGCATGGATCACAATAGAAGCAGTGCACAACACGTCCCCTGCTGGCTTTCTTTGTGGACCTCAGTATGGCCGAAAAAAAAAAAAGTGCTGGAAGGTAAATTTAACAGCCACACTGGACACTAGTTACCTACTGTATCTGACTGATATACAACCATCTATGTAAGTAGCTGAAATGTGGATACAGCAGGCTTTTTCACATTTAGCTAGTGAAAAAATATCATTTAGAATGCTATACTCGTACATGGAGCATTATAGAAGCAATGCACAACACACTTGTAGGACATGTGCCTTGCTGGCTTTGTCTGTGAACCTCAGTCATGGATCAAAAAAAAAAAAAAATCCAGAAGGTAAATTTAACCCCTTCACCCCCAAGGGTGGTTTGCACGTTAATGACCGGGCCAATTTTTACAATTCTGACCACTGTCTCTTTATGAGGTTATAACTCTGGAACGCTTCAACGGATCTTCACGATTCTGAGATTATTTTCTCGTGACATATTGTACTTCATGTTAGTGGTAAAATTTCTTCGATATAACTTGTGTTTATTTTTGAAAAAAAACGCAAATATGGCGAAAATTTTTAAAATTTTGCAATTTTCAAACTTTGAAATTTTTTTCCTTTAAAACAGAGAAATATATCACACAAAATAGTTAAGAAATAACATTTCCCACATGTCTACTTTACATCAGCACAATTTTGGAACCAAAATTTTTTTTTGTTAGGAAGTTATAAGGGTTAAAAGTTGACCAGCGATTTCTCATTTTTACAACAAAATTTACAAAGCCATTTTTTTTAGGGACCACCTCACATTTGAAGTCACTTTGAGGGGTCTATATGGCAGAAAATACCCAAAAGTGACACCATTCTAAAAACTGCACCCCTCAAGGTACTCAAAACCACATTCAAGAAGTTTATTAACCCTTCAGGTGCTTCACAGGAACTAAAGCAACGTGGAAGGAAAAAATGAATATTTTACTTTTTAGCCACAAAAATGATCTTTTACAAACTTTTTTTTTATTTTCACAAGGGTAAAAGGAGAAAATGGACAGATAAGGTTGTTATGCAATTTCTCCTGAATACACCAATACCCCATATGTGGGGGAAAACCACTGTTTGGGCACACGGCAGAGCTCGTAAGGGAAGGAGCGCCGTTTGACTTTTTCAAACTAAAATTGGCTGGAGTTGAGATTGGACGCCATGTCGCGTTTGGAGAACCTCTGATGCGCCTAAACAGTGGAAACCCCCCACAAGTGACACCATTTTGGAAACTAGACCCCTAAGGTACTTATCTAGATCTGTTGTGAGCACTTTGAACCCCAAGTGTTTCACAAAAGTTTATAATGCCTGGGTGTGAAAAAAAAACAAAACAATTTTCCACAAAAATGATTTTTTAGTCCCAAATTTTTGAATTTTCCCAAGGAAATTGGACCCCAAAAGTTGTTGTCCAATTTGTCCTGAGTACGCTGATACCCCATATGTGGGGGGGGGGAAACTGTTTGGGCGCACGGCAGGGCTTGGAAAGGAAGTAGTAACGTTTTGGAATGCAGACGTTGATGGGGGTCATGTTCCGTTTGCAGTGCCCCAGATGAGCCTAAACAGTGGAAACCCCCACAAGTGACCCCATTTTGGAAACTAGACCCCCTAAGGAACTTATCTAGATCTTTGGTGAGCACTTTGAACCCCCAAGTGCTTCACACAAGTTTAGAATGCCCAGGCATGAAAATAAAAAATCCTATTTTTTTCCCACAAAAATTATCTTTTAGTCACTAATTTTTTATTTTCCCAAGGGTAACAGGAGAAATTGGACCACATAAGTTGTTGTACAATTTGTCCTGAGTACGCTGATACCCCATATGTGGGGGGGAACCACTGTTTGGGCGCATGGCAGAGCTCGGAATGGAAGGAGCACCATTTGACTTTTTCCAACCAAAATTGGCTGGAATTGAGTTTGGATGCCATGTTGCATTTGGAGAGCCCCTGATGTGCCTAAACAGTGGAAACCCCCCACAAATGACCCCATTTGGGAAACTAGACCCCTAAGGAACTTATCTAGATTTTTGATGAGCAATTTGAACCCCCAAGTGCTTCACACAAGTTTATAACGTAGAGCCGTAAAATTTAAAAATCATATTTTTTCCACAAAAATTATCTTTTCACCCAATTTTTATTTTTCCAAGGGTAACAAGACTCCAAAAGTTATTGTGCAATTTGTCCTGAGTGCGCTGATACCCCATATGTGGGGGTAAACCACTGTTTGGGTGCATGGCAGAGTTTGGAAGGGAAGGAGCGCCGTCTGACTTTTTCAACGCAGAATTGGCTGGACGCCATGTCGTGTTTGGAGAGCTCCTGATCTGCCTAAACAGTGGAAACCCCCATAAATGACACCATTTTGGAAACTAGACCCCTCAAGGAACTTATCTAGATGTGTGGTGAGAACTTTGAACCCCCAGGTGTTTCACTAAAGTTTATAACGTACAGCCGTAAAATAAAAAATCTTTTTTTTTTTTACAAAAATGATTTTTTCGCCCCCAATATTTTATTTTCACAAGGGTAACAGAAGAAATTGGAACCCAAAAGTTGTTGTCCAATTTGTCCTGAGTACACTGATACCCAATATGTGGGCGAAAACTACTGTATGGGCACACGTCGGGGCTCGGAAGGGAAGTAGTGACGTTTTGGATTGCAGACTTTGATGGAATGGTCTGGGGGCGTCATGTCACATTTGGAGAGCCCCTGATGCACCTAAACAGTGGAAACCCCCCACAAGTGACCCCATTTTGGCAAATAGACCCCACAAGGAACTTATCTAGATGTGTGGTGAGCACTTTGAACCCCGAAGTGCTTCACAGAAGTTTATAACGCACAGCCGTAAAAATAAAAAATCTTTTTTTTTTACAAAAATGATTTTTTCGCCCCCAATATTTTATTTTCACAAGGGTAACAGGAGAAATTGGACCCCAAAAGTTGTTGTCCAATTTGTCCTGAGTACACTGATACCCAATATGTGGGCGAAAAACTACTGTATGGGCACACGTCGGGGCTCGGAAGGGAAGTAGTGACGTTTTGGATTGCAGACTTTGATGGAATGGTCTGGGGGCGTCATGTCACATTTGGAGAGCCCTGATGCACCTAAACAGTGGAAACCCCCCACAAGTGACCCCATTTTGGCAAATAGACCCCACAAGGAACTTATCTAGATGTGTGGTGAGCACTTTGAACCCCGAAGTGCTTCACAGAAGTTTATAACGCACAGCCGTAAAAATAAAAAATCTTTTTTTTTTACAAAAATGATTTTTTCGCCCCCAATATTTTATTTTCACAAGGGTAACAGGAGAAATTGGACCCCAAAAGTTGTTGTCCAATTTGTCCTGAGTACGCTGATACCCAATATGTGGGAGAAAACTACTGTATGGGCGCACGTCAGGGCTCGGAAGGGAAGTAGTGACGTTTTGGATTGCAGACTTTGATGGAATGGTCTGGGTGCGTCATGTCGCATTTGGAGAGCCCCTGATGCGCCTAAACAGTGGAAACCCCCACAAGTGACCCCATTTAGGAAAATAGACCCCACAAGGAACTTATCTAGATGTGTGGTGAGCACTTTGAACCCGAAGTGCTTCACAGAAGTTTATAACGCACAGCCGTAAAAATAAAAAATCCTTTTTTTTTTTACATAAATGATTTTTTCGCCCCCAATATTTTATTTTCACAAGGGTAACAGGAGAAATTGGACCCCAAAAGTTGTTGTCCAATTTGTCCTGAGTACGCTGATACCCAATATGTGGGAGAAAACTACTGTATGGGCGCACGTCAGGGCTCGGAAGGGAAGTAGTGACGTTTTGGATTGCAGACTTTGATGGAATGGTCTGGGTGCGTCATGTCGCATTTGGAGAGCCCCTGATGCGCCTAAACAGTGGAAACCCCCCACAAGTGACCCCATTTTGGAAAATAGACCCCACAAGGAACTTATCTAGATGTGTGGTGAGCACTTTGAACCCTGAAGTGCTTCACAGAAGTTTATAACGCACAGCCGTAAAAATAAAAAATCTTTTTTTTTTTTTTGCAAAAATGATTTTTTCGCCCCAATATTTTATTTTTACAAGGGTAACAGGAGAAATTGGACCCCAAAAGTTGTTGTCCAATTTGTCCTGAGTACGCTGATACCCAATATGTGGGAGAAAACTACTGTATGGGTACACGTTGGGGCTCGGAAGGGAAGTAGTGACGTTTTGGATTGCAGACTTTGATGGAATGGTCTGGGGGCGTCATGTCGCATTTGGAGAGCCCCTGATGCGCCTAAACAGTGGAAATCCCCAACAAGTGACCCCATTTTGGAAAATAGACCCCACAAGTAACTTATCTAGGTGTGTGGTGAGTAGGGTTGAGCATTCCGATACTGCAAATATCGGGTATCGGCCGATATTGGCTGTATCGGAATTCCGATTCCGAGTTCCGATATTTTCGTCATATCGGATACCGGAATCGGGATGTCACTGTCACTGTCAGTGTCCGTCTGTCGGGTCTGTCAAGAGTCAGCGGCACTTACCTGGCAGAAGATCTCCGGCGGTCACGGGCTGGACTGCTTCATGGCCGACATCCTCTTCTCCCCGGCGGTCACATGCAGTTTCTCGAGATAACTGCAGTGACTGCTGGGTAATCCCGGCCGTAAAGCAGTCAGTCCGATGACGTCACCGCCGGGGAAGCAGGTAATCAGCTGTGCTGCGTTGCAATGACAGGCTCTGCCTGTCATTGCGATGTAGCAGAGCTGGATCGTCGTGGGACTGTCGTTATGGACTGCGTCGGACAGGTGGTATACTGTTGGTTTTTTTTTTTCTTTTTTTACAGGAGATCGATGGCGTCGCAGGAATGAGAGTATAATAAAATTAATGAAAACTGTGTTGTCTCTTTTATTTCATTAAAAGACTTTTTTCTTGCTGTGTCTTTTTTTTACACATTTAAAAACTTTGGGATTAATAATGGATCGGTGTCTTATTGACGCCTCTCCATTATTAACCGGGCTTATTGTCACCGTGCAATCAACGGTGACATTAACCCCTTATTACCCCACTTGCCACCGCTACAGGGCAGTGGGAAGAGCCGGGTAAAGTGCCACAATTGGCACATCTTTTCATGCGCCAAATGTGGGGCTGCTGTAGCCTGGTATTATCAGGCTGTTGAGGGCCAAAATCCATGGGCCTTGACAGTCTTTTAATACCAGGCCGCAGCAGTCTGCATTTTACTTGGCTGGTTAACAAAAATAGGGGACCCCTACGCCGTTTTTTTTTCGAGGGGATCCCCTATTTTTGTTAACCAGCCAAGCTAAGCAGACTGCTGTGGCCTGGTATTATCAGGCTTGCAAGGTCCATGGATATTGGATCCTTACCAGCCTGAAAAACCAGGCCTCAGCGGTCTGCTTCATCTGGCTGGTTAACAAAAATAGGGGGGACCCCACGCCAATTTTTTTCGAGGGGATCCCCTATTTTTGTTAATCAGCCAAGATATGCAGACTGCTGTGGCCTGGTATTATCAGGCTGGCAAGGTCCATGGATCTTGGCTCCTTAACAGCCTGAAAAACCAGGCCTCAGCGGTCTGCTTCATCTGGCTGGTTAACAAAAATAGGGGGGACCCCACGCCAATTTTTTTCGAGGGGATCCCCTATTTTTGTTAATCAGCCAAGATATGCAGACTGCTGTGGCCTGGTATTATCAGGCTGGCAAGGTCCATGGATCTTGGCTCCTTAACAGCCTGAAAAACCAGGCCTCAGCGGTCTGCTTCATCTGGCTGGTTAACAAAAATAGGGGGGACCCCACGCCAATTTTTTTCGAGGGGATCCCCTATTTTTGTTAATCAGCCAAGATTGCAGACTTCTGTGGCCTGGTATTATAGGGCTGGCAAGGTCCATGGATCTTGGCTCCTTAACAGCTGAAAAACCCGCTCAGCGGTCTGCTTCATCTGGCTGGTTAACAAATAGGGGGACCCACGCCAATTTTTTCTAGAAGGGAACCCTTTTTTGTTAATCAGTTCCCTCTGACGTCACTGATGGTGTCCTGGCTGACCTGAAGTGAAAGTGGAAAGCAATCAATTAAGCTTTCCTTCCTCTCCTGTCAGCCAGGAGAGGAACTTATTCATTTGGGGTTTACTGTGAGGCTGCAGCATTAGCTGCGGTCCTGCAGTAAACATTAACCTTTCTGAAGGATTACACCGTGGGACTGACTGTGCATCGGATTGGTAAGAATAATTTTGCTTTATTATTTTATTTTTATTACAGGAAATGGTTTTAGCAGGTAAATAAAATATGGTCAAAAACTGTGTGATTATTTCATTAAACTTCTTTTTTATTAAAGTGTGTGTGTTTGATTTTTCTTTCATACAATAGGATTAATAATTGATAGTTGTCTAATTGACAGCTCTCAATTATTAACCTGGCTTAAAGTGACCTTCAATTGCAAGGTCATTTTAACCCCTTATTAACCCATTCGCCACCGCTACAGGGCAATGGGAATAGACGGGCAAAGTGCCAGAAAGGGCAAATCTAATTAGAGATTTGCCCTTTCTGGGGTGTCTGGGGGCAGATGTTAAGTAGCCGGGGGGGGCCAAAAAAAATGGTCCCTCTCTGGGCTATTATTATCTGCCCCCACTCACTGGCTTTGTCTGTCTGGTTGCGAAAATAGGGCGGGAGCCCACGCATTTTTTTTCAGCAATTTTACACCTCATATATATATATACATGTCATTGAATTTGTGACACATATATATATAATATTTATATTTATAGTTCATACACTTCTACATAGTATAATAGCCGCTAATTCAATTGCCGGCTTCTGTGAAATCACAGAAGCCGACATGAAATGATACATTGTTTCCACACAGTTAACCATGTCATTTCCTGTATTTTGATATTTGTTTAGAACTTACAATTACATGAGTGTATTTGTGCAAAATTTCAGACATGTAGGGGTTAATTAAAGGTGTAATTTCGTTGAAAAAAAAATGCGTGGGCTCCCGCTGTATTTTCTCCACCAGACAGACAAAGCAAAGCGAGTGGGGGCAGATAATAACAGCCTAGGGAGGGTAAATTTTTTGTGCCCCCCCTGGCTACTAACATCTGCCCCCAGACACCCCAGAAAGGGCAAATCTATAATTAGATTCGCCCTTTCTGGCACTTTGCCCGTCTATTCCCATTGCCCTGTAGCGGTGGCGAATGGGTTAATTATCTCACCTTACTGTCACCTTAGTATTGAAAGGTGACCTTAAGGCAGGTTAATAATTGAGAGCTGTCAATTAGACAACTATCAATTATTAATCCTATTGTATGAAAGAAAAATCAAACACACACAGTTTAATAAAAAATAAGTTTAATTAAATAATCACACAGTTTTTTACCATATTTTATTTTCCTGCTAAAACCATTTCCTGTAATAAAAAAAAAATAAAAAAGCAAAATTATACTTACCAATCCGATGTACAGTCAGGTCCCACGCTGTAATCCATCAGAAAGGGTTAACAGGTTACAGTTAGCAGGGAGATAATTCTGTCTACTAGCTCTAACCCCATGAATGAATAAGTTCCTCTCCCAGCGAAAGTAGAGGAATAGATTCATGAATGGAGCTTAATTGATTTATTGACAATTTAACTTTAGTGACCTGACCTAAAGGGAAAGTGGACACAATCAATTAAGCTTCATTCATGAAACACATCCTCTCCTGTCGCCAGGAGAGGAACTTATTCATTCAGGAGCTTTGAGCTGAGCATGCAGGATTACTTGCACTGCTTGGCTCAAAGCTAGTTAACCCTTTGTGAAGGATTACAGCGTGGGACGTGACAGATCAGCGGAATAGGTAAGAATAATGTTTTTTTATTTTTTTATCTTTATTTTAGTACATCAATGGCTTCGCACGGATTAAGTGTAAAATAAAATATGGTCAAAAAAATGTGTTTTTATTTCATTAAAATTAATTTTTATTAATGTGTCTGTGTTTTTTTAATTTACTTCAATAGGATTAATAATTGATAGTTGTCTAATTGACAGCTCTCAATTATTAACCTGCCTTAAGGTCACCTTTCAATACTAAGGTGACAGTAAGGTGAGATTATTAACCCATTCGCCACCGCTACAGGGCAATGGGAATAGACGGGCAAAGTGCCAGAAAGGGCGAATCTAATTATAGATTTGCCCTTTCTGGGGTGTCTGGGGGCAGATGTTAGTAGCCATGGGGGGCACAAAAAATGTACCCTCCCTAGGCTGTTATTATCTGCCCCCACTCGCTTTGCTTTGTCTGGTGGAGAAAATACAGCGGGAGCCCACGCATTTTTTTCAACGAAATTACACCTTTAATTAACCCCTACATGTCTGAAATTTTGCACACAGCCACTCATGTAATTGTTTGTGCAAATCAGATAGCAAACGACATGAAAAGACATGGTTAACCCTATGTACACCAAGTGTCATTTGAAATGACACTTGGTGTACATAGGGTTAACCATGTCTTTTCATTCGTTTGCTATATGATTTGCACAAACAATTACATGAGTGGCTGTGTGCAAAATTTCACACCTGTAGGGGTTAAAGGTGTAAATTCGTAGCAAAAAAGTCCGTTTTTTTTACAACGAATTTACACCTTTAATTAACCCCTACAGGTGTGAAATTTTGCACACAGCCACTCATGTAATTGTTTGTGCAAATCAGATAGCAAACGACATGAAAAGACATGGTTAACCCTATGTACACCAAGTGTCATTTCATGTCGGGTGCTTCTGTCTTTTCACAGAAGCCGGCTTTACCCGGCAATTAAATCAGAGGATATTTTACTATGTAGAAGTGTATAAACTATACATATATGTATATATATATGTCACAATGACATGTATATATATATATATATATGTATTCTATGTGTGTATATTTAGTGTTTACAAGGAAAGAAAGAGGTTTTTTTAGTTGCGATATTTTGTTCCCATAGACTTACATGGGACTTCCGGTATCGGTATCGGGTATTGCCGATATTTTAATGGTATCGGCGATACCATTCCGATTCCGATACTTTTGGATATCGGAAAGTATCGCTCAACTCTAGTGGTGAGCGCTATGAAGCCCCAAGTGCTTCACAGAAGTTTATAATGTACAGCCGTAAAAACAAAAAAATAATTTTTTTTGTACAAAAATGATATTTTCGCCCCCAGTTTTTTATTTTACCAAGGGTAACAGAAGAAATAGGACAAATTGCACAATAACTCTTGGGGTCCAGAGTACGCTGATACCCCATATGTGGGGATAAACTACTGTTTGGACGCATGGCAGAGCTCAGAAGTGAAGGAGCACCGTTTGACTTTTTCAACGCAGAATTGGCTGGAATTGAGATCAGACGCCATGTCACATTTGGAGAGCCCCTGATGTGCCTAAACAGCGGAAACCCCCCAATTCTAACTCCAACCCTAACCCCAACACACCCCTAACCCTAGTCCCAACCCTAACCACAAACCTAACCCTAACACACCCCTAATCCCAACCCTAACCCTAATCCTAACTTTAGCGCCAACCCTAACCCTAACTTTAGCCGCAACCCTAACCCTAACCCTAATGGGAAAATGGAAATAAGTACATTTTTTTATTTTATTACTTTTCCCTAACTAAGGGGGTGATAAAGGGGGGTTTGATTTACTATTTATAGCGGGTTTTCATGATTGGCAGCTGTCACGCTAAAAGACGATTTTTATTGCAAAAATAGTTTTTTGCATCGCCACATTTTGAGAGCTATAATTTTTGCATATTTTGGCCCAGAGTCATGTGAGGTCTTATTTTTTGCGGGACGAGTTGACGTTTTTATTGGTACCATTTTTGAGCACGTGACATTTTTTGATCGCTTTTTATTTCGATTTTTGGGAGGTTAGAATGAACAAAAATCAGCAATTCATGAATTTCTTTTGGGGGAGGCGTTTTTATTGTTCCGCGTGTGGTAAAATTGATAAAGCAGTTTTATTCTTCGGGTCATTACGATTATGGCGATACCTCATTTATAGCATTTTTTTATGTTTTGGCGCTTTTATAGAATAAAAACAATTTTATATAAAAAATAATTATTTTTGCATCGCTTTATTCTGCGAGCTATAACTTTTTTATTTTTTCGCTGATGATGCTGTATGGCAGCTCGTTTTTTGCGGGACAAGATGACGTTTTCAGCGGTACCATGTTTATTTATATCGGTCTTTTTGATAGCGCGTTATTCCACTTTTTGTTCGGTGGTATGATGATAAAGCATTGATTTTTTGCTTCGTTTTTTTTTTAAGGGGTTCACTAAAAGGGTTAACTAGTGGGACAGTTTTATAGGGGGGTCGTTACGGACGCGACGATACCAAATATGTGTACTTTTATGTTTTGGTTTTTTTATTTACAGGAAGAAATGAATTTATTGGGGAATATTTTTTCTTTTTTATTTATTTTGGATTTTTTTTTATAACATGTTTATTTTTATTTTTTTAACTTTTTTACTTTGTCCCAGGGTGGGACATCACTGTATTTTTCAGATCGGTGTGCAGTGTGCACAGCAACTGTCACACCAGCGATCGCTCAGGCAGTGCAGCAGGCTTCTCAGTGCCTGCTCTCAGCATGCACTGAGGAAGCCGCCTCCCTCCAGGACCCCGGCGCCATCTTGGATCCAGGTACTGGGAGGGAGGAAGCCCTCAGAACAGCGCGATCACATCGCGCTGGTCTGAGGGTCCCAGGGGGCGCGCAGGGAGCCCACTCCCTGCGCGATGCTTCCCTGTGCCCCCAGTACACCGCAATCATGTTTGATCGCGGTGTGCTAGGGGTTAATGTGCCAGGAGCGGTCCGTGACCGCTCCTGACACACAGTCACGGGTGTCAGCTGTGATAATCAGCTGACACCCGGCGGCGATTAGCTGCGCTCCCTCCGGGAGCGCAGCTGATCGCCTATGACGTACTATCCCGTCCATGGTCAGATTGTCACGGGTTTTATGGACGGGATAGTACGTCTAATGTCAGAGAGGGGTTAACAGCCACATTGGACATTATCTAGCTACACTATCTGACTGATATACAACCACCTAACTAACTAGCTAAAATCCTGCTGTTAACAGTACCAGCGCAGGAGCAGCCTCTCTGCACTAATACAGTGTCAAAATGGCGCTAAAACAAGATATCCACTATTTATATGTAGAGGAACATGTGATTTCAGCAGCCAATGACACAAGCCTTTATGTCAGGACATTGTGTGTGTTTCCTGTGCCCTGATTGGCTATCCACAATGTGCACACATAAAGTTAGGAAAAAAAAATGACTGCTGTGCTGTGCTATGCTGACAAGAACACCGCGCCTTTGGACTCTGAAAACCCCTTCCCCTCATCAAATACGTGCCAAACGCTCATGATACACCATCATTGCTAAAGTGCTGAAAATATTTTTGTGGTAACGCAAATATTTTCCCGAACTTTTACCGAATGTTACCGATTTTTACCGTTTTTATAAAATTTTGCTCATGTTTCCGATCACGAATCCAAATGTGCCATATTCGTGCCGAATTTATGTTTGGCAATCGTTTTCTGAACAAGTTCACTGATCAAAATGAACTAATGGAAAAATTTCCTATTGTTGCCGTGTAGGATCGCTACTTCCAATAGGTGGCGCTATAGAGTACAAGTTCTCTTTTTTTGAAGAGGCAATTTGCATATTAAATGTCCCAGAGGAGCATTGCACGGCGAATAAGCCTCCTTACCTTGACACGCCAGAGCTGGTATGTCACTCTCCACAAGGAGAGACCTTACCCCTTAGACCCTATTGTTGTCGGGAACAGAACGGCAGATCTCGGCAGGCGCACTGCGCATGCGCCCGCCATTTTCTTACAGGAAGGTGATGCAGAGGTCTTAGGGACAGAGCAGAAGGGCTGGGGATGGCGGAGGTACTGGGAGCTCAAGGGGGATCCCAATTCTCTCTTTTCTGACACACTATAATATCATGTCAGAAGAGAGAGAAATTAATTGTAAATCAGACTTTTTTGTGATCGCAGTTATTTGGTAAATAACAGCGATCATGTGACAGTAGACCATAAAAACTGGCTCTGATCATGTTCTCCAGGTCGAGACCCCAGAGATTTTCCAACGCTGAGGGGCGCTATATCCTTATTTCTCAGCACCGTTAAAAAGCAGCAATGAGGAATAAGTACCCTTAACTGCCGCCGTTAAAAGGCGTATCGGCGGTCGATATGGGTGTGAGATGTTGACTCACTCAGATGCTTGCAGAGGTAAACACAGGAAGGCCTCTTCTGGTAAATCACCTGCTGGTTTATTAGAACACAGCATAAACCGTTGCAGCGATGAACAAAGTAAATGTGGCTTTTCTGCCGTAATGGCAAAACAAAACAGAGATAAAGTCCAATAGAGTCCTTTTTCCTGCAGTATTCACCCGCACATGGCCGGCGTCAGCACCCGACATACCCAAGCAAGTGCCGGGGCCCTGAGCAGGCGGGGGGGCCCACTCGCCGTCGGGCACCCTGGCCACCGTTAGCGGATGAGAGCGGTACCAGCGCCGCCACTGGGCCCCCCCGCTTGCTCAGGGCCAATACTTACCTCTCCCCGTGCCTCCGCTGCCGCAGCTCCGGATCCAGGGAGCGCCTGCAGGGCCCGTGCTCTCACAGCAGCGCCGCTGAATGACGTCATCATTCAGCGGCCGGCTGTGGCAGAGAGAGCTCGGACGTCGGACAGGTGAGATGTGAGGTGTATGTGTCTGTCTGTCTGTGTGTGTGTCTGTGTTTGTGTGTCTGTGTGTATCAGTGTGTGTGTATGTAGTGCGGTGCTTTGTGTGTGTGTATGTGAGAGAGTGCTGTAGTGCTGTACAGTCATGGCCAAAAGTTTTGAGAATGACACAAATATTATATTTTCACATGATCTGCTGCCCTCTGGTTTTTATATGTGTGTTTGACAGATGTTTTTATCACAGACAGAAATATAATTGCAAACATATGAGTAACAAAAGCTTATATTGACAGTTAGAATGAGTTAATGCAGCAAGTCAATGTTTGCAGTGTTGACCCTTCTTCTTCAGGACCTCTGCAATTCTCCCTGGCATGCTCTCAATCAACTTCTGGACCAAATCCTGACTGATAGCAGTCCATTCTTGCACAATCAATGCTTTCATTTTGTCAGAATTTTTAGGTTTTTGTTTGTCCACCTGTCTCTTGATGATTGACCACAAGTTCTCAATGGGATTAAGATCTGGGGAGTTTCCAGGCCATGGACCCAAAATCTCTATGTTTTGTTCCCTGAGCCATTTAGTTATCACCTTTGCTTTATGGCAAGGTGCTCCATCATGCTGGAAAAGGCATTGTTGATCACCAAACTGCTCTTGGAGGGTTGGGAGAAGTTGCTCTTGGACGACATTCTGGTACCATTCTTTATTCATGGCTGTGTTTTTAGGCAAGACTGTGAGAGAGCCTATTCCCTTGGCTGAGAAGCAACCCCACACATGAATGGTTTCAGGATGCTTAACAGATGGCATGAGACAAGACTGGTGGTAGCGCTCACCTTGTCTTCTCCGAATGATGCGTTTTCCTGATGTCCCAAACAATCGAAAAGGGGATTCATCAGAGAAAATAACTTTACCCCAATACTCAGCAGTCCACTGCCTGTACCTTTTGCAGAATATCAGTCTGTCCATGATGTTTTTTCTGGAGAGAAGTGGCTTCTTTGCTGCCCTCTTTGAGACCAGGCCTTGCTCCAAGAGTCTCCGCCTCACAGTGCGTACAGATGCACTCATACCTGCCTGCTGCCATTCCTGAGCAAGCTCTGCACTGCTGGTAGCCCGATCCCGCAGCTGAAACACTTTTAAGAGATGGTCCTGGCGCTCGCTGGTCTTTCTTGGGCGCCCTGGAGCCTTTTAGGCAACAATGGAACCTCTCTCCTTGAAGTTCTTGATGATGCTATAGATTGTTGACTGAAGTGCAATCTTTCTAGCTGCGATACTCTTCCCTGTTAGGCCATTTTTGTGCATTGCAATGATGACTGCACGTGTTTCTTTAGAGATAACCATGGTTAACAGAAGAGAAACAATGATGCCAAGCACCAGCCTCCTTTTAAAGTGTCCAGTGGTGTCATTCTTACTTAATCATGACAGATTGATCTCCAGCCATGTCCTCATCAACACCCACACCTGTGTTAATGGAGCAATCACTGAAAAGAGGTTAGCTGGTCCTTTTAAGGCAGGGCTGCAATGATGTTGAAATGTGTTTTGGGGGATAAAGTTCAATTTCTAGCCAAATATTGACTTTGCAAGTAATTGCTGTTAAGCTGATTACTCTTTATAACATTCTGGAGTATATGCAAATTGCCATTAGAAAAAGTGAAGCAGTAGACTTTGTAAAAATTAATATTTGTGTCATTCTCAAAACTTTTGGCCATGACTGTATGTGTGATGGTGGTGGGGGAGGCAGTGATGATGATGATGGGGAGGCGATGATGATGGGGAGACAGTGATGATGATGATGGGGAGGCAATGATGATGATGATGGGCAGGCGATGATGATGGGGACTCAATGATGATGATGATGATGGGGAGGCGATGATGATGGGGAGGCAATGATGATGATAGGGAGGAAATGATGATGATAATGAGGAAGCAATGATGATGATGATGGGGAGTCTTTCCACAGCGCCCTTTCCTGAGCCTTAACCGCGCAGAACGCAGCACAGTGCAGAGGAGAGCTCCATATTTTGTATGGAGCATTATATGGGGACCAGTATCCTGTATGGAGCATTATTTGGGTCCAATATTCTTTATGGAGCATTATATTTGGCCCATAATACTGTATGGAGGACTATGTGGTGCCCATAATATTGTATGGAGGACTGTACTGTCCAGTCTGTACTGTGCGCTGTGAGGATTTGGCGGTTTCTGAGCTATTGTAGAATTTACAATAGATATCACTCATGTAATGGAAGAAGTGAAGTGTTTGGCATTGTACTATACCTATATTTCTCTGCAGTATCTGTGCATCATGAATCGTGGTCTGTGTTAAAGGGGCCCACTGAGACTCTTTCGCCCGGGGCCCATAAAAACCTGGAGCCGGCCCTGCACCCGCAGGAACACAAAGTCCTCAGCTCCTCCTGAAGCCACATCTGGAGACTTTTCTCTTCAAATGCACAGAACAGAGGGAAAAAAAAACAGTGGCTGAACATTTAAAGGGAATCTGTCACCCCATTTTTGCCCTATGAGATAGGGCCACCGCCATCAGAGGCTTATCTACAGCATTCTGTAATGTAGTAATGTAGATAAGCCCCCGATGTCACCTGAAAGAGAAGAAAAACAAGTTATATTATACTCACCCAGGGGCGTTCCGCAGTCCGGTCGGGTCCGATGGGCGTCACGGTCCGATCCGGGGCCTCCCATCTTGTAACGAAGCTGGCCTCTTCTTTCTGTCCCGTCGCGGTGAGTCGCACAGCCAGGGCCTGTGGGGTACTCGGCACCGAGCCCGTTCACTTCAATGGGGGATGTCACGGGTAGCACAGCTCGGTTCGTTGCCCTGGGCGATCACCATAAAATGTGGGATATTTACAGGGGATTAAAGTATGTACAGTTTGTTCGTGACGCCACCTGTGGTACCTGGTCAGGGTGACCAGCGCTGCAGGGTAGATCCGCTGAGGGTTGTTACTGGGCAGTAAGGTGTTAAGTCTTCCACAGGCAAGACTGGATCCCTCAGGGTATATGGCGGTGTAGTGGTGCAGGGGGGGCAATAAGGCAGACACACACAAGAAAGTCTCTTTCTGTACCTTTACTGATGGTAGATGCAGGCACGTCCCGGGAAGCTGTCAGGGTGGAGGATGCACTTCCAGTAATCCCACTGAGTAGGTGTAGGGCCTCCGTACTCCTGTATGTGTGTGAGTTTCTGACCTGTATGGAACGAAGTCTAACTCTGTCTTCAGTTATACGCCCGGCTGACCTTGTAGTGAGGCCTTCTCTAGGATAGAACAGTGTCTCTGTATGCAGGGCCCTGCTAGACTCCGTCTTCCTGACCCCGGTTACGTATCAGCTCTGATGGGCCCCTGCGACTTGAAGTCCCACAGGGTCTCCGGTATCTTCTACTAGTCGTGTAGATGCTAGCAAGCTCGGACCCGGTGTCCGGTGGTGCAGAGTAGAGGTAAGCGATCAATGCTGTTTCAACCTCTGTCACTCTCTTTTCCTTCCACTCGCCTTTCGTCCTACTTCGACCTTCAGCATGAGCACACTCTAGCAGTAGATGGCAGGTTCTCCTTTCTCTTCACCGCTCTCAAAGCGTCGGCACGCTTACTCACTGAAACTACCTCAGTTGACTCAGTTCTGACCAGGCTAAAGTGGCTATCTTCCTCCACTATTACTGGACTCCACACAGTAAACTGAGTACACGCTGTAGTCTTCATTCTTTCAGTAGCTCTCTCTCTCTCAGGCTAATCTCTCCCTCTCAGCTCATCTGAGGTGACTAGACGGACTGTCTGCTGTCTAAGACGTTCTGAGGAGATCTGATCTAGTCTGTGGTAACCTAAAATCTGATCTGAGGTAACTCACGCGTCTACACTGCCTTTATAAACTGCGGAAGGGCTCCCTCTGGTGGATATAGGGAATAGTGCAGATGTGTTGTGTGCATATAGGTCAGTGTGGGTTTACCTTCTGTTGCATCCTCCTGGGAACATGTGTCTCCAGACACAGCTGGGCTACACATCCCCCCCTAGTTATCATCAGCACTCCCGGGCTGAAAAGAAATTAATTTTTATATAACATTAACATAAAAAATAACAATAACTCGTCCCTTGCGGGAGGTGAGGACACTTCAAACGTTGCAATAAATACAAGTAACATATATACAGTATTTACACAATTCTTATATACATTTTTACACTTGGACACTTGTTTACTGGCTTACATTTGCTAGGCCTACTCTTGGTACCTAACAGGTAACTTTCCTTTTGTCGTGTGTACTGACCTACGTGGTGTTGCGTCAGGTATGGTAGCATTTGACCTATCTGTCCTACGTGCCGGTAAACTGTAATACTGCCTTAACCTGTTGTGAATGTGTTAGAAATGAATTCTGAGCAGAAGCTCCCTCTGGTGGTTACAAACAGTACTGAACCATTCAATGAGGATTGACAATCAGGAGTTACAGACTGGTTTTATATAAGGGAGGTTCCCTCCCATCATGGTTGCCGGTGATCAATTGTTCTTGTCTCAACTGTGGTTCCTGGTTCACTTGGAAGCTTGCTGAGTCTTGCCTGCATCTTCTGCTATCAGATAAGATATTTTCTGCTTTTATTTTGTGCTTGCTTTTTGCATTGTTCCCTGCACTTCTGTGGAGGTCAGCCAGGTCCCCTCCGGGGCTTGTGCTCCTCTCAGTTTATCTGAGCCTCTGTTATTTGTATATTTGCCTTTTCCAGTTTTTTCAGTGGCTGCGGCTTAGTTTTGTTACACCAGAGAACTAATTTAGGTGGTAGAGGTCGTGTGATCTCAGGTGTTTTTGCAATTAGTAGAGTTGGTATTTTTTAGGGTTTTTTGGATTGTAGTAAGTGTCCTTCCTATCCTTTTCTTTCTAGGCAGATTGGGCCCCAACTTTTGCTCATACTATTTTCTGTCTGTATCTGTATTTCCTCTTGTCTAACCGCCATTACATGTTTGGGGGCTTCCTATGTTCTTTGGGGATCTGCTCCGGGGCAGATAGCTTTCCTCTTTCTATCTTTAGGTGTAGTTAACCTCTCAGGCTGTGACGAGGCGTCTAGGACCAACGTAGGTATGCTCCACGGCTGCCTTTAGTTGTGGTGGTTAGTCAGGGTACTGCAATCCAGTAGATTCCAACCTCTCTGGTGTATTGCCGTTTTTGCCTGCTCTCCTTAGCTACCAAATCATAACATTAACCTCTCTGGGATCTGGCAAGCATACTTGTGGCTGGGCGATGCAGTTCTGTTTCGCCAGGGGATTCTTCTTCCTGAGACCCAACATCTGCAGGTTCCACGTTTTGAGACTCCACTTCTCGTGTCTCTACTTCTTGAGATGCTTCAGGAGCAGGTTCCTCTCGAACTATTCCTTCTGCGACAACTGGATCAACTTGACGTTGGAGTGCATCTTGTGGTTGGTAAAATTGAAGTACTGGAATGATCACAGCGTCCCCGATACAAGGCCAATCTGCAGGAAAATCTCCTAGGTCCGTGTGTATGACTTCACCTGGTTTCTCTTTGTCAATAGCAGGTTCTTCTTCGCGAAGCTTTAACATATCTGGACATAATTTTAGGTGGTCTCTAGATACTGTTGTGGTCGTCTTTTCTCCATCTTTGCTAATGGTACAGGTTTTCCTGTTGTCAAACTTTGAATTTTGCACTACATATGGCTCTTTTTCCCATTGATCGTCTAGTTTGTGCATTCTTCTTTTTCTCTTCAGCACAATTTCTCCAGGTACAAAAGGTTCAGCTGGCGCACTTTTGTTGTAGTTTTCCTCTTGTTTTTCCCTTACTTTACTGAGACTATCTTCCACGCAGGCTTGTACTCTCCTGTACTTTTCCTGTCGGTTCGTGTCCCAATCTTCAGTAGCAACATCAGCTTCTGGTTCTACAACACCAAGTTGCAAATAAGGTAGGCTGGAGTGCAATTGGTGGAACTCACAGGTATGTGATTGTACAGATCTACCAGGTCAGGTAGTAGGTCTGGCCACCGATTCCTCTCCTCAAGTGGTACCGTCTTCAGCAGATCAATGACTATGTGATTCATCTTTTCACAGAGACCATTTGTTTGGGGGTGGTACGGTGTGGTTCTTATCTTCTTGCATCCCTACAAATGACAGAATTCCTTAAACAACTCCGCTTCAAAGGCAGGACCCTGATCAGTTAACACTTGCTCTGAATATCCATGGGGTCTGCAGAAATACCCTTGAAACGTCTTTGCTGCTGTTTCAGCTGTCAGATCTTTGACAGGGGCGACCACCAGGAACCTGGAGTAGTGATCCACCATTGTCAGGGCATATGAGTATCCTGACCGGCTGGGTGACAACTTGACATGGTCCAAGGCCACGATCTCCCAGGGACGAGTCGTCTTGATGGGTTGCAGGGGTGCTTTCTGGCTGCTGTAGTCTTTTCTTCGGAGGCTACAGGACGCACAGTTTTTACACCATTTTTCGATGGAACTGTGCATTCCTACCCAGTAGAAACGACACTTCAACAGGGTCTCCAGTTTCTTCCAGCCAAAGTGCCCCGCTCGATCGTGGTAAGCTTCCAACACCATCTGGATTTCCATTCTGGGGACTACTATCTGCCATACCATCTCATGGGTTCTTGGGTTGACGTACCTTCGGCACAGCTTCTCTCGGTAGATAAACAGCCGGCTTCTCTCATTCCACAGCTGCTTTGCTTGCTGAGACGCATCCTTCTCTAAGGAGGAACCTTCCTGAGTTATCAGCTCCTTGATACGGCTGACAACCGGGTCACTGTCCTGGGTCTCCTTCCAGCTGTGGTGAGGTAAAGGGTTTAACGTCTTACCACGCTGCCTCCTGCAGGCTCGTTGCTCGTGGATCATCCCATTTCTGTGGAATGCAGGTAGCTCAATCTCTTCTAGGTCATCCAATTCCTCTTCCGTGTCAGACTCATGCGGCATTCAGGACAAGGCATCAGCGTTGGCATTCTTACGGCCCGCCCTGTACTTGATTGTGAATTGATAGTTCGACAGCCGAGCCATCCAACGTTGCTCCATGGCTCCCAGCTTAGCTGTTTCAAGATGTGTCAAGGGATTATTGTCAGTGTAAGCAGTGAACTTGCTGGAGGCTAGGTAATGCTTGAATCTTTCTGTAATGGCCCAGACCAGCGCCAGGAACTCCAACTTGAAGCTGCTATAGTTCTCTGGGTTTCTCTCAGTCGGGCGGAGCTTCCTTCTTGCATATGCAATGACTTTCTCCAGGCCATTTTGCTTCTGACTGAGGACAGCTCCCAATCCTTCGTTGCTGGCATCAGTGTACAGCAGGAACGGCTGGCTGTAGTCAGGGTAGACTAAGATCTCATCGCCTGTCAGGATCTCCTTCATCTCCTTGAATGCCTCAGCTTGTTCTTTACCCCAGTGGAATGGAGGATTTCTGCTCTTAAGGGATTGTTCTACCAGGAGGTCCTGCAGAGGCGCTGCTTTCTTGGTGTAGTCCTTTACAAACCTCCGGTAGTAACCTGTCAGTCCCAGGAACTGGCGCACCTCCTTGAGATTCCTCGGTTCTGGCCATTTCTGGATGGCAGTGACCTTCTAGGGGTCTGGCGCTACTCCTTCTGAGCTGACAATATGTCCCAAGTACTGTACCTTTTGTTTGAGCAGATGGCACTTTGAAGGCTTCAGTTTCATCCCATACTTGGACAGTGACTCGAATACCTCCGCCAGGTGCTTCAGATGATCCTCATACGTCTTGGAGTACAGAATTACGTCATCCAGGTACAGCAACACGGTTTCAAAGTTCAGATGTCCCAGTCAATTCTCCATCACTCTCTGGAATGTTCCCGGGGCACTGCTGAGTCCAAACGGCATCCTGTCAAACTAACAGAGTCCCATCGGGGTGGTGAAAGCCGTCTTCTCCCGATGCTCCTCAGCCACAGCTACTTGCCAGTACCCACTAGTGAGGTCAAGGGTGGAAAAGTAGTTAGAAGTTTTTAAGGCAGCTAAGGATTCTTCAATGCGTGGTAAAGGGTATGCATCTTTATGTGTAATGCGATTCACTTGTCTGTAATCTACACACATTCTCATGCTTCCATCCTTCTTCCTGACTAGGACTAGAGGTGCTGCCCAGGGACTACAACTATCCCTTATCACCCCTGCTTCCTTCATGTCACGCAACATCTCCTTGGCTTTCTGGTAGTGTGCTGGAGGTATAGGCCTGTACCGCTCTTTAATGGGGGGATGGTTGCCTGTAGGGATATGGTGTTGTACTCCCTTAATTGTCCCAAAGTCAAGTGGGTGTTTGCTAAATACCTGTGTGTACTCCTGTATCACTCGAAGTACTCCTGTTTCTGGTGGGCTGGAGTGGTGTCTGTCCCGACATGGAGCTGCTGACACCAATCCTTCACCTGGGTTGCTGGGTCATTATCCTCCGCTGGTTGGCGGGAGGCTAAGGACTCCGTCGTGAGAATGGAGTTGTTATCTACGGTATGTAATTTAGCAACAGTGGCATATCGTGGTAAGTTCACTTCATCTTCTCCCAGTTGAGAAGACGTACTGGTACCCTCCCATTTCTTACCTCTACTACCCTCTAGCAGTCAAGAGTGTAGGTCTATGTTCTGAACAATGGGGCTCTACTACTGCTTGGTAGTTCTGTCCTCTCAGACCTATTGCTGCTCTACACCATATAAGCATTTCACTCATTGGGGGTATCACAATGGGGTTCGGGTCTGTTTACCCGTACATTACCAATTTCACCATCTGTCAGTTTCGCTTGCTGCTGGCACATCAGGGCCCGGATCTCCCTCTGGATCACTCCCTTTTGCTTTGGCTTGGCAACTTCGGTGAGCTGTTGGAGCAAAAACACAACTTCTCCCAGTTACTGATAATGTTTGTACCTAAAACCACATTTTCCTCATTTACAGTTTTTACTACTAAGAGTCCCTGGTCCTTCAGCTCCACTCTGCCCACCTTTACGTCCACGTTTTTGGCTCCGAGTATATCAACAGGGAGACCATTAGAGGCATACACAGCAAAGTCAGGGCTCGGGGGCTGGAGACTGTCCATGGACCAAAACTTATTATACAGGACATCAGGTATGATGGTCACCTGAGATCCAGTGTCCAGCAGGGCAGGGATTGCGATCCCATCCAGGATGATGGACAGGTATGGTCTTCCTCCCACAAATCTGCGGTTCCAGTCTGAGGGGCCTGAAGAGTCTAGTCCTGGGTGTTGGCCCTCAGACCCAGGATCTGCTCGTTTAAAGGACACTGTCGGGCTAGATGACCTTCTCTGTTGCAACGGTAGCAGATGATCTCTCGGCGAGGATGGTGCTGATCGGGGGTCTCTCCTGGGGGTGGCGTTGTCCTCCTCCGGTGGGGCGACGTCCTCCTTCTCCTCCGGTTCATCCAAGGGACATCCTCTGGGCAGTCAGTTAGCAGGATCTTTCCTCCTTCCGCAGTTGCAGGGCACTCATTACAGTGGCCAGGGTTTTGGTTAGCTGGCGCACTTCTGAGTGCAGACAGTCCAGCTCAGTAGGGGGCGCCACCTGCGTTTTGGCTTCCGCCACCAGCGGGGAAAAGGTGGATGCTGCTGGCTTTAGAGTGGCTTCACCCGGGTGACACTGGGTTGCCACCTCGGGCTTCTCCAGGGGTCGCAGTCCTTTTATAGCCATATCCTTTAGGGCATCAAAGGTAGCGTCAGGATGATCCAAGGACCACCAGTGCACAGTTCTGCTTTCGGCTTGGGACCTCAGTCCCCGTACAAATTGTTCCTTTAACATTTTGTTTTCATTGAGGACACTTATGGGGTTGACCTGTTTGAGAGCTTGCAGGGCCCCCTGTAGTCGGCAGGCGTAGTCCCTAATACTGTCATCTGGTTTCTGGGAGCATTGGTAAAACCTCATCCGGAGATCTGTTTCAGTGTGGTCCTCAAAAATAGTCTGTAGCTTTAAGAAAATTGCAAGCACTGATTCCTGGTCTGCAGCTGTCCAAGTCTCTACTTCCCTTTCTGCAGCACCAGTCAGTTGTCCCACTACCACTGCAGCTCTTTGTTTCTCTGTCATAGGGTACATGTCCATTATGCTGCATATTTTGCGCTTAAACCCTGAAAGGGTGTCTGGCTTACCGCTATACTGAGGGAGCCACTTTGCTGCAGGCAGGTATGGCAGCGTCAGCGGTACTATCGGGGCCACCGGACCTGGTGAGGGGCCAGTGCTTCCATCCTGCGCTGCAGCGCCTGCGGGTAAGTCATTGGAGCGGTTGCCCTCGGCCGCGCTGTCAGCTTGCGGCTGCGACATGTCTGCGCCCCCCTAGTTAAGCGTGGCCTACCTTCTCTGAAGGCTGCAGCTCTGCAGGGCACGGCGATGTAGAAGGACCTGTGTCTCCGGCGCTCTGACGTCAGAGCGTTCACCGAAGCTCTCCACAGGACCTGCCGCCGCGTCAGCGTTGGGGGCATGTCGGGGACTCAGCGCGCTTTCTGCAGGTACGCCCCTTCTCTTCGCGCTGTAGCGCTGCAATTTGGTGGGCAATGGTGGGCAATTGGCGCAAAAAATCACAACAACAGCAATACAGTCCTTTTGCACAAAAACAGTCCACTTCAGGCACACAGGACTCGCTTACAGCGAGCTTCGTATCCTGTTCGTGACGCCAAGTTAGATGAGTCGCACAGCCAGGGCCTGTGGGGTACTCGGCACTGAGCCTGTTCACTTCAATGGGGGATGTCACGGGTAGCACAGCTCGGTCCGTTGCCCTGGGCGATCACCATAAAATGTGGGATATTTACAGGGGATTAAAGTATGTACAGTTTGTTCGTGACGCCACCTGTGGTACCTGGTCAGGGTGACCAGCGCTGCAGGGTAGATCCGCTGAGGGGTTGTTACTGGGCAGCAAGGTGTTAAGTCTTCCACAGGCAAGACTGGATCCCTCAGGGTATATGGTGGTGTAGGGGTGCAGGGGGGGCAATAAGGCAGACACACACAAGAAAGTCTCTTTCTGTACCTTTACTGATGGTAGATGCAGGCACGTCCCGGGAAGCTGTCAGGGTGGAGGATGCACTTCCAGTAATCCCACTGAGTAGGTGTAGGGCCTCCGTACTCCTGTATGTGTGTGAGTTTCTGACCTGTATGGAACGAAGTCTAACTCTGTCTTCAGTTATATGACCGGCTGAGCTTGTAGTGAGGCCTTCTCTAGGATAGAACAGTGTCTCTGTATGCAGGGCCCTGCTAGACTCCGTCTTCCTGACCCCGGTTAAGTATCAGCTCTGATGGGCCCCTGCGACTTGAAGTCCCACAGGGTCTTCGGTATCTCCTACTAGTCGTGTAGATGCTAGCAAGCTCGGACCCGGTGTCCGGTGGTGCAGAGTAGAGGTAAGCGATCAATGCTGTTTCAACCTCTGTCACTCTCTTTTCCTTCCACTCGCCTTTCGTCCTACTTCGACCTTCAGCATGAGCACACTCTAGCAGTAGATGGCAGGTTCTCCGTTCTCTTCACCGCTCTCAAAGCGTCGGCACGCTTACTCACTGAAACTACCTCAGTTGACTCAGTTCTGACCAGGCTAAAGTGGCTATCTTCCTCCACTATTACTGGACTCCACACAGTAAACTGAGTACACGCTGTAGTCTTCATTCTTTCAGTAGCTCTCTCTCTCTCAGGCTAATCTCTCCCTCTCAGCTCATCTGAGGTGACTAGACGGACTGTCTGCTGTCTAAGACGTTCTGAGGAGATCTGATCTAGTCTGTGGTAACCTAAAATCTGATCTGAGGTAACTCACGCGTCTACACTGCCTTTATAAACTGCGGAAGGGCTCCCTCTGGTGGATATAGGGAATAGTGCAGATGTGTTGTGTGCATATAGGTCACTGTGGGTTTACCTTCTGTTGCATCCTCCTGGGAACATGTGGCTCCAGACACAGCTGGGCTAAACAGCGGCTCCTGCGCAGGCGCACTGCTCTGCCCTGGTGAGGGCAGAGCAGAGTACTACAATGCGCAGGCGCCGGACCTCTCTGACCTTTCCCGGAGCCTGCGCACTGCAGTACTCTGCTCTGCCCTCACCAGGGCAGAGCAGTGCGCCTGCGCAGGAGCCGCGACGGGACTGAAAGAAGAGGCTGGCTTCGCTACAAGATGGGAGGCCCCGGACCGGACCGCGACGCCCATCGGACCCGACTGGACCGCCCCTGGGTGAGTATTTTATAACTCGTTTTTCTTCACTTTCAGGTGTCATCGGGGGCTTATCTACAGCATTACAGAATGCTGTAGATAAGCCCCTGATGGAGGTGGCCCTATCTCTTAGGGCAAAAATGGAGTGACAGATTCCCTTTAACTCCCCAGCCACACCCTTGAGGTGGAAATATGGTGAGTAGGTTTCCCCCCATCTCTCATCTACTCACCAAAAAAACCTCAGTCCCTTATCATGGCTGATTAACCCCTTCAGCACACAGCATGCTGAAGAGAAACGTATGGGCTTTTAGATCACAGAAGAAAGCAATCTTTGTGACAAATATCTCCCCTCACATACCATGCCAGTGACCCTGTCACAAAGGGTTAAAGGGAACCTGTAAAAAAAAAGCTAACCTCTTCACCCCGCATCCCATTTTAGTTTTTTCTTTTCTGTTTTTCCTCCCCTTCTTCCCAGAGCCATAACTCTTTTATTTTTTTGTCCACATAAACATATGAGGGCTTGTTTTTTGCAAATTGAGTTGTACTTTTGAATAGCACCATTTATTTTACCTCATAGTGTTCTCGAAAATGGGGAAAAAATTCCAAGTGCAGGGAAATTATGAAAAGAATTCTGACAATTCTGACATTATTTTTGGGTATTGATTTTACTATGTACATTTTGTAGTAAAAATTACAATGCAATATGATTCTCCTCATCAATATGATTACGGCAATACCAAACATGTCCAGTTTGTTTATTATTTAAGTGGTGAAAAAAAAATCTGACGTTTGAAAAAAAAATTTGGGGGAGTTGCGTCTCGATTTTCCGAGACCCATAACATTTATATTTTTCGTCTGATGGAGCTGTATGATAGCTTTTTTTTGCGAGGCAAGATGACGTTCTTATTAGTACCATTTTCGGATAGATGTGATTTTTTTTTATCACTTGTTACTGCATTTTTTGTGTAATTGTGGCGACAAAAAAAAACTCTGGCGTTCTTCAATTTTTTTTGTTACGGCATGTCTGATACTGATCCAAGTGTCGGATCAAGATCTGCAACATGTGTTCGTTAAAAAAATATCGGATCACACTCAGACACCATCCGAGTGTTGTCTGTTTTTCACGGACTGCTGGATAGGAGAATGTGGAGAAATGTTTGTTTTTCATGCAAGAAAAACTGATGAAACTCGGACCAAACTCTGATGAAACGCTGACCAAAATTACTGATAAAATCTTGGACCTTTCTTCTCATTATGTTTGAATGAGTCTTTAACATGGTTCATGCAAGAAAGAAAAAATAAAAGTGCAAATTACGCCAAAATAAATGGAGTAAAAGGAATAGCTGCCCCTTATCATATTATAAAGATCTTGTGCTACTTTCCCTTTAAGTGTCAGTTGACACTCATCTACCCTGCATTTACTTCTGGCAATAACTATGAAGGCTCACCAGGAAGTGAAGGGAAGAAACAACAAAAAGCTGCAAGAATGCTGGGAGTATGGTGTGCTCCTCTCTGTGTAATCGGTATTTTCCTTGTCTTGTGCCTTCTAATATTTTTGGGAGTAACTTGGTATGAATCCTCAAAAGTTCAGATCCCATCAGGGATTGCAAATCCTGATTTACTTCGGAGAATTCATACATTT
>JARQOD010000003.1:340277107-340325575 GCA_033576555.1 Oophaga sylvatica | reverse complement strand
AATCACTGAATTCATGTCCTTGGACGGCGACTGAAGTTTCGCTGCAATTCCCTTTCTCCAAAGGTCTCCGTCTGTTGTTTAGTCCACAGAGCTCTGACAGGAATTGCAATCTGATCTCCTTCCTCCTCCGAGTCCGACTAGACTAAACCTGTTTCTGCTGATGTCATACTTATATACCTATGGGTGTTTTCCAAGTGTGTGAGGGGAGTGAAGGATTCAAGCTTTAAAAATGTTTACCTCTCCACATCTCCGGTACTGTGTGCCTTACAACCAGGGCTACCAATGGTGAATGGTAACAGGCAGAGAAAAGAGCCCTATTTTTGCTCTGTTGGGCCCTATTAAAAAGACATTAAAGATTATTATTAAAATCTCGAGAATAAAAAAGAAGATAAAGGAGATTAGAGTTTAAATTTAAATTTTGCACAAGTTGTTCAATTTTGGTTGAGCGATATTGCTCGTATCTAAAAAATTGTATGAAATTGTATCGCCGATGCACTAAATATCGTCGATATCGATTTCGATAGCGGAAGTCCCATGTAAGTCTATGGGAACAAAATATCGAAATTAAAAAAAAACTTTTTTTTTCCTTGTAAACACTAAATATACAACATAGAATACATATTATTATATACATGTCATTGTGAACATATATATATTTTATACATTATATTTAGTTTATACACTTTACATAGTAAAATCGACTCTAATTCAATTGCGGGTAAAGACGTGAATACCCAAGAAGTCGCGGGCTCGGTGCCGAGTACCCCGAAAACCTCTGGCTTTGTGCGACTCCAACTTGGGCGTCACGAACAGGATTCTGTAGCTCGCTATAAGCGAGTCCTGTGTGCCTGAATTGCATGTTTTGTGCTTGAGAATTGTAAAATATCAGAGAATGTATTTGCCATTTTTCCGCCATTCTGCGTCACGACGAGGCACTGGTGAAGAAGGGGTCTCTTCGTGGGTGTCACTCACTCAGTGGCGTGAAAACGATGGCGACCACTCTAAATGGTACTGAATGTAAGATCGTGCCCACAGCTCTTCGTTCCGCCTCCTCATCCTCCTCAGTGTGCGGAAACTAACACGAGGTCCCGCCTCACTACAAAGAGGGGCCCTCTCAGATGCTAATGAACATGTGACTTGGCAGAGATGGCTAATGGACACGACGAGCAGAAGTGGGAAGGGATGGAGCAGTCAGAGCTCTCCCCCACGGAAGGACCCGATCACCAAGAATCACCGTTGGGCCCCACGGCTCCCTCTTACCTGAAGTGTCTGTACCGGAAGGTGAGTCACCCGTTTAGTAGAGGAGTCCTTGGAATGTGATCCGGTTGACGTTGTTGCAGTGGAGGCACCCGTTCCTGCAAAAAACGCAGCACCGTCAGCAGCACCCAGATCCGCTGTCTGCCCCCGTCGCTGAGACAGAAGAAGCGACACCCGTCCTAAGGAGGAGGCGCGCAGGCACCAGAGCACTACCTGCCTGTACCGGAGCCCCGACTGTCATCTGATTTAGAGCCGTCTGCTTCCTCCGCAGGGGAGCGCCGCCAGGACTGGGGGGCGACAGGAGAGCTGCCGCAAACGGACACTGTAAGCTGCAGTGGAGTGGTGGAGACATGGAGCAGCTGGTGGAGGAGAATTTTCAACCGGCGTCAGGAGGAAGAGTGGAGACATTGGGAGCGGGAAGCAGAGCGTCAAAGGGAGCAGCGAGAAACCCTAAAACTTCGCCAAGTCACCTGGAGAAGGACCGGGCAGATGGACCGGATGAGAAAGGATAAAGGAACCCTGAGTGAGCCGCGGCGTATGGGTGCAGTACGGAACTTTAAATTGAAAGGTGGTTGGGGCTTCATCAGGTGCCTGGACTTTATTTAGAAGTCTTTGTGCCCGGCGGGACGTGGAGGCTCACCCCCAGAAGGACACCCGGGGAGGGACCTGTTGCCAGGAGCTTGGTGACTTACCCCGACACTGGGGTTACAATGGGTGGTACGCCCTAAATGTTACCAGGTGCGACCCCTACTCCCCAGTGTGTGAGGAACCTGTGAGACCCTCGAAGCCTTCAGCCTCCCAATCCAGGCTCTGCAAAGTGCCCCCCCCACGCCGTAAATCTCCCAGCCTCCTCAGGGTTCCTCAGCAGCCCCAGCTATGGACATGATAAGTATAGTTGGCCCGTACCCGGGCCTGTTAGGCCCCTGGGGTTCGTTCAGTCGTGACATAGGGCTCCAGACCCGGAGGGAGATGAAAGAGGTGGCCACACAGACCCAGTAGGGGTCACGACGTCACTGTACAGGCCACACGACGTCATCAGGTCCTGGTGGTCTTGGTGCCTCGGATGTTTGGCAATCTCAAGAAGGTACCAGGTGGTACCTGGAAGAGGCCAGCCAAAGAAGTCTAAATAACCCGGACAGGGTCCCTGTATGTAAGTAGTTAAATTGTTTATGTACCCGGACGGGTGAATGTTCCTAAAAAAGTTTTTTAATTTAATAAAAAAAAAAAAAAAAAGTTTTCATTTATTTTTTTACTGTCTCATCCTGCGACGCCATCGATCTCCTGTAAAAAAATGAAAAAAAAAAAAAAAAGTATACCACCTGACCGACGCAGTCCATAGTAACGAGTGTCCCACGACGATCCAGCTCTGCTACATCAGAATGACAGGCAGAGCCTGTCATCCCGGCGCAGCACAGCTGATTACCTGCTTCCCGGCGGTGACGTCATCGGACTGACTGCTTTACGGCGGGAATACCCTGCAGTCACTGCATTTTATCGCGAAAAACTGCATGTGACCGCCAGGGAGAAGATAATGGCGGCCATCAAGCAGTCCAGGACGTGACCGCCGGAGATCTTCTGCCAGGTAAGTGCCGCTGACTCCTGACAGACCCGACCGACGGACACTCACAGTGACAGTGACAAATCCGATTCGGTATTCGATAAGACGAAATATCGAAACGAATTATCGAAAGGCCGATAGAGCTAATATCGGCCGATAGCCGATATTTGCATTATCGTATCGCTCAACACTAATCAATATCCCTATCATGTATGAACTACTAGTAATTATGTGAATAGTTGAAATGGAAATATACATGTGTCAATCTGTACAACGTACCTAAAGAAGCTAAATATAACATCATAATAATATGAATATTAATTAGTGATCAGGAAAAATAAACTAAGAAAATCATATTCTTTATTAAGGCCTAAAGGTGCGAGAGTTTGCAAAGGTGTATCCAGAACGATTCAGTTCTTTTAGGAGTTTAACTCTATCACCACCCCTCCTTAACGCTGGAATATGGTCAATAATTTGAAATTTTAACTGGGCCACATTATGTTTATGTTGAAGAAAATGAAATGGAATAGGGAGACATGTACGTCCACATGTATTGTGGACTTATGCTGGGAAATTCTGTCACGTATGTGTTGTGTTGTCTCGCCTACATAACCGAGGCCACAGGGACATTTTATAAAGTATATAACATATGAAGAATCACATGTATAATGACCATTTATAGGGGAACAACGACCAGAACGGGATGAGTGAAAGAGTCCCCTTTGCTAACGTTCGAGCATTGAAGGCATCTCAAGCATGGGAAAGTACCTTTTCTAGGTGTAGAAAGAAAACTTTGTGAAATGTTTCTTTTAAGAGATCCTATGTCTGCTCTAACTCTAAAAATCACTAGTTAGAGCAGACATAGGATCTCTTAAAAGAAACATTTCACAAAGTTTTCTTTCTACACCTAGAAAAGGTACTTTCCCATGCTTGAGATGCCTTCAATGCTCGAACGTTAGCAAAGGGGACTCTTTCACTCATCCCTGTTCTGGTCGTCGTTTCCCTATAAATGGTCATTATACATGTGATTCTTCATATGTTATATTACTTTATAAAATGTCCCTGTGGCCTCGGTTATGTAGGTGAGACAACACAAACACATACGTGACAGAATTTCCCAGCATAAGTCCACAATACGATGTGGACGTACATGTCTCCCTATTCCATTTCATTTTCTTCAACATAAACATAATGTGGCCCAGTTAAAATTTCAAATTATTGACCATATTCCAGCGTTAAGGAGGGGTGGTGATAGAGTTAAACTCCTAAAAGAACGTGAATCGTTCTGGATACACACTTTGCAAACTCTCGCACCTTTAGGCCTTAATAAAGAATATGATTTGTCTTAGTTTATTTTTCCTGATCACTAATTAATATTCAGTATTATTATGATGTTATATTTAGCTTCTTTAGGTACGTTGTACAGATTGACACATGTATATTTCCATTTCAACTATTCACATAATTACTAGTAGTTCATACATGATAGGTATATTGATACAACTTGTGGCACATTTATTAAGCTCTAATCTCTTTATCTTCTTTTCATTCTCGAGGATTACTAATAATGAATCTTTAATGTCTTTTTTAATAGGGCACAACAGAGCAGAATGAGGGCTCTTTTCTCTGCGCTGTTACCATCCACGCATGCGCAATGCTTGTTCTCACCAAGTCCGGACTCCTCGGCTTTCTTCGGGCCTTTTCGTAGGACACATGCGCACTACTGCGGCGGTCACGTAAGCAGACATCGGAAGTGCATATCGCGGCACTCCGGAAGCATAAAAAACCGGCACATCACGCTACTCTGTCCTCACTCCCTGGACTCTCACCCGTGGCGCCGTTCATTATCAGGCTCCACCTACACGCTTTTGACGTCGCTATATCTCACTTTTTGAAGGTATGGAAATTGGGCTTTAGAAAACTTCCAGTGACTGAGTTTGTATTGGCTCTATGGGACCATCTTTCTCTTATATTTAAGGTGGATCCAGCTCCTCTACCACACAGAACAACGCAATACCTACCCATGTAATGTATATCAGTGTCTGCTTATATGTGATATATGATCATTAACCATGTCATCTCATATGTAATATCAGGTCTTAATGGTTTACCTATGTTAATTACCCTTTTCAATACTAGAAATCTATATATACTATTATTATATTTTTTTCTCTTATAATGGACTCTTATTTGAGTCATTTCTTGACATGGCTCAAACCTATTGAGGGTATACCTGAGAGATAATTTTTGTTTTTATTTTTAGTGGTAGAATAATGATATCTATCCTCATGATGTATGCTCATTCCTATATAGATTACTAGACTTGGAATTGTTTTCATACGAACAGATTGTGCGTGTATATATATATATATTTTATATATTTATATATATTATATATATATATATATATATTTCTTTATTTGTTTGCATATTTTTTATTTTTATTTTTCATGCATGTGGCATATTTCTATTTTTCATATTTTTCAGAAACAGATTAAATTCATGAAGAAGGCTTATAGCCGAAACGTCAATGTATAAAATCTGTATATTTTGCGTTATTTAGCAATTATTCTACATCACACACCAGAGGGTGTTGTGTGGTCATTAAAAATCTTCTTTTTGGATATCTTTGTCTCTATTCCATTTTTTCAAAGAGGAGTGCCGGAGTTTATATTATAAACTGAGTTCTTAGACATGGTACATGCTCTAAACACAATCATAGGACACAATTCACATCTCGGTGCAAACTTTCGAAATCTAGAAATCTGGTTTATGTTGGTTCTTTGCCATGCTTTATAATACAGAGACATTTTGTTCACGACATGGAATGTAGTTTTTCAAGTGTGAGAAATACAACTGAAGCCTCAAATGCAGTGTGAGCTGAGAGTTGTTACTAGTGATGAGCGAATTTGTTCTGAAAATGATCGCCAAACATAAATTCGGCACGAATATGGCACATTCGGATTGGTGATCGGAACACGAGCAAAATTTTGTAAAATCGGGAAAATCGTTAACATTCGGTAAAAGTGAGAAAATATTTGTGTTGCCATAAAGTATTTTCAACACTTTAGCAACGATAATGGTGGTGTGTCATGAGCGTTTGGCACGTATTTGATGAGTGGAGGGGTTTGCAGAGCTCAGAGGTGCGGCATTCTAACCACACAACTAGAGGTAGCCGTGGAGCGTTCCGACGTTGATCCTAGACGCCTCATCACAGCCTGAGAGATAACTACACCTAAAAGCAGAAAGATGAAAGCTATCTGCCCCGGAGCAGATCCCCAAAGAAAATAGGAAGCCCCCAAACATGTAATGGCGGTTAGACAAGAAGAAAGCACGGACACAGACAGAAAATAGAATGAGCAAACGCTGAGGCCCAATCTGTCTACAAAGAAAAGTACAGGAAAGAATTCTGACTGCAATCCAACAAAAACCCTAAAAAATACCAACTCTTCTGATTGCAAAAACACTGAGATCACACGATCTCCACCACCTAAATCAGATCTCTGGTGTAACAAAACTAAGCCGCAGCCACTGAAAAAACAGGAAAAAGCAAATGAACAAATAACAGTGGTACAGATAAACTAAGAGGAGCACAGGCCCCAGGAGGGGACCCGACTGAACTCCACAAAAGTGCAGAAAACTATGCAAAAGCAAGCACAAAAGAAAAGCAGAAAATATCTTATCTGAAAGCAGATGATGCAGGCAGGACTCAGCAAACTTCCAAATGAACCAGGAATCACAATTGATACAAGAACAATTGATCACTGGCGACCATCATGGGAGGGAACCTCCCTTATATTCAGTCCAGTCAGTGATCCCAGATTGCCATTCTCGCTGGAAGGTTCAGTACTGTCTGTAACCACCAGAGGGAGCCTCTGCTCAGAAACCATCTCTAGCACATTTATAACACAGTTTGTCCGTTTCACCGTACTCCGCCCTCTCTCAGCACTGCAGCCAGCCCACCGTACCGCAGTTGTGGTCATGTAAAAGATTGCTTCCTCCTACTCATGGCAAAGCCAAGAGGTTGAACTCTACTTCTCCAATTTGTTGGCCACGGAAATGCTGCCTTTCCGCCTGGTAGATACAGACAGTTTTCGAAAGCTGATGGCCGTCGCAGTCCCCCAGTACTAATTGCCAGTCATCATTACTTTTCTAAGAAAACTGTGCCTGCGCTACACCAGCATGTCGCAGACATCACTCGTACCTTGACTAAATCTCTGTTTGCACTGGGTGACTGTGGTGGCTGTGGGGACAGGCACTGCTCCACTAGTCTTGGAATCCCAAGGCTTGTAGGACAAACCTCTACATTTAACACTTCCTCCACTGCTTCTGCCTTCTCTATCTCCTCTAGGGCCTCCACCTTCGCCCTCAACCTCTGCCTTAAGGAGACACGTGTTCAACAGTGCAGAGCGAATCCCCACCACCTCCGTACTGCGCAGCCAGGGCTCACCGCAATCAGGCAGTATTAAAATTGATATACCTTGGATATCGCAGTCATACAGCTGATGAGTTGTGGACAGCTCTCCAGGCTGAGTTTGATCAATGGCTGTCTCCGCTGGACCTGCATCAAAGGAAGGCTGTGTCCTTAATGGTACAATCTGGTGGCGGCCCTAAGGGAAGGCAAGCTCACACACGTGCCTTGCATAGCTCACATTCTCAACCTGGTGGTACATTGTTTTCTCCGCCACTATCATGGCCTGGGTGAGCTGCTCCAGAAAACACCGTAAGCTGTGTGCTGATTTCCGCTGTTCTCACCCCTCTGTTCATCGACTTGCATCGATACAGAGGACTTTGTCCATGTAGTGATTATAATATAACGTGGCACAGCTGTGCAAGGTACTCAAGTAGGAACCCAACCACGTGATAATATAATAAACTTGGCACTCAACTTATGTGATAAAGAAGAATTTTATTGCAGTCATATACAACGTTTCGGTCCCACTCTGGACCTTTATCAAAGCTCTGCAATGAGTAATATAGTGAAAACAAAAATGACAATATGTACAAAATAAACTAACATTTATACAGGAGAGGGGTAATTTATATTTGTCCAAGAATAAAGGAAAAAAATCAAGAAAGAAAGAAAAATTTATATATATAAAAATGACTGAGGAAAAATACTGAGGAAAAAAAAAATAAAATTGTCTTTTTTATAAAAAAAGGAGAATTTTTTTTGCGTTAGAGCAAATAAAGAAAAGGACCTACCCGACTGCTTTCATGTTGTGTATCCCTGATCTGGGATTATGTCAATAATTTGTAGTAACGTGGACTGCATCATGGAAATATAGAAAGTGGGAAAGAGGATTTCAAAGTAGGTCAAACTGAAAGTTATGCATGGTGAAAAAAAGTGCACTTTCTTAGACTTTCTTCTCTCCATATTTCCACATATTTAAATTGCTGAACCTGCAAGCGCTTCAGCCTTTAATTAACATCATATGCTCTCTCACAGAGAAGCTTTGTTAGAGTCAGGACTTCCTAGTAAGTTACAAACTGCACTGGGGTATTGGTATATAATTATTCAGAGAACCACAATATACTGAGCACAATGGTTAAATATGCATTAATTATGTCACACTATATATACTGACTATTCTTTTTTATCCACATATTGGATAATCGTATTACCCTATGGGAGGGATCACGATTTGATTCCCATGACTATAGGAACATGTTTTCTGAATTCTATGTACCCTTATTTCAGATCACATGCTGCACGGGTAGCATGGTATTCTAAACCAGTGGACTCTGGAAAATTCCACTCCTATTATACACCTATCAGAAGGTACTGCATTAAGGTCTGTTTTCACAAGTGTCCATATTTACTGTTGCACTAAAAGGGACATTTTATTTATAGACACAGCTTTTCTTCATTTTCATGCACTTGTCCCGAGAATCATGATTTCCACACTAATCTTAGGTATGTCAGTCAACCTTTTTTCCACATGCTTAACTCAGTTTTTTTTTTTTTTCACCATGCATAACTTTCAGTTTGATCTACTTTGAAATCCTCTTTCCCACTTTCTATATTCCATGATGCAGTCCAGTTACTACAAATTATCGACATTTACCCAGATCAGGGATACACAACAGTGAAGCAGTCGGGTAGGTCCTTTTCTTTATTTGCTCTAACGCAAAAAAATTCTCCTTTTTTTTATATAAAACAAATTTTTTTTTTATTTTCCTTAGTGTTTTTCCTCAGTCATTTTTTCTATAGAGATATATATATATATATATATTTATATATAAAAAATAAAAATTTTTTTTATATCTTTCTTTGATTTTTTTCCTTTATTCTTGGACAAATATAAATTACTCTCTCCTGTATAAATGTTAGTTTATTTTGTACATATTGTCATTTTTGTTTTCACTATATTACTCATTGCAGAGCTTTGATAAAGGTCCAGAGTGGGACCGAAACGTTGTTTATGACTGCAATAAAATTCTTCTTTATCACATAAGTTGAGTCCAAGTTTTATTATATTTGTCCATGCTAGTGTCACCCCGTCGAACAAGAGAAAAAGGTAGCACACTGTAGCGCTATAGCTTGCAAACACGAAATATGAAAAATATGAAAAATGAATTGCATCATTACCTTAGAAATATGAAAAATTGAGAAGTCTTAGCGCATAAGATGGCCAAATTATGTGAGCCTGATAGCCACGTCAAGGCTCTTCTCGTATATCAGGTCCTAACTAATGCCTATCCTCGCTTAGAAAAGTCTGTCTGCAGGGGAACGTATGAATCCTCTCTTCAGACTAAAATCTACATCTCTGTGGAGGGGTGATGAACTGTTGTAATTAAAAAGCCCGTGACCACCAGGTGGAGTGCTCAGGTAGAAGGTGAATGAATACATATCAAAAAACTGACCGGCACATCCAAACATAGATTCAGTGTGAACAGGTGCTAAACCTAGAGTCACCAACTCATATACATACAAGAGAAAAAGGTAGCACACTGTAGTTGGTGACTCTAGGTTTAGCACCTGAAGAGAGGATTCATACGTTCCCATGCAGACAGACTTTTCTAAGCGAGGATAGGCATTAGTTAGGACCTGATATACGAGAAGAGCCTTGACGTGGCTATCAGGCTCACATAATTTGGCCATCTTATGCGCTAAGACTTCTCAATTTTTCATATTTCTAAGGTAATGATGCAATTCATTTTTCATATTTTTCATATTTTGTGTTTGCAAGCTATAGCGCTACAGTGTGCTACCTTTTTCTCTTGTATGTATATGGATTGGTGACTCTATGTTTAGCACCTGTTCACATGAATCTATGTTTGGATGTGCCGGTCAGTTTTTTGATATGTATTCATTTACCTTCTACCTGAGCACTCCACCTGGTGGTCACAGGCTTTTTAATTACAACAGGTTCATCACCCCTCCACAGAGATGTAGATTTTAGTCTGAAGAGAGGATTCATACGTTCCATGCAGACAGACTTTTCTAAGCGAGGATAGGCATTAGTTAGGACCTGATATACGAGAAGAGCCTTGACGTGGCTATCAGGCTCACATAATTTGGCCATCTTATGCGCTAAGACTTCTCAATTTTTCATATTTCTAAGGTAATGATGCAATTCATTTTTCATATTTTTCATATTTCGTGTTTGCAAGCTATAGCGCTACAGGAAGTGGAAAAAGTGTCCTTTGACACTTTTTTTAGGCCAACTAGTGCACCAACACAACAGAGTCCAAGTCTAACACGTGGTGAACAAATGATGAGGATGGTGCAGGAATATCTAGAACTGAATATCAATACCATCAAGGAGGGTTTGGACCCTTTCACATTTTGGTCTTCCAAAATGGATGAGTGGCCTTAGTTCGCTTCACATGCCTTGGAGGTTTTATCGTGCTGGGCAGGCAGTGTTCTCTCAGAATGTGTCTTCAGCGCTGCTGGTGGTGTCCTGACGGATAAGCGCAGCCAGCTGTGATATCTTTAGTGTGGCTTCTGTGCCTGCTGTGGTGCTGCTGATATTTGCACAAATTTGTGGAAATGTGAACAGTATGGTTGGTCTACATCTGCTAAGTTAGCTGTAGTGAAACGACTCGGCTCCAAGTATACTATTTCTATTCTCATGACAGTTATTCCACTTCGGTGGTGTCAGGCCCTCATTTGTTTAAATGTGAACACTCCTGGTTGGGTGTCCATCTGCTGGATTAGGTGTAGTGGAAGACCTGTTGGTTATTATGATTGCTACAAGCACTAAGGAAAGGTGGGAATTCTGTCCCTACAATAGGACTGAGCTGGATCCCTACGATGTAACGGAGAACCTGATCCTGCGACCAGACCCGCTAAAGTCCTCAGCTAGTCTGACGAAGACCTATAGTTGCGAGGGAGGAATCCCTACAAGATCTAGGGACTGGGTGAAAAGGTGGACACCTCCTAACTAGTGTTGAGCGATATTGCTCGATATCTAAAAATTTCGTATCGAAAATTGTATCGCCGATAGCACTAAATATCGTCGATATCCGATTTCGATAGCGGAAGTCCCATGTAAGTCTATGGGAACAAAATATCGAAATTAAAAAAAACCTTTATTTCTTGTAAACACTAAATATACACACATAGAATACATATAATATATATATACATGTCATTGTGACATAATATATATATACATATATTTATAGTTTATACACTTCTACATAGTAAAATCGACTCTAATTCAATTGCCGGGTAAAGACGTGACATACCCATAGAAGTCGACGGGCTCGGTGCCGGTACCCCGAAACCTCTGGCTCTGTGCGACTCAACTTGGGCGTCACGAACAGGATTCTGTAGCTCACTATAAGCGAGTCCTGTGTGCCTGAATTGCACTGGTTTTGTGCTTGAGAATGTTAAAATCATCAGAGAATGTATTTGCCATTTTTCCGCCATATCTGCGTCACGACGAGGCACTGGTGAAGAAGAAGGGCGTGCTCTTCGTGGGTGTCACTCACTCAGTGGCGTGAAAACAATGGCCGACACTCTAAATGGTACTGCAATGTAAGATCGTGCCCCACAGCTCTTCAGTTCGCCTCCTCATCCTCCTCAGTGTGCGGAAAACTAACACGAAGGTCCGCCTCACTACAAAAGAGGGGCCCTCTCCAGATGCTAATGACACTGTGACTTGGCAGAGATGGCTAATGGACACGACGAGCAGAAGTGGGAAGGGATGGAGCAGTCAGAGCTTCCCCCACGGAAGCGACCCGATCGCCACAGAATCACCGTTGGGCACCCGGCTGTAAACCCTCCTACGCTGCAAGAAGCGGAGGATACCCTAAGAGGCCTGGCCCGGCACCGGGAGGAGGCGCCAGGATGGAAGCCAGCTGGCGTGCCCTAAAAATAAACTTGGAGCGGCGCCAATCCTCTTACCTGAAGTGTCTGTACGGAAGGTGAGGCACCCGTTCTAGTAGAGGAGTCCTTGCAATGTGATCCGGTTGACGTTGTCGCAGTGGAGGCACCCGTTCCTGCAAAAACCGCAGCACCGTCAGCAGCACCCCAGACCCCGCTGTCTGCCCCCGTCGCTGAGACAGAAGAAGCGACACCCGTCCTCATGGAGGAGGGCCGCGCAGGCACCAGAGCACTACCTGCCTGTACCGGAGCCCCGACTGTCATCTGATTTAGAGCCGTCTGCTTCCTCCGCAGGAGAGCGCCGCCAGGACTGGGGGGCGACAGGAGAGCTGCCGCAAACCGGACACTGTAAGCTGCAGTGGAGTGGTGGAGACATGGAGCAGCTGGTGGGGGATAATTTCAACCGGCGTCAGGAGGAACAGTGGAGACGTTGGGAGCGGGAAGCAGGGCGACAAAGGGAGCAGCGAGAAACCCTAAAACTTCGCCAACGTCACCTGGAGAAGGACCGGGCAGATAAGGACCGGATGAGAAAGGATAAAGGAACCTGAGTGAGCCGCGGCGTAAGGGTGCAGTACGGAACTTTAAATTGAAAGGTGGTTGGGGCTTCATCAAGGAGCCTGGACTTTATTTAGAAGTCTTTTTGACCCGGCGGGACGTGGAGGCTCACCTCCCAGAAGGACACCCGGGGAGGGACCTGTTGCCAGGAGACTTGGTGACTTACACCCGACACTGGGGTTACAATGGGTGGTACGCCCTAAATGTTACCAGGTGCGACCCCTATCCCAGTGTGTGAGGAACCTGTGAGACCTCGAAGCCTTCAGCCTCCCACATCCAGGCCTCTGCAAAAGTGCCCACCCCACGCCGTAAATCTCCCCAGCCTCCTCAGTGGTCTCCTCAGCAGCCCCAGCTATGGACATGATAAGTATAGTTGGCCCGTACCGGCGCCTGTTAGGCCCCCTGGGGTTCGTTCAGTCCGTGACATAGGGCTCCAGACCCGGAGGGAGATGAAAGAGGTGGCCACACAGACCCAGATAGCGGGTCACGAGTCACTGTACAGGCCACACGACGTCATCAGGTCCTGGTGGTCCTTGGTGCTCGGATGTTTGGCAATCTCAAGAAGAGTACCAGGTGGTACCTGGAAGAGGCCAGCCAAAGAAGTCTAAATAACCCGGACAGGGTCCCTGTATGTAAATAGTTAAATTGTTTATTGTACCGGACGGGTGAATGTTCCTAAAAAAGTTTTTTAATTTAATAAAAAAAAAAAAAAAAAGTTTTCATTTCTTTTATTACTGTCTCATCCTGCGACGCCATCGATCTCCTGTAAAAAAATGAAAAAAAAAAAAAAAAAGTATACCACCTGACCGACGCAGTCCATAGTAACGAGTGTCCCACGACGATCCCGCTCTGCTACATCAGAATGACAGGCAGAGCCTGTCATTCCCGGCGAAGCACAGCTGATTACCTGCTTCCCCGGCGGTGATGTCATCGGACTGACTGCTTTACGGCCGGGATTACCCTGCAGTCACTGCAGTTATCGCGAAAAACTGCATGTGACCGCCAGGAGAAGATAATGGCGGCCATCAAGCAGTCCAGGACGTGACCGCCGGAGATCTTCTGCCAGGTAAGTGCCGCTGACTCCTGACAGACCCGACCGACGGACACTCACAATGACAGTGACAAATCCGATTCCGGTATTCGATAAGACGAAAATATCGAAACAAATTATCGAAAGGCCCATAGAGCTAATATCGGCCGATAGCCGATATTTGCATTATCGTATCGCTCAACACTACTCCTAACAGAAAGTGTAGCAGGGAAAATAAAACAGAAAACAAATACTAAGAGATACTTTAGATCTAGCAAAACTGACAGAGTAAGGCACCTAAGCACCCGGCTAGCTTAAGAGTAGATAATACAATGAAGTCCAGCAAGGCCAGAAGGGCGGAACCAGACCAAATAGGGTAAAAAGGTCATGTGACCAGCAAAGTGAAACAAAACCTAACAAGAGGGTTCTAACAGTACCCCCCTTCTAAGAGGATCCTCCGGATCCCCTAGGACTTAGGCTTATCCGGAAACCTCTTGTGAAACGCTCTGACAAGTCTAGACGCAGAAACATCATCCGCCCTCACCCATGAGTTATCCTCGGGTCCATAAACCCTTCCAAGCGACGAGGTACTGTAAACTCCCTCTATACCGTCTAGAATTTAGGATGCGGGAATCTCATATTGCCCGTCCTCCACCACCAGGGGAACAGTGGCCGAGACGTCTCCATCTGAGACTCAGCTTTTTTCAAGAGAGAAACATGAAACACCGGATTAATCTTCCAGGACGTGGGAAGCTCCAACTTAACAGCAGATTGGTTAATAACCTGAAGCACCTTAAAGGGCCCTACAAACTTGGGACCCAATTTCTTAGACGGAATCCTCAAGCGCAGATTCTTAGAGGACAACCAAACCATGTCACCAATAGCAAACAAAACCTCTTGTCGTTTTCTATCAAAATACACTTTGGATCTTTTGTTAGCCTCCTGAAGATTACCACGCACATCAGTCCAAACTCTCTCCAAAAGACCAGAAAAATTCTCCTCTTCAGGTACAGCCGATCCCAACTTGGAAAATGACCCAAACGACGGATGTCTCCCAGTACAACAAAAAAAAAGGCGAACAACCAGCAGAAGCGGATGTATGGTTGTTAAGAGCAAACTCAGCAAGTGGCAGAAACTCAGACCACCCCTCTTGATTATCAGTCACAAAACAACGCAAGAACTGCTCAACATCCTGGTTTTTCCTTTCTGTCTGGCCATTAGACTCCGGATGATATCCGGATGAAAACGACAAATGAACTCCCAACCTGTCACAAAAGGCGCGCCAAAAACGAGCCACAAACTGAGGTCCCCTATCGGAAACAATGTCAGTAGGAACACCATGTAGTCTGACTATTTCCTTGACAAAGGCCTTAGCGAGAGTCTTAGCGCAGGGCAGTTTGATGAAAGGAACCAAGTGACACATCTTGCTAAAACGGTCCACGACCACCCAGATGACAGTGAAACCCTCAGAGGGGGAAGGTCAGTAATAAAGTCCATAGCCAAATGTGTCCAAGGTGCACTAGGGACCTCCAGAGGGCAAAGCAACCCCGCAGCAGGAGTATGAGAAGACTTAGATCTAGCACACACAATGCATTGACGCACCCACTTAATGACTTCCTTCTGCCATCCTGGCCACCAAAAACTGCGACCCACAAGTCTCTTGGTCTCAGAGATTCCAGGATGACCTGCCAACCGAGAGTCATGACATTCATCAAACAAATCTCTCCTCAGGGTACCAGGCACAAACAACCTCCCATGCGACGTGTTAGATGGGGCATTCTCCTGTGCTTTAAGAATCTCATCTTCCAGCACGGAGTCCAAAACAGCAATAACAACCCCCTCTTGCAAGATGTTTTCCTCCTCCTCCTCAGTACCCACCATAGGAGAAAAGCTGCGAGACAAAGCATCAGCTTTAACATTTTTAGTACCTGGGATGTAAGTAACGGTAAAATTAAACCGTGAGAAAAACAGTGCCCACCTAGCCTGACGGGCATTCAAGCGTTTGGCAGCATCAAGGTAGATCAGATTTTTATGATCGGTGAAAACTTGAACGGGAAATTCCGCTCCCTCCAAAAAATGACGCCAGTGTTCAAATGCGAGTTTAATTGCCAACAATTCCCGATTACCGATATCATAATTTAGTTCAGACTCAGAAAATTTCTTTGAAAAAAAAGCACAGGGATGTACTCCATCCGTCTTTGCCTGAGACAACACCGCGCCGACCCCCACAGAAGAAGCATCAACCTCAACCAAAGATGGTTTAGTCACATCAGGCTGCGTAAGGATGGGAGCAGAGCTGAACCTCTCCTTTAGCAACACAAAAGCCTCAATGGCCTCAGTAGTCCACTGAACCGCATCAGCACCTTTCCTGGTGAGATCGGTCAGAGGTTTGGCAATCACAGAAAAATCTTTTATGAATTTCTATAATAATTGGCGAACCCCAAAAACCTCTGTATTGATTTCACACCAATAGGTCTAGGCCCTTCCTGCACAGCTTGCACTTTCACCGGGTCCATCTCAAAACCTTCACTGGAGACAATGTAGCCCAAAAAACTAAGTCTCTGTACAGCGAATTCACATTTTTCTAGTTTGGCAAAAAGTGAATTATCACTCAGTAACTGTAATACTTCACGCACACTCCTCCAATGAGACTCCAAATCCGGTGAATAAATCAAAATGTCATCCAAATACACAACCACACTTCTGCCGATCAAAGGTCTAAGGATGTCATTAATAAGATTCTGAAAAAATGCCGGAGCACTGGAAAGTCCAAAAGGCATGACCAGATTCTCAAAATGACCCAGTGGAATGTTAAATGCAGTCTTCCATTCATCCCCCTCCTTCATGCGCAACAAATTGTATGCCCCTCGAAGATCAATTTTCGAGAACCACTTGGCCCCCACTAACTGGTTAAACAAATCAGGAATCAATGGCAGTGGGTAAGGATTGCGTACAGTAATCTTATTAATCTCACGAAAGTCTAGACAAGGCCTTAAACCGCCGTCCTTTTTTTTTTTAACAAAAAAAATCCAACCGCCACAGGAGACTTGGAAGGCCTAATGTGACCGGCGGCCAAACTTGTCTGTATGTATTCCTCCAAAGCCTTTCTCTCAGGAATAGTCAAATTAAATAAGCGACTTTTAGGAAGAGTCGCTCCAGGGACAAATTCAATTGCACAATCATAATCTCTATGAGGAGGCAATACCTGCGATTCCTTATCAGAAAAAACTTTCCAAAAATCCTGAATAGATACAGGTAACTCCCCCTTAACTACAGCATCAATACGTCCGTTACAACACTTGTCATAACAATTAGGACTCCAGGACTTAATTTCATTGGTAGACCAATCCAGTACCGGATTGTGCAATTTTAACCAGGGTAACCCCAAAATCACCGGTGAGGGCAAATTATTCAAAACCACCAAATCCAAATTCTCTTGATGAACACCATTAATAGTAAGAGGAAATTCACAGATATGGTGAGTAACATTTTTCAAGTGAGAACCATCCACAGACACCACATTAATAGGGGAAGACAGAAGTTTGGGTTTTAATTTTAGTTTTTCCAAAAATTTCCCATCAATCACATTGAGAGTTGAACCACAATCCACAAATACCCGAAACTCCATTAATTCCTCCTCAACAGCAGTGGTAGCAGAAAGAAAGACACCTTTATTGTTTAAACAGGCTATACGGGCGAAACTGACCTCATTTTTTTTTTTCTCTCTTTATTCATTCGAAGCGCACAGTTCTTAATAAAATGCTCCGATTTACCACAGTAGAAACACAAGCCCTTAGCAAATCTGCGTTCTTTTTCCCGAGAGTGAGGTGTCATTGCTCCAATTTCCATCGACTCTGCAATGTCAGTACATTCCTTCTCCAAACTTGGAGCTGACAAGGCAGATTTACTCTCATTAACCCTTGCACGCAGTCTCCTATCCACCCGTATGGCTAATTGCATAGCCTCTTGCAAGTTACCAGGTATAGGATAAGCAATCAGCAAATCTTTAACCCTTTCACTTAACCCTGCAAGAAATAAACTTTTCAAAGCTGAATCGTTCCAGCCCACCTGTGTGGACCACCTTCTGAAGTGAGTACAATATTTCTCCACATTACCTGATCCCTGTCTCAAACGTCTCAATTCTGTCTCAGCTGATGAAACACGATCCGGATCGTCATATAACAACCCCAAAGCAGAAAAAAAACTATCCACTGATATAAAGCATGGATCACTAGGCTGCAGAGAAAAGGCCCAATCCTGAGGTTCTTTGCGCAAAAGTGACATTATGAACCCTATGCGCTGTGATTCCTCACCAGAGGATCTGGGTCTCAAACGGAAATACAACAAGCAAGCATTTTTAAAAGAAAAAAAATCTTGTTGTTCACCAAAAAATAAATCAGGCAAACGTACCTTTGGCTCCACGAAATGTGCTCCAGAACAACTACTCACGTGTTGCTTTATCTCAGCCACCTCCAGAGAAAGTCCCTGCACGCGCTGAACCAAATCCTGAACCGACACCATGATGGAAAACAGAAAATCTTTCCTTAGAGATTTTTTTTTTTTTTTTTCTTTTGGCTGGACTTACTATTATGATCTGCTACAAGCACTAAGGAAAGGTGGGAATTCTGTCCCTACAATAGGACTGAGCTGGATCCCTACGATGTAACGGGGAACCTGATCCTGCGACCAGACCCGCTAAAGTCCTCAGCTAGTCTGAACGAAGACCTATAGTTGCGAGGGAGGAATCCCTACAAGATCTAGGGACTGGGTGAAAAGATGGACACCTCCTAACAGAAAGTGTAGCAGGGAAAATAAAACAGAAAACAAATACTAAGAGATACTAAGATCAAGCAAAACTGACTGAGAAAGGCACCTAAGCACCCGGCTAGCTTAAGAGTAGATAATACAATGAAGTCCAGCAAAGCCAGAAGGGCGGAACCAGACCAAATAGGGTAAAAAGGTCATGTGACCAGCAAACTGAAACAAAACCTAACAAGAGGGTTCTAACATTGGTCCCTATTATGCTACCTATACTGTGGTGAAATTGATGCCACTTTTGTGGTGTTTGCCACTAATTTTTGGAAATGTAAACACTCATGGTTGGGTCTCCTTCATGCCTGTTGCCTGTAGCAGTAGGCCCAAGAAACTGCAAGGCCTCCACCCCCTTAGACTCAACTGCCCTTGTTACTATCCTTAAATTTTTCTGACAATGGTAGTCTGCAAAACTGATATTTGTGCCACCTCATTGTGGATGAGCATGAAAGCAGGTAGAGGTATTACATGTGGTATCAGGGCTCCCAGCAAAGAAGACCTACACCGATCCCTCACCCACCTCGTCTTACTGTGACGTTCAATTGAAAGCTGTAAATGCTGTCTCAGACCCCGATACCTCATGCCTGGCTAATTGCTGTAGTGCCATGCTGCAGTTTGTACTGTGGGTGAATTGAGGCCACTTTCCTGGTGTCTGTCCCTCATTTGATGTGGTTTGGCAGCATTTGAGGCCGTTATAAAGTGTTGTTTTGCCTCCCATTGAGATGAATGGCATTCGGTTATGTTCAGCAAATATTCAACGAATTAATCGGTGAATATTGCAAATTCCGTGATAGTAATCCGAACCGAACATTGAGATATTCGTTCATCTCTACTTGTTACCCCATAATTCATTGGAGAGAGCCACACGCACACCGTCTCCAATATATGGCTGCCATTGGGGGTCATATGGTCTGGGTCACTGGGGCCCCCCCAAAATTATCTTTTTTTACCTAGAGACCTTTACCAATTGCAAAATCAAGCATTTACCATGTTGTTTGATAATAATTCACCAGATTGTTTTTTGAGGACCTGCAATATGAGGTTATTTTTAAATTTTTTTTCATAGGGGAATATTCTTGATAAACTCGGAGTAGGGAATGTCGCAGGCCTTATTCATTATTTACAAAAAATATCAGTACCCAAGCTGAAGGATGATCCAGAGATCTTCAAGAAAGACTTACAATTTGGAGGAGTGCCGGTAAGAGTCTACCAGCCCCGATCTCCTTCAGCTGGCGACAGAAAAGGAGTCATGTTCTTTCATGGAGGAGGATTCATGTTTGGAAGTATTGGTAAGCAAATCTGAGGTTGATCCTTAGCTATTCATTTGTCTTAGGGCTCATGCACACAGTTGTATTAAAGGGGTTGTCCATTAAGGGGTCTACATGCTCTGGATGTCCGAGTTTCATCCGAGGAAGTGTGAGCGAGGCAGTCCATTAGTGGTTGCGAGTGTTGAGAGACCAGTGTGGGAGATGAGTATCTGATATTCTTATTTTACACTCTGGAATATAGTATTTAAGAAAGGGTTGTCCAAGTAATAGACTCTGTTTTATAACATGCTGTAATAGAGATGTCTTGGAGATGCATGAGTCTTCTACTATATGTCAATATGTCTCAGATTTTGTGTGGAAGCTGTCTCTGTATGAAATGGTCTATGGGAGAATGTCTCTTTATATACTGAGTCTGTTGGAGACTCAATGCACTATAAGGTGTAAGAGCCCTAATCCTGAGAAGACAAAAGCCAGCCATATATATGGGGCAGATGCTAGCACTTAACCGAGTCCTATGTCTCCCACCTCCACCATAGACATGCACGATAAGCTCGGGTGTACAAGTTAATTTTTATGGGAGAGCAGAATAACTCACTGGTATTTCTTCACTGGAACATTTCAGTCCATTTTGTACATGTGTCATCTGTCCGCTAACTTTCTTTCGTCGTCCACAGATTGAAACCCCAGCAATGGGGTCCCAAGCTCCTATGGATTTAAACTGATTGAATGAATAAGCCCGCTAATTAGTGATAAGACAAAACATAAGAGCCAATCTTCACAACTGCCAAACAGCAGAACCATTCACATTCCCGACCCAGCCAGCCCTTTGCTTCTCTTCTTCTCCACTTCTCAGCATACAAGTGCTTCTCACAAAATTAGAATATCATCAAAAACTTAATTTATTTCAGTTCTTCAATACAAAATGAAACTCATATTATATAGTCATTACATAGTGATCTATTTCAAATGTTTATTTCTGTTAATGTTGATGATTATGGCTTACAGTCAGTGAAAACCCAAAAGTCATTATCTCAGTAAATTAGAATATTTAACAAAAAATACCTGCAAAGGCTTTCTAAGCGTTTAAAAAAGGTCCTGTACTCTGTTTCAGTAGGTTCCACAATCATGGAGACTGCTGACTTGACAGATGTCCAGTCATTGACACACTCCACAAGGAGGGTAGGCTACAAAAGGTCATTGCTAAAGAAGCTGGCTGTTCACAGAGTGCTGTATCCAAGCATACTAATGGAAAGTTGAGTGAAAGGAAAAAGTGTGGTAGAAAAATGTGCACAAGCAACCGGGATAACCGCAGCCTTGAAAGGATTGTTGGAAAAAGACCATTCAAAAATTTGGGGAAGATTCACAAGGAGTGGACTGCTGCTGGAGTCATTGCTTCAAGAGCCATTACACACAGACATATCCAGAACATGGGCTACAAGTGTCACATTCTTTGTGTCAAGCCACTCATGACCAATAGAAAACGCCAGAAGAGTCCTACCTGGACCAAGGAGAAAAAAATGGACTGTTGCTCAGTGGTCCAAGGTGTTGTTTTCAGATGAAAGTAAATTTTACATTTCATTTGGAAATCAAGGTCCCAGAGTCTGGAGGAAGAATGGAGATGCACACAATCCAAGCTGCTTGAGGTCTAGTGTGAAGTTTCCACAATCAGTGATGGTTTGGGGAGCTATGTCATCTACTGGTGTAGGTCCACTGTGTGTTATCAAGACCAAAGTCAGCACAGCCATCTACCAGGACATTTTAGAGCACTTCATGCTTCCCTCTGCCGACAAGCTTTTTGGAGATGGAAATTTCATTCTCCAGCAGGACTTGGCACCTGTCCAGACTGCCAAAAGTACCAACACCTGGTTTAAAAACAACCATGTCAAGAGGACACTATCCAGGAAGGCCACTAAAGGAGACTCAAGGTGGCCTTGCTGGATAGTGTAGTGTAGGGACTTGTAAGCGTGGGGACCTTTGGCGCAGGTTACAAGCTTACGTATTTTGGCCAAAATATCAACTAATACCCCACTATTTTTGTATTTTTTGCACTTTATTATTCGGGGTGCAGCCAAGCCCAAGCACGTTGGGTCTCGCATGAGGGGTGTTCACACTGGTGTGCATTTGAGTCGCACAACACCAGGGTTATGGGGTACTCGGCACCGAGCCCGTTGAAGTCTATGGGGAATGTCACAAGTAGCACAGCTCGGTCCGTTGCCCTGGGCGCTCATTCAAAGGGGGATATTTACAGGGGATTGTAGTAATAGTTCGTGACGCCACCTGTGGTTTCTGATCAGGATGACCAGCGCTGCAGGGTAAATCCTCAGAGGGGTTGTTACTGGGCAGCAAGATGTTAAGTCTTCCACAGGTAAGACTAGTCCCTCTAAGTATATGGCGGTGCAGGGTGCAGGCAAGAAGTCAGACACACACAAGTCAGTCTCTTTCCATACCTTTACTGGTGGTATTTGCAGGTATGTCCCGGGAAGCTGCTCAGGGTGGAGGATGCACATCCAGGTAATCACTGTGTAGGTTTAAGGCCTCCTTACTTCTTAATGTGTGAGTTTCCAACCTGCATGAAGCTAAGTTTAACTCCTTCTCCTTTCTATGCCCGGCTGATCTTGTGATGAGGTCTTTTTGTGGACAGAACAGTGTCTCTATGGCGGTACCGGCCAGACTCCCGTCTTCCTAACCCCGGTTACGTATCAGCACTGAAGGGCCCCTCTGCGACCTGAAGTCCAGCAGGGATTCCGGTTTTCTCCTACTAGCCGTGAAGGAACTAGCAAGGCTTCGGACCCGGCGTCCGGTTAAGCAGAGTGGAGGCAGCAGATGTTGCTATATCACCTCTGTCACTCTTTCCCTTTGGTCACCACTCGCCTGTCGTCCTACGCACACCTAAATATGAGCACAGGCAGCAGTAGACGTCAGCTTCCCTGAAGTAACTCCGTACTCCGAGATGTCGTGTCTGCTCTTTCTGAGGTAACACCAACGACTACCCACTTTCAGCTAGATTGTCCTTAACTCACTGCTGTCTCAAGGGCTCCCTCTGGTGGAACCAGGAAAAATGTCAAGTGTTGTGTGCTTATCAGGTATTTGTGAATTACCTTTCCGTGCATCCTCCAGGGAACATGTGGCACCAAGCGCAGCTGGGCTACACATTCCCCCCTAGTTATATTCAGCACTCCCGGGCTGAAAAAGGAAAAACAATTTTTATCATAACATCAACAACATAACTCTTCCCCTGCGGGAGGTAAGGACACTTTAACGTTACATTGTGTACAAATTGCAAATAGAAAAATATCAAATATACTTTCTCAGTGCAAATAAATACAATATTCTTGTGGAGGACCCGCACCAAAAACCTCCCACGTGGGTCCTGGGTGGGCTGCAGGACTTCGTTGCTGCAGATCTCACTCAAGGCCACACCATACGGGTTTTTCTTCTGAGGTAGAATGGCTTACGTAAAACCAAGATGGGGCACTGAGTGCCAACTATTTACAACACAGTTTTTGGGCTGGCAAAGTCCTCAGCCACGCAGTCCTTCAAAACAGCATTTCACATATAACATTCTCAATAAAGTGCAATTCTCTTCATAACTTTGTACAATTAAGTAAACCCTGTCTGGGTCATACTAGATTAATTTGTTAGGACTACTCTTGGTACCTAACAGGTAACCTTCCTTTCGTTGTACGTACTGACCTACGTGGTGTGGTGTCAGGTATAGTAGCATCTAGCCTATCTGTGCTGCGTGCTGGCAAACTGTAAATCCGCCTCCACCTCTCTAGGGATCTGGGAAGCATACTAGCGACTGGGCGATGCGGTTCTGCTCCGCCAGGGGATTCTTCTAGATCATCCAATTCCTCTTCCGTGTCGGATTCATGCGGCATTCTGGACAAGGAGTCAGCATTGGCGTTCTTACGGCCTGCCCTGTACTTGATTGTGAATTGATAATTTGACAGCCGAGCCATCCAACGTTGCTCCATGGCTCCCAGCTTGGCTGTTTCCAGATGTGTCAAGGGGTTATTGTCTGTGTACGCAGTGAACTTGCTGGAGGCTAGGTAATGCTTGAATCTTTCTGTAATGGCCCAGACCAGCGCCAGGAACTCCAACTTGAAGCTGCTATAGTTCTCTGGGTTTCTCTCGGTCGGCCGGAGCTTCCTGCTTGCATATGCGATGACTTTTTCTTGGCCATTTTGCTTCTGACTGAGGACAGCTCCCAATCCTTCGTTGCTGGCATCAGTGTACAGCAGGAACGGCTGGCTGTAGTCGGGGTAGGCTAAGATTTCATCGCCTGTCAGGATCTCCTTCATCTCTTTGAACGCCTCAGCTTGTTCTTTACCCCAGTGGAATGGAGGATTTCTGCTCTTGAGGGGTTGTCCTACCAGGAGGTCCTGCAGAGGGGCTGCTTTCTTGGTGTAGTCTTTTACAAACCTCCGGTAGTAACCTGTCAGTCCCAGGAACTGACGCACCTCCTTGAGATTCCTTGGTTCTGGCCATTTCTGGATGGCAGTGACCTTCTCGGGGTCCGGCGCTACTCCTTCTGAGCTGACAATATGTCCCAAGTACTGTACCTTTTGTTTGAGCAGATGGCACTTTGAAGGCTTCAGTTTCATCCCATACTTGGACAGTGACTCGAATACCTCTGCCAGGTGCTTCAGATGATCCTCATACGTCTTGGAGTACACAATTACGTCGTCCAGGTACAGCAACACTGTTTCAAAGTTGAGATGTCCCAGGCAACTCTCCATCACTCTCTGAAACGTTCCCAGGGCACTGCTGAGTCCAAACGGCATTCTGTCAAACTCACAGAGTCCCATTGGGGTGGTGAAAGCTGTCTTCTCCCGATCCTCCTCAGCCGCAGCTACTTGCCAGTACCCACTAGTGAGGTCGAGGGTGGAAAAGTAGTTAGCAGTTTTTAAAGCAGCTAAGGATTCCTCAATGCGTGGTAAAGGGTATGCATCTTTATGTGTTATGCGATTTACTTGTCTGTAATCTACACACATTCTCATGCTTCCATCCTTTTTCTTAACTAGGACTAGAGGTGCTGCCCAGGGACTACAACTATCCCTTATCACCCCTGCTTCCTTCATGCCATGCAACATTTCCTTAGCTTTCTGGTAGTGTGCTGGAGGTATAGGCCTATACCGTTCTTTGATGGGAGGATGACTGCCTGTAGGGATATGATGCTGAACTCCCTTAATTGTCCCAAAGTCGAGTGGGTGTTTGCTAAATACCTGTGCGTACTCCTGTACCACCCGTAGTACTCCCTGTTTCTGGTGGGCGGAGTGGTGTCTGTCCCGACATGGAGCTTCTGACACCAATCCTCCACCTGGGTTGCTGGGTCATTATCCTCCGCTGGTTGGCGGGAGGCTAAGGACTCTGTTGTGAGAATAGAGTTGTTATCTACGGTATGTAATTTAGCAACTGTGGCATAGCGTGGTAAATTCAGTTCATCTTCTCCCCGTTGAGAAGACGTACTGGTACTCTCCCATTTCTTACTTCTACTACCCCTCTAGCAGTCAAGAGTGTGGGTCTGTGCTCTGAACAATGGGGCTCTACTACTGCTTGGTAGTTCTGTCCTCTCAGACCTATTGCTGCTCTACACCATATAAGCATTTCACTCATTGGGGGTATCACAATGGGGTTTGGGTCCGTCACCCGTACATTACCAATTTCACCATCTGTCAGCTTCGCTTGCTGCTGGCACATCAGGGCCCGGATCTCCCTCTGGATCACTCCCTTTTGCTTCGGCTTGGCAACTTCAGCGAGCTGTTGGAGCAAAAACACAACTTCTCCCAGACAGTTACTAATAATGTTAGTACCTAAAACCACATTTAAGCCATTTTCCTCAATTACAGTCTTTACTACTAAAAGTCCTTGATCCTTCAGCTCCGCTCTGCCCACCTTTACGTCCACATTTTTGGCTCCTAGTATATCAACAGGGAGACCATTAGAGGCATACACAGCAAAGTCAGGGCTCGGAGGCTGGAGACTGTCCATGGACCAAAACTTAATATAAAGGACATCAGGTATGATGGTCACCTGAGATCCAGTGTCCAGCAGGGCAGGGATTGCGATCCCGTCCAGGATGATGGACAGGTAGGGTCTTCCTCCCACAAACCTGCGGTTCCAGTCTGAGGGGCCTGAAGAGTCTATTCCTGGGTGTTGGCCCTCGGACCCAGGATCTGCTCGTTTAACGGACACTGTTGGGCTATATGTCCTTTTCCGTTGCAATGGTAGCAGATGATCTCTCGGCGAGGATGGTGCTGATCAGGGGTCGCTCCTGGGGGTGGCGTTGTCCTCCTCCGGTGGGGCGACGTCCTTCTTTTCCTCCGGTTCATTCAAGGGACATCCTCTGGGCAGTCGGCTAGCAGGATCTTTCCTCCTTCTTTCTTCCGCAGTTGCAGGGCACTCATTACAGCGGCCAGGTTTTTAGTCAGCTGGCGCACTTCTGAGCGCAGACAATCCAACTCAGTAGGGGGCGCCACCTGCGTTTTGGCTTCCGCCACCAGCGGGGAAAAGGTGGATGCTGCCGGCTTCAGAGTGGCTTCACCCGGGTGATACTGGGTTGCCACCTCAGGCTTCTCCAGGGGTCGCAGTCCTTTTATAGCCATATCTTTTAGAGCATCAAAGGTAGCGTCAGGATGATCCAAGGACCACCAGTGCACGGTCCTGCTTTCAGCTTGGGACCTCAGTCCCCGTACAAATTGTTCCTTCAACATTTTGCTTTCATTAATGGCACTTATAGGGTTAACCTGTTTGAGAGCTCGCAGGGCCCCCTGTAGTCGGCAGGCGTAGTCCCTAATACTGTCATCTGGTCTCTGGGAGCATTGGTAAAAACGTCATCCGGAGATCTGTTTCAGTGCGGTCCTCAAAAATAGTCTGTAGCTTTATGAAAATTGAAAGCACTGATTCTTGGTCTGCAGCTGTCCAAGTCTCTACTTCCCTTTCTACAGCCCCAGTCAATTGTCCTAATACTACTGCAGCTCTTTGCTTCTCTGTCATAGGGTACATGTCCATTATGCTGCATATTTTGCGCTTGAACCCTGACAGGGTATCCGGCTTACCGCTATACTGAGGGAGCCACTTTGCTCCAGGCAAGTATGGGAGCGTCAGCGGTATTATCGGGGCCACCGGACCTGGTGAGGGGCCAGCGATTCCATCCTGCGCTGCAGCGCCAGCGGGTAAGTCACCGGAGCGGTCGCTTTGGGCCGCGCTGTCAGCTTGTGGTTGTGACATGTCTGTGCCCCCCCTAGTTAAGTGTGGCCTACCTTCTCCTGAAGGCTGCAGCTCTGTCAGGCACAGCGATGGGGAAGGACCTGCGTCGCCGGCACTCTGAAGCTCTCCACAGGACCTGCCGCCGCGGCAGCGTTGGGGGCGTGTCTGGGACTCCACGCGCTTTCTGCAGGTACGCCCCTTCTCTTTGCGTTGTAGCGCTGTACTTTGGCGGGCAATGGCGGAAAATGGCGCCAAAAATCACAAAAACTGCACACAGTCTTTTTGCACAAAACAGCACAATTAGGCACACAGGACTCACAATAGTAAGCTTCTTATCCTGTTCGTGACTCCAAAGATGAGTCGCACAACACCAGGGTTATGGGGTACTCGGCACCGAGCCCGTTGAAGGCTATGGGGAATGTCACAAGTAGCACAGCTCGGTCCGTTGCCCTGGGCGCTCATTCAAAGGGGGATATTTACAGGGGATTGTAGTAATAGTTTGTGACGCCACCTGTGGTTTCTGATCAGGATGACCAGCGCTGCAGGGTAAATCCTCAGAGGGGTTGTTACTGGGCAGCAAGATGTTAAGTCTTCCACAGGTAAGACTAGTCCCTCTAAGTATATGGCGGTGCAGGGTGCAGGCAAGAAGTCAGACACACACAAGTCAGTCTCTTTCCATACCTTTACTGGTGGTATTTGCAGGTATGTCCCGGGAAGCTGCTCAGGGTGGAGGATGCACATCCAGTTAATCACTGTGTAGATTTAAGGCCTCCTTACTTCTTAATGTGTGAGTTTCCAACCTGCATGAAGCTAAGTTTAACTCCTTCTCCTTTCTATGCCCGGCTGATCTTGTGATGAGGTCTTTTTGTGGACAGAACAGTGTCTCTATGGCGGTACCGGCCAGACTCCCGTCTTCCTAACCCCGGTTACGTATCAGCACTGAAGGGCCCCTCTGCGACCTGAAGTCCAGCAGGGATTCCGGTTTTCTCCTACTAGCCGTGAAGAAACTAGCAAGGCTTCGGACCCGGCGTCCGGTTAAGCAGAGTGGAGGCAGCAGATGTTGCTATATCACCTCTGTCACTCTTTCCCTTTGGTCACCACTCGCCTGTCGTCCTACGCACACCTAAATATGAGCACAGGCAGCAGTAGACGTCAGCTTCCCCTGAAGTAACTCCGTACTCTGAGATGTCGTGTCTGCTCTTTCTGAGGTAACACCAACGACTACCCACTTTCAGCTAGATTGTCCTTAACTCACTGCTGTCTCAAGGGCTCCCTCTGGTGGAACCAGGAAAAATGTCAAGTGTTGTGTGCTTATCAGGTATTTGTGAATTACCTTTCCGTGCATCCTCCAGGGAACATGTGGCACCAAGCGCAGCTGGGCTACACACATTGAGAGTGTACTGGCCAGCCCGCCTAGTCGAATAGAAGGGGCGTGACTAATAGGCTGTGAACCAGACACTATGCAGTATCCTTGTGTGAACGGCACCCTATGCGGGCCTTTATTGTGCAATTGTGTACTGGGCAGCCACCCCCTCCCTGTATGGGTATGTGGAGAGTGGCTGTTTGATCTGGTATTTTGCACCGGTTCTGCTAACATCTTGCTTTATGGGCTGGCTGCACCCTGTAGTGCATTTGTTCTGAGATCTGGGCAGGTGAGTGTTGCTGCCTTTTTGTTTGCTGTTTATATTGTTAAGAGGAAGATGAGAGACACCAGACCCAGCAATGCAGACGAGCTGAAGGCTGCTATTAAAGCAACCTGGGCTTCCATAACACCTCAGCAGTGCAACAGGCTGATCGCCTCCATGCCACACCGCATTGATGCAGTAATTGATGTGAAAGGAGCCCCAACCAAGTAATGAGTGCATTTACTGAACATACATTTCAGTAGGCCAACATTTTTCAAGCTGGTGTTATAAAGTATTCTAATTTACTGAGATAATGACTTTTGGATTTTCATTGGCTGTAAGCCAAAATCATCAACATTAACAAAAATAAACATTTGAAATAGATCACTCTGTTTGTAATTACTCCACATAATATATGAGATTCAGTTTTTGTATTGAAGAACTGAAATAAATTAATTTTTTTATGATATTCTAATTTTGTGAGAAGCACCTGTAGCTTTGTATGGGTAGTTCCAGATGCAGGACTATCCATCATCAATCACACCTTTGTTTCCTCCTTCCTTTGTCCCTCTGTATAAAAAAAAACTAAAGGGAATTTAGGGGTTAAAGAGTAACTAAACTAAGAAGCTGCTTTTTTTTCTAATATTGGCAAGCACTTTAATGGCCTGCAGATCAGTGGGGTCCAGGTCAGCAGACCCCTATCGATTGCTCAGTAGACCCCTGATTAGTGGGAAGGTCAGCAGATGGGAGCGCACAAACGAAGTACAAATTACTTGTTTATCAATTTTTTTTGTAATAAAGTGTTTGACACTGTTGCTTTGAAGCATTGGGGTTCTGGGTTTAAATCCCACCAACAAGGACCACATCTGCAAGGAGTTTGTATGTTCTCCCCGTGTTTGCGCGGGTTTCCTCTGGGTTCTCCGGTTTCCTCCCACACTCCAAAGACATAGTGATAGGGAATCTAGATTGTGAGCCCCAATGGAGACAGCGATGACAATGTTTGTAAAGCACTGCGAAATATGGCGCTATATAAGCAATACTTAATAATAACAATAGTACTGAGTGGAAAGAGGAGGTGGTGTCATCTTTTGAAAGACGAGAGGTATTGTGAACCCCATTTCCCCATTTGCAGAAGAAGCAGGGGCACGCCAGTTGCGCCTCCTATATCTGGCTCTCTTCCTTAGAGCTCTAGCATCATCTCTATATATAAAAGTGACTGGTTACTATTTGCAACAGAGAATTGTTTTTATTGATAGAATGGATCAGATAACTCATGTCTTGTTTATTTGGTTTTAGACACGTATGACTCTCTCTGCCAATACCTAACAAAAAATTCTGGAGCTGTGGTCGTCTCTGTTGGGTAAGGGGGCATCATTCCGCTAACATTTCCTTACATTATCATTAAACTTATAAAGTAGGTATGATGCATTATGTGCAATATTCATCAGTTCAGCCTTCAAGTATTGTGACAACTAATTTCCAAAAATGTTGTCCCAAGCAATCAATCCGATTATAAAGGTGAAGTCTGTTTGGTTGTTTGGGGAAACTGTCCAAATTTTTGTCTTTAGTAGTTGTTCTGCCTTCTTCCATATATGACTGTGTGGCTTCCAGCATATGGCTAAACCCTTCATCCACTCCCAGTAAAAGTGCAAGACACACGTGAATCTCTTCAGAAAGCCCGGGAGAATATGTCTGCGTGAATATGTCTGCGTGACTAGTTTCCCCCCCCGGGAAGCTAAGGGTGCAGTTCTTAACCAGAGCACATTGCTCCATTAAAGGAGAAACGTCCCTGAAACCTGAAACAGGACAAATGGGAACACTAATGACATCTAATGGTCATAACCGGTACTACGCTATGAGTTAACTTGCACATAAGTGGGCAGAACAGTAGTTTATATACACAAGGCCTAATGGAGAAGTAAATTAAAGGAATTTGACCCCCCAAATTATTTATATGCGCATATAGCGCCTTCAAAGACAAGCCCAGAAATACCTTTACATCTCCAGTCCATTCCTCCGTTACTGAGAAGTCACCAATTGAATTGATCTGCAAATGAGACTGAAGAGCTACGGTAGATCTGAAGCCTCTGTCACTCCAGCTCTATTCCCCACACAACATCGCTTCCTCCTGCTTGACTGACAGACTCCTTTGCTTTAAGTCAAACATCATAGAAGCTGTCAGTCCAGCAAGAGGAGGTGGCGCTGGGTGGGGATTAGAGCTGCCCTTATAAAGGTATTGCTCGACTTGTCTTTGAAAGAACTACATGTCCATATAAATAGATTAGGGGGCTAAAATCCTGCTGACAGATTTTGTATAGCTGCTTTTTCTAAGCAGCTTTTTCATTTAGATCGTTTTTCATTCCATTTTTCCAAGGGCCATAAATAAGTTGTAGTTTTGAATGCCACCCTTTAATTTACCATGAAGTGTACAATAAAAATGGAGGCACAGGGTGGCAGATGTTGGGTGTAAACTGCAACGATTGGATCTAGTTCTGATCAGTGCAGATACAGGTAGGTTCTGGCAATATCACAAGTTGAATAGGTTAGAAGAAGGGAGGAGAAGCTGTCCATGGCAATCACTTATCTATTAACTCTTATTTTTGAAAAAGGAAAGCTACTATATGATTTTTTGCATGATCAATGACTTATTCCATAAAATAATGGTAGTAAAGTTGTGATCTGCCTAATACATCTTCTGTCTGTGTCGGAAACATTTTGATCATTGAGGGGGTCCCCAACTCAGGACACAAATCTAATCCTTAGGGCTCAGATTAGGTGCAGAAATTTCTATCTCTCTGCAGTAAGCAGCCTGACCATGACTTGTTGTCAATGGACATGGTATAAAAATGCAGGGGTAATTATTAATACTTGAAGCAGAGTATCTCCAGAATTGGTAGAGTTAGTAAACAATGCCTGTGGGTATCTTTATAATATTCAGGTATTTATCCTTGTTTCACAAAATAATTTTTATTAATAATTTTAGGTACCGCCTGGCCCCAAAACACAGATGCCCGGCTGCATTGGATGACTGTGTCTTGGCTACAGTTCACTTTCTGAAGACATCAGAAGAACATGGAGTCGATCCTTCTTCTGTTATAATATGTGGAGACAGTGCCGGGGGCAATCTTACAGCTGGGGTTTGTCAAGCTCTTGTCGGTAGATCAGATCTTCCAAAGCCTCTTGCCCAGGTGATGATATACCCATCGGTCCAGAAAGCGGACTTTAACTTACCATCTTACCAACAAAACAAGATGGTCCCATTGTTACTCCGAGAAAATGCTTTATACTACTCACTGACCTATATAGGTGGTGATGTCTCTTTATCGAAAGAAATGATGAAAGGCAGCCATGTTCCTCCCGAAGTAAGACAAAAATTAAGTAAATGGTTGAGTGCTGAAGAATTTAAGGTTGAAGGCTACAAACCTCACATCATGACGCCCTTTAGTAAAGACTTTTATGAGAAAATTAGGAAAGTTCTTGACCGTCCATGTTCTCCATTGTTCTCTGATGATGCTGTGATCCAGCAGCTTCCACAGGCCTACATACTAACATGTGAGTTTGATGTTCTCCGTGATGATGGGATACTCTACAAGAAACGGTTGGAGGACAATGGAGTCCCGGTCACATGGTATCATGTTAAAGATGGCTTTCATGGAATTGTCAGCTTTTTTGATCAACCTGATGGGGTGTCTGGAAAGCTGGCTGTGGATAATGTTATTACTTATATTAAAAACCTTTGATAACTCAACAAGGGATAAATTGGTGATTTAGATGACCCAAAATCTTATTTTGTTTCAAATTATTAACTTCAGCTTTTTTTTTCCGGTCTATTACAAGAATGTTACCTTTTACTAAAGGGTTTATGTCACTAAAGTTTCGACAGATGAGACCCATACATGACATGTGTCAATGATATATAATCTGTAGTTTGTTTAGAAAAAGGGTCAGATCCGAACCTGAAATGCATCAAAAAAACTACTTGAACTTCTCCAAGAGTATGGAACTACTCTTCAACCAATAGCAGCGCAGTGAATATCGTTCAGTTACACGTCTTCACATGTTGCGTCAATGTTTGGCACAGTGCTTAAAGGAGGAGAAGGAGAAAGGTACTTGACATCCAAAATATTGTCAATTTATCAACAATTGTATACAAATCTTAACTAGAGCTTTTATATATTATACATTTAGTTATGACTTTCTCATAATGGGGCATGCACTTTTTTGATTCTTCAGACTCTAGAGCCTAACTGCATTCCCAAACTATTAATCCAGAACATTTGATAATTCACTACTGTTTAATGCCTGTAAATGCCTAAAAATAAAAGGAATTTCACTGAACTACTAATTTGTTTGGGTTCAGTTACTCACAACTTAGTGATCTTTCAGATGTGCTAGTGTTCACCATAGGTCATTCATTAATGTAGTCTATGATCTCATAGAGTTTTCTTACGGTCTTAAAGTATACATAATGTAATTCTATGGGGCCCTCAAATCTGTTGTTTTATTACAAATGATCCCAAATGGCAGGGGAATTGCTATAATGCCCATAGGGTTGAAACCCTATTACTGATTGAGGGCAAATTGGGCATCAATAGAAGACAAGATTGAACAGAAGATCTTTGTTAAATTCCACTCTATGAAACAGGTATACCTGACCCAACACAATAATCCTCCAAGCCACGGGTTACATGAACCTGCTGCCTTGGACCTTACGTGTGACCTGCTTAATGTACAGTTGCTCTAAAAGGACACGGGAAAACTAACCATATAATGGCAAAGCGTACTCCCTAATGTGGACCCCTAGACGTTTGCATTATGGACCTGTGTCAGTTCCAGGAATCTATGCAGGGCCATCACTACTACTATTTTTCTTGATTATGGACTACAAACCTCCCAACGAGGTTTCCCAAGTTGCCGCTTCACTTCTGTCTGAGGATATTAAGCCTGCTTTTATCAGCCAGCTGAGAGCTACGACTAAGTATCTATCCCAATCTCTGATCTACCTGGGGGAAACCCTGAGTTAGCCTTACTATGTTTTGGAAAAGAACTGCCATGGGAACATTGGGGTCTAAGAAAGCAGGAGATGCAGGATAACAGAGAGGCAAGTGAAGATGGAAGCAACAGATATTGCAGTAGATTCAGTCACATACAGAAACAGCAGAACAGCAGAGAAGTACATGCAGTACAAACCTTCATCAGGAACATAGTTAACAGCAGAGACATATATGCAATCAGGAACTTTGTACTAGGTATATGGTTAAAAATATAAACGTAAATGCAATTTGTTAACTTGGTTGCAGAGAGACAATTACATACAGAAATATAAGTATAGGTTATTCAGGTAACTTGCTTGCAGAGACAAAGTTGTAAACAGCACAAGTATTAGCAGAAATATGACTGAGCTAGGAGATAGTTGTAGATTGCTGGCTAGCAGACGGGTGTTTGCTGGTGAGATGATTATTCACTTGGCTGAATCTGAATGGAATGAATGATGCAACAAACTCCTTTAAATCTCCTGGTAACTGGATTCAATGCTTCCTGAACACTCAGTCACACATGGATGTCTGAGCTGGCCTTAACATGCCTTGGGTGATGACCTTAAACATGGCTTCAGGGTTTTCAAAGCATCCTCTCACAGACTAGTACAAAGGGAGCTGGTCATAAGAGAAGGGAACAAGGCCCAATACTGGATAAGGGAATAACAGTTTTACTTTGAAAGACCCCAGAGGTGGATGCAACTACTGTAGGGGACATTTAGGCCGGGGTCACACTGGCAACAAAATCGTACGACTGCAAAGCGATGAAATATCGCATTGCAGTCGGGCCAATGTTAATCTATGGAGCAGCTCCCACCATCAGATTTTTTTGGTCCGTTTTATACGTGCGAGTGCAATCGCAGCATGCTGCGATTGTCACCGATTGTGGGTCGACAATCGCCAATGCAAGTCTATGGGTGCGATGAAAACTCGGATTACAAACGAACCGCACGTGTGACTTGCGAATAAATTGCACCGGTGTCCTTTAGAAAAGCCGGCAATTCATCCCCGGCTATACTGTAAAATCACACTGACAGCTTTAATACAGAATGGGAAGAATACAAATACACACACAGAATATATATATATAAATATATATATATATGTCATTGTGACATATATATATATATATATATATATATATATATAGTTCATGCACTTCTACATAGTATAATAGCCGCTAATTCAATTGCCGGCTTTTCTGAAATTACAGAACCCGACATGAAATGACACATGGTTTACATAGAGTAAACCATTTCATGTAGTTTGATATATGGTTTTCACTAACAATTACATGAGTGTATGTGTGCAAAATTTCATACATGTAGGGGTTAAATAAAGGTGTAAATTCGTTGAAAAAAAATGCGTGGGCTCCCGCATTTTCTCAACCAGACAGACAAAGCCAGCGAGAGGGGGGGCAGATAATAATAGCCTAGGGAGGGTGCATTTATTTTGTGCCCCCCCTTGGCTACTAACATCTGCCCCCAGCCACCCCAGAAAAGGCAAATCTATAATTAGATGCGCCCTTTCTGGCACTAAGCCCGTCTATTCCCATTTCCCAGTAGCGTTGGCTAATGGGTTAATAATGGGTTAAAGCCACCTTGCTATTGAAAGGTGACTTTAAGCCAGGTTAATAATTGAGAGTTGTCAATTAGACAACTCTCAATTATTAATCCTATTGAAGGAAATAAAAAAAACACGCATCTTTTATTTTACTGGTAATCCGTGCAAAGCCCTTGTTCTCCTGTAATAAAAAAAAAGTAAATAACATTATTCTTACCTATCAGGCGTTCTGTTAGGTCCCACGCTGTAATCCTTCACAAAGGATTAACTGGCTTACAGCAGGCAGCGCAGCTAATGCTGGCTGCTCAGCTGTAAGCCCCGAACGAATGAGCTTATCTCCCGGCCGACAGGAGAGGAAGTGATTAGATGGGAAGCTTAATTGATTGCTTCCCAGGCTAATCAGTTCAGGTCATCTGGGGACACCGCACAGCATCAGTGACATCAGAGGGAGTCACCGGGTGACCTGAACTGATTAGCATGGGAAACATTCAATTAAGCTTTCCATCTAATCACTTCCTCTCCTGTCGGCCGGGAGAGGAGCTCATTTGTTCGGGCGCTTACAGCTGAGCAGCCAGCATTAGCTGCACTGCCTGCTGTAAGCCAGTTAACCCTTTGTGAAGGATTACAGCGTGAGGCCTGACAGAGCGCTGGATAGGTAAGAATAATGTTGTTTTATTATTTTTTTTTTATTACAGGAGAACAAGGGCTTCGCACGGATTACCAGTAAAATAAAAGATGGTCAAAAACTGTGTGTTTATTTCATTAACCCCTCTCTGACATCAGACGTACTATCCCGTCCATAAAACCTGTGCCATTCTGCCCATGGACGGGATAGTACGTCATAGGCGATCAGCTGCGCTCCTGAGGGGAGCGCAGCTAATCGCCGCCGGGTGTCAGCTGATTATCACAGCTGACACCCGTGACTGTGTGTCAGGAGCGGTCACGGACCGCTCCCGGCACATTAACCCCTAGCACACCGCGATCAAACATGATCGCGGTGTACTGGGGGCACAGGGGAGGATCGCGCAGGGTCGGGGCTCCCTGCGCGCCCCCCTGAGACCCTCAGACCAGCGCGATGTGATCGCGCTGTTCTGAGGCCTTCCTCCCTCCCAGGACCCGGATCCAAGATGGCACCGGGGTCCTGGAGGGAGGCGGCTTCCTCAGTGCCTGCTGAGAGCAGGCACTGAGAAGCCGGCTGCACTGCCTGAGCGATCGCTGGTGTGACAGTGTGCTGTGCACACTGTCACACCAGCGATTTGATAAAATACAGTGATGTCCCACCCTGGGACAAAGTAAAGAAGTTAAAAAAATAAAAATAAACATGTTTTAAAAAAAAATCCAAAATAAATAAAAAAAAAAAAAAAAATATTCCCCAATAAATTCACTTCTTCCTGTAAATAAAAAAAACAAAGCAATAAAAGTACACATATTTGGTATCGCCGCGTCCGTAATGACCCCCCCTATAAAATTGTCCCACTAGTTAACCCCTTTAGTGAACCCTTAAAAAAAAAAACGAAGCAAAAAATCAATGCTTTATCATCATACCGCCGAACAAAAAGTGGAATAACGCGCGATCAAAAAGACCGATATAAATAAACATGGTACCACTGAAAACATCATCTTGTCCCGCAAAAACGAGCCGCCATACAGCATCATCAGCGAAAAAATAAAAAAGTTATAGCTCGCAGAATAAAGCGATGCAAAAATAATTATTTTTTATATAAAATTGTTTTTATTCTATAAAAGCGCCAAAACATAAAAAAATGATATAAATGAGGTATCGCCATAATCGTACTGACCCGAAGAATAAAACTGCTTTATCAATTTTACCACACGCAGAACAATAAAAATGCCTCCCCCAAAAGAAATTCATGAATTGCTGATTTTTGTTCATTCTAACCTCCCAAAAATTGAAATAAAAAGCGATCAAAAAAATGTCACCTGCTCAAAAATGGTACAAATAAAAACGGCAACTCGTCCCGCAAAAAATAAGACCTCACATGACTCTGTGGGCCAAAATATGCAAAAATTATAGCTCTCAAAATGTGGCGATGCAAAAAACTATTTTTGCAATAAAAAGCGTCTTTTAGCGTGACAGCTGCCAATCATAAAAACCCGCTATAAATAGTAAATCAAACCCCCCTTTATCACCCCCTTAGTTAGGGAAAAATAATAAAATTAAAAAAATGTATTTATTTCCATTTTCCCATTAGGGTTAGGGTTAGGGTTGCGGCTAAAGTTAGGGTTAGGGTTGGCGCTAAAGTTAGGATTAGGGTTAGGGTTGGGATTAGGGGTGTGTTAGGGTTAGGTTTGTGGTTAGGGTTGGGACTAGGGTTAGGGGTGTGTTGGGGTTAGGGTTGGAGTTAGAATTGGGGGGTTTCCGCTGTTTAGGCACATCAGGGGCTCTCCAAATGTGACATGGCGTCTGATCTCAATTCCAGCCAATTCTGCGTTGAAAAAGTCAAACGGTGCTCCTTCACTTCTGAGCTCTGCCATGCGTCCAAACAGTAGTTTATCCCCACATATGGGGTATCAGCGTACTCTGGACCCCAAGAGTTATTGTGCAATTTGTCCTATTTCTTCTGTTACCCTTGGGAAAATAAAAAACTGGGGGCGAAAATATCATTTTTGTACAAAAAAAAATATTTTTTTGTTTTTACGGCTGTACATTATAAACTTCTGTGAAGCACTTGGGGCTTCATAGCGCTCACCACACACCTAGATAAGTTCCTTGTGGGGTCTATTTTCCAAAATGGGGTCACTTGTTGGGGATTTCCACTGTTTAGGCGCATCAGGGGCTCTCCAAATGCGACATGACGCCCCCAGACCATTCCATCAAAGTCTGCAATCCAAAACGTCACTACTTCCCTTCCGAGCCCCAACGTGTACCCATACAGTAGTTTTCTCCCACATATTGGGTATCAGCGTACTCAGGACAAATTGGGCAACAACTTTTGGGGTCCAATTTCTCCTGTTACCCTTGTAAAAATAAAATATTGGGGCGAAAAATTCATTTTTGCAAAAAAAAAAAAGATTTTTATTTTTACGGCTGTGCGTTATAAACTTCTGTGAAGCACTTCGGGGTTCAAAGTGCTCACCACACATCTAGATAAGTTCCTTGTGGGGTCAATTTTCCAAAATGGGGTCACTTGTGGGGGGTTTCCACTGTTTAGGCGCATCAGGGACTCTCCAAATGCGACATGACGCACCCAGACCATTCCATCAAAGTCTGCAATCCAAAACGTCACTACTTCCCTTCCGAGCCCTGACGTGCGCCCATACAGTAGTTTTCTCCCACATATTGGGTATCAGCGTACTCAGGACAAATTGGACAACAACTTTTGGGGTCCAATTTCTCCTGTTACCCTTGTGAAAATAAAATATTGGGGGCGAAAAAATCATTTTTGTAAAAAAAAAAAGGATTTTTTTTTTTACGGCTGTGCGTTATAAACTTCTGTGAAGCACTTTGGGGTTCAAAGTGCTCACCACACATCTAGATAAGTTCCTTGTGGGGTCTATTTGCCAAAATGGGGTCACTTGTGGGGGGTTTCCACTGTTTAGGTGCATCAGGGGCTCTCCAAATGTGACATGATGCCCCCAGACCATTCCATCAAAGTCTGCAATCCAAAACGTCACTACTTCCCTTCCGAGCCCCGACGTGTGCCCATACAGTAGTTTTCGCCCACATATTGGGTATCAGTGTACTCAGGACAAATTGGACAACAACTTTTGGGTTCCAATTTCTTCTGTTACCCTTGTGAAAATAAAATATTGGGGGCGAAAAAATCATTTTTGTAAAAAAAAAAAAAAGATTTTTTATTTTACGGCTGTACGTTATAAACTTTAGTGAAACACCTGGGGGTTCAAAGTTCTCACCACACATCTAGATAAGTTCCTTGAGGGGTCTAGTTTCCAAAATGGTGTCATTTATGGGGGTTTCCACTGTTTAGGCAGATCAGTAGCTCTCCAAACACGACATGGCGTCCAGCCAATTCTGCGTTGAAAAAGTCAGACGGCGCTCCTTCCCTTCCAAACTCTGCCATGCACCCAAACAGTGGTTTACCCCCACATATGAGGTATCAGCGCACTCAGGACAAATTGCACAATAACTTTTGGAGTCTTGTTTACCCTTGGAAAAATAAAAATTGGGGTGAAAAGATCATTTTTGTGGAAAAAATATGATTTTTTAATTTTACGGCTCTACGTTATAAACTTGTGTGAAGCACTTGGGGGTTCAAATTGCTCATCAAAAATCTAGAAAAGTTCCTTAGGGGGTCTAGTTTCCCAAATGGGGTCATTTGTGGGGGGTTTCCACTGTTTAGGCACATCAGGGGCTCTCCAAATGCAACATGGCATCCAAACTCAATTCCAGCCAATTTTGGTTGGAAAAAGTCAAATGGTGCTCCTTCCATTCCGAGCTCTGCCGTGCGCCCAAACAGTGGTTCCCCCCCACATATGGGGTATCAGAGTACTCAGGACAAATTGTACAACAACTTATGTGGTCCAATTTCTCCTGTTACCCTTGGGAAAATAAAAAATTAGTGACTAAAAGATAATTTTTGTGGGAAAAAAATAGGATTTTTTATTTTCATGCCCGGGCATTATAAACTTGTGTGAAGCACTTGGGGGTTCAAAGTGCTCACCAAAGATCTAGATAAGTTCCTTAGGGGTCTAGTTTCCAAAATGGGGTCACTTGTGGGGGGTTTCCACTGTTTAGGCTCATCTGGGGCACTGCAAACGGAACATGACCCCCATTAACGTCTGCATTCCAAAACGTTACTACTTCCTTTCCAAGCCCTGCCGTGCGCCCAAACAGTTTCCCCCCCCCACATATGGGGTATCAGCGTACTCAGGACAAATTGGTAAACAACTTTTGGGGTCCAATTTCCTTGGGAAAATTCAAAAATTTGGGACTAAAAAATCATTTTTGTGGAAAATTGATTTTTTTTTTTTCACACCCAGGCATTATAAACTTTTGTGAAACACTTTGGGGTTTAAAGTGCTCACAACAGATCTAGATAAGTACCTTAGGGGGTCTAGTTTCCAAAATGGTGTCATTTGTGGGGGGTTTCCACTGTTTAGGCGCATCAGGGGCTCTCCAAACGCGACATGGCATCCAATCTAAATTCCAGCCAATTTTAGTTTGAAAAAGTCAAACGTCGCTCCTTCCCTTACTAGCTCTGCCGTGTGCCCAAACAGTGGTTTTCCCCACATATGGGGTATTGGCATACTCAGGAGAAATTGCATAACAACCTTATCTGTCCATTTTCTCCTTTTACCCTTGTGAAAATAAAAAAAAGTTTGTAAAAGATAATTTTTGTGGCTAAAAAGTAAAATATTCATTTTTTCCTTCCACGTTGCTTTAGATACTGTGAAGCACCTGAAGGGTTAATAAACTTCTTGAATGTGGTTTTGAGTACCTTGAGGGGTGCAGTTTTTAGAATGGTGTCACTTTTGGGTATTTTCTGCCATATAGACCCCTCAAAGTGACTTCAAATGTGAGGTGGTCCCTAAAAAAAATGGCTTTGTAAATTTTGCTGTAAAAATGAGAAATCGCTGGTCAACTTTTAACCCTTATAACTTCCTAACAAAAAAAAATTTTGTTCCAAAATTGTGCTGATGTAAAGTAGACATGTGGAAAATGTTATTTCTTAACTATTTTGTGTGATATATTTCTCTGTTTTAAGGGAATAAAAATTCAAAGTTTGAAAATTGCAAAATTTTAAAAATTTTCGCCATATTTGCGTTTTTTTCAAAAATAAACGCAAGTTATATCGAAGAAATTTTACCACTAACATGAAGTACAATATGTCACGAGAAAACAATCTCAGAATCGCGAAGATCCGTTGAAGCGTTCCAGAGTTATAACCTCATAAAGAGACAGTGGTCAGAATTGTAAAAATTGGCCCGGTCATTAACGTGCAAACCACCCTTGGGGGTGAAGGGGTTAAAATGATTTTTACTTACAGTGTGCGTGTTTTTTTTTATTTACTTCAATAGGATTAATAATTGAGAGTTGTCTAATTGACAACTCTCAATTATTAACCTGGCTTAACCCCATAACGACCGCCGATACGCCTTTTAACGGCGGTCATTAAGGGTACTTAAACCACAGCGCCGTTAATTAACAGCGCTGTGGAAAAAGTGAATAGCGCCCCCCAGAGGCGCATTTTCTCCGGGGTCTCGGCTACCGGGGGTAGCCGAGACCCCAGAGAACATGAATCGGGACGGTTTTTACGGACACCGATGTTGCGATCGCCGTTATTAACCCTATAACGGCGACCGCAACAACAAAAAAAAGTTGTGCCATTTAATTTCTCTGTCCTCTGATGTCATCGGACATCAGAGGACAGAGAAAAAGGGTCCCCAGGACCCCCATGTGGCCCCCGATCCAATCCATGTGGCCCCCGGGCCCTCCGTTGTCCCCCGGTACCGGCGCTGTTAAGAAAATGGCGGGCGCATGCTCAGTGCGCCCGCCGCTATGTGCCGCTGTGCTGGTGGGGGGATGGGCAAATATTCTCTGGGGTCTCGGCTACCGGGGGTAGCCGAGACCCCAGAGAACATGATCCGGGTCGGTATTCACCGATCCCGGTGTTGCGATCACGACTATGCAAGCATAGACGCGATCGCAAAAAAAAAAAATTATTTCTCTCCTCTCTGATGTGATCGCATATCAGAGGGGAGAAAATGAGGGTCCCCGTGACCCCCTGAACCCCCCCTATACTTACCGGTGTCCTCTGGCAGGTCCCCCTGGCCTCCGATCATCCCGGTCTTCTTCCTGCAAAAAAAAAATGGCGGGCGCATGCGCAGTGCGCCCGCCGATCTGCTTGGCGGCAGTTTCAAATTTTTTTTCATTCATTCTCATAAAAGTACATTTTGATCACTGTGATAAACTATACACAGTGATCAAAATAAAAAAAACAGTAATAACCCCCCCATTTATCACCCCCTTAGTTAGGGACATATAATAAAAAATAGAAATTATATTTATTTTCATTTTTCTGTTAGGGTTATAATTAGGGTTAGGGTTATAATTAGGGTTAGGTGTTAGCATTAGGGTTAGGTTTGCTTAGGGTTATAATTAGCGTTAGGGTTAAGATGGGTTCATACTGCGTTATGGCAGTCCGTTAGACGGACTGCGTTACACCGCGGTATAACGCGGTGTAACGCAGTCCGTTAACGCTGCCATTCACCCCCATTTGACGGCGCATCGCGACGCATGCCGTAAAGCGGCATGCGTTTGCGACGTGCCATCATTCAGTGACGGAGCCTCGGACGCAGGCTGCAGCGTTTGGGCTCCGTCACCGCTAGCGCAGATGAATCATCTGCTGATTCCTCTGCGCTAGCGGGTATTGCATAACGCGATCGCGTTATGCTATACCGTTACCAGCCCGTCAACGCTATGTGTTGAACGGGCTGGTATAAACGCAAAAATGAACTAGCCTTAGGGTTAGGGTTATAATTAGGGTTAGAATTAGGGTTAGGGTTACAATTAGGGTTAGGGTTAAATTAGGTTAGGGTTACAATTATGAGTTAGGGTTATAATTAAGGTTAGGGTTACAATTAGGGTTGGAATTAGGGTTGGGATTTAAGTTAGGATTAGGGTTGAGATTAGGGTTAGGGGTGTGTTGGGATTAGGGTTGGAGCTAGAATTGAGGGATTTCCACTATTTAGGCACATCAGGGGGTCTCCAAACACGACGTGGCGTTCAAAAAGTCAATGGCGCTCCTCCCTTCCGAGCCCTGCCGTGCGCCCAACAGTGGTTTACCCCAACATATGGGGTATCAGCATACTCAGGACAAATTGCACACCAATTTTGGGGTTCTAATTTCTCGGTTATCCTTGGGAAAAAAAAAAATAGCTGGCTAAAAAAATCATTTTGAGAAAAAAAATGATTTTCATTTTCACGGCTCTGCGTTTTAAATTTCTGTGAAGCACTTGGGGGTTCAAAGTGCTCACCACACATCTAGATAAGCTCCTTAAGGGGTCTAGTTTCCAAAATGGGGTCACTTGTGGGGGGTTTCCACTGTTTAGACACATCAGGGGGTCTCCAAACACGACGTGGCTTTCAAAAATTCAAATGGCGCTCCCTCCCTTCGAGCCCTGCCGTGCGCCCAAACAGTGGTTTACCCCAACATATGCGGTATCAGCGAATCAGGACAAATTGCACACCAATTTTGGGGTTCTAATTTCTCCGGTTACCCTTGGGAAAATAAAAAATAGCTGGCTAAAAAAATCATTTTTGAGAAAAAAAATGATTTTTTCATTTTCAGGCTCTGCGTTTTTAAATTTCTGTGAAGCACTTGGGGGTTCAAAGTGTCACCATACATCTAGATAGCTCCTTAAGGGGTCTAGTTTCCAAAATGGGGTCACTTGTGGGGGTTTCCACTGTTTAGAACATCAGGGGTCTCCAAACACGACGTGGCTTTCAAAAGTCAAATGGCGCTCCTCCCTTCCGAGCCCTACCGTGCGCCCAAACAGTGGTTTACCCCAACATATGGGGTATCAGCGTACTCAGGACAAATTGCACACCAATTTTAGGGTTCTAATTTCTCCGGTTACCCTTGGGAAAATAAAAAAATAGCTGGCTAAAAAATCATTTTTGAGAAAAAAAATGATTTTTCATTTTCACGGCTCTGCGTTTATAAATTTCTGTGAAGCACTTGGGGGTTCAAAGTGCTCACCACACATCTAGATAAGCTCCTTGGGGGGTTAGTTTCCAAAATGGTGTCACTTGCAGGGGTTTCTACTGTTTAGGTACATCAAGGGCTCTGCAAACACAACATGACGCCCGCAGAACATTCCATCAAAGTCTGCATTACAAAATGGCGCTCCTTCCCTTCCAAGCACTCCATGCGCCCCAAACAGTGTTTCACCCCACATATGGGGTTATCAGCGTACACAGGAAAAATTGCACAACAACTTTTTGGGTCCAATTTCTCTGTTACCTTGGAAAATAAAAAAATAGCGGGCCTAAAGAATCATTTTTGAGGAAAAAAAATGTTTTTTTATTTTCACGGCTCTACTGTTTATTAATTTCTGTGAAGCACTTGGGTGTTCAAAGTGCTCACACACATCTAGATAAGTTCCTTAAGGGGTCTAGTTTCCAAAATGGTGTGATTTGTGGGGGGTTTCGACTGTTTAGGCGTATCAGGGGCTCTCTAAACGCGACATGGCGTCCAATTTCAATTCCAGACAATTTTGGTTTGAAAAGTCAAACGGCGCTCCTTCCCTTCCAAGCCCTGCCGTGCGCCCAAACAGTGGTCCCACCCCACATATGGGGTATCAGCGTACTCAGGACAAATTGGACAACAACTTTTGTGGTCTAATTTCTCCTGTTACCCTTGGGAAAATAAAAAATTGGGGACTAAACGATCAGGTTTGTGGAAAAAAATATGACTTTTTATTTTCATGCCAGGGAGTTATAAACTTCTGTGAAGCACTTGGGGGTTCAAAGTGCTCACCACACATCTATATAAGTTCCTTAGGGGTTCTAGTTTCCAAAATGGTGTCACTTGTGGGGGGTTTCCACTGTTTAGACACATTAGGGCCTCTACAAAGCGACATGGCGTCCAGCCAATTCTGAGTTGAAAAAGTCAAACGGCGCTCCTTCCCTTCCAGCTCTGCCATGCACCCAAAACAGTGGTTTTTCCCCCACATTTGGGGTATCAGCATGCTCAGGACAAATTGCACAAAAACTTTTGGGGTCTTGTTACCCTTGGGAAAATAAAAATTGGGGTGAACAGATCGTTTTTGTGGAAAAAATATGATTTTTTATTTTCACGGCTCTATGTTATAAACTTCTGTGAAGCACTTGGAGGTTTCAAAGTGCTCACCACACATCTAGATAAGTTCCTTAGGGGGTCTAATTTCCAAAATGGGGTCACTTGTGTGGGGTTTCCACTGTTTAGACACATTAGGGCCTCTACAAACACGACATGACGTCCAGCCAATTCTGCGCTGAAAAAGTCAAACGGCGTCCTTCCCTACCAAGCTCTGCCATGCACCCAAAACAGTGGTTTACCCCCCATATGGGGTATCAGCATGCTCAGGACAAATTGAAAAAAAACTTTTGGGGTCTTGTTACCTTGGGAAAAAAAAATTGGGGTGAAAAGATTGTTTTTGTGGAAAAAATATGATTTTTATTTTCACTGTTCTATGTTATAAACTTCTGTGAAGCACTTAGAGGTTCAAGTGCTCACCACACATCTAGATAAGTTCCTTAGGGGGTCTAGTTTCCAAAATGGGGTCACTTGTGATGGGTTTCACTGTTTGGGACACATCAGGGCCTCTACAAACGCGACATGGCGTCCAGCCAATTTGCTTTGAAAAAGTCAAATGTCGCTCTTCCCTTTGCGACCTCTGCCGTGCGCCCAAAAGTGGTTTACCCCCCCATATGGGTATCGGCTTATTCAGGAGAAATTGCACAACAAATTTTGTGGTTCATTTTTTCTTTTAACAGTTGTGAAAATAAAAAAAAATAGGGTTCCGAAGTAAAGTTTTTGCAAAAAAGTTAAATGTTAATTTTTTCCTTCCACATTGCTTCAGTTCCTGTGAAGCACGTAAAGGGTTAATAAACTTCTTGAATGTGGTTTTGAGCACCTTGAGGGGTGCAGTTTTTAGAATGGTGTCACTTTTGGGTATTTTCTATCAAAATAGCCCCCTCAAAATGACTTCAAATGTGATGTAAAAATGGGGAATCGCTGGTCAACTTTTACCCTTATAATTCGTAACAAAAAATAATTTTGGACCCAAATTTTTGCTGATGTAAAGTAGACATTGTGGGAAATGTTATTTATTAAGAAATTTGTGTGACATATCTCTCTGATTTAAGGGCATAAAATTTAAAGTTTGAAAATTTTAAATTTTAAAAATTTTTTCGCCATTTTTCGTTTTTTTCATAAATAAACACAAGTCATATCAAAGAAATTTTACCACTAACGGGGAAGTACAATATGTCACGAAAAAATTAATCTCAGAAACAGCCGGATTCGTTAAAGATTCCAGAGTTATAACCTCATAAAGTGACAGTGGTCAGAATTGTAAAAATTGGCCCTGTCATTAAGCTGCAAAATGGCTCTGTCACTAAGGGGTAAAAGTCACCTTTCAATAGCAAGGTGGCTTTAACCCTTCACCCCCAAGGGTGGTTTTGCACGTTAATGACCGGGCCAATTTTTACAATTCTGACCACTGTCTCTTTATGAGGTTATAATCTGGAACGCTTCAATGGATTTGCTGCGGATTCTGAGATTGTTTTCTCGTGACTATTGTACTTTACGTTATTGGTGAAAATTTCTTCGATATAACTTGAGGTTATTTTTGAAAAAAATGCAAATATGGCGAAAATTTTGAAATTTTTGCAATTTCAAACTTTGAATTTTTATTCCCTTAAAAAGAGAAATATGTCACACAAAATAGTTAAGAAATAACATTTCCCACATGTCTACTTTACTATCAGCACAATTTTGGAATCAAATTTTTTTTTTCTTAGGAAATTATAAGGGTTAAAAGTTGACCAGCGATTTCTCATTTTACAACAAAATTTTTCAAAGCCCCCTTTTCTTAGGGACCACTCATTTTGAAGTCACTTTGAGGGGTCTATATAGCAGAAAATACCCAAAAGTGACACTATTCTTAAAACTGCCCCTCAAGGTACTCAAAACCACATTCAGAAGTTTATTAACCCTTCAGGTGCTTCACAGGAGCTGAAGCAACGTGGTAGGAAAAAATGAATATTTAACTTGTTAGCCACAAAATGATCTTTTACAATCTTTTTTTTTTTTTTCACAAGGGTAAAAGGAGAAAATGGACAGATAAAGTTGTTGTGCAATTTTCCTGAGTACGCCAATACCCCATAAGTGGGGGGAAACCACTGTCGTGCTGTGCTGTGCACAGCAGAGCTGTAAGGGAAGTAGCGACGTTTGACTTTTTCAAACTAAATTGGCTGGAATTGAGATTGGATGCCATGTCGCGCCCCCGATGTGCCTAAACAGTGGAAACCCCCACAAGTGACACCATTTTGGAAACTTTGACCCCCTAAGAATTATCTAGATCTGTTGTGAGCACTTTGAACCCCAAGTGTTTCACAAAAGTTTATAATGCCTGGGTGTGAAAAAAAAGAAACAATTTTCCACAAAAAGATTTTTTAGTCCCAAATTTTTGATTTTTCCAAGGAAATGGGGCCCAAAAGTTGTTGTCCAATTGTCCTGAGTACGCTGATACCCATTGTGGGGGGGGGAAACTGTTTGGGCGACGGCAGGGCTTGGAAAGGAGTAGTAAGTTTTGGAATGCAGAGTGGATGGGGGTCATGTTCCGTTTGCAGTGCCCCAGATGAGCCTAAACAGTAGAAACCCCCACAAGTGACCACATTTTGGAAACTAACCCTAAGGAAACTTATCTAGAGCTTTGGTGAGCACTTTGAACCCCCAAGTGCTTCACACAAGTTTATAATGCCCAGGCTTGAAAATAAAAATCCTTTTTTTCCCACAAAAATTATCTTTAGTCACTAATTTTTTTTTTTCCCAAGGGTAACAGGGAAATTGGACCACAAAAATTGTTGTCCAATTTGTCCTGAGTACGCTGATACCCGATATGTGGGGGGGAACCACTGTTTGGGCGCACGGCAGAGCTCGGAATGGAAGGAGCACCATTTGGACTTTTTCCAACCAAAATTGGCTGGAAATTTAGATTGGACGCCATGTTGATTTGGGAGCCCCTGTGTGCCTAAACGTGAAAACCCCCCACAGTGACCCCCTTGGGAAAATAGACCCCCCAAGGAACCCTTTCTAGATCTCTGGTGGCAATTTGAATCCCAAGGCTTCACACAAGTTTATAAGTAGAGCCGTAAAATAAAAAATCTATTTTTTCCACAAAAATGATCTTTTTCCCCAATTTTATTTCCCAAAGGGAAAAAAGACTCCAAAAGTTATTGTGCAATTTTCCCGAGAGCTGATTTTGGGGGTAAACCCCCGTTTTTGGGGCATGGCGAGTTTGGAAGGGGGAGTGCGTTTGACTTTTTTACGCAGAATTGGTGGATGCCATGTCGTGTTTGGAGAGCTCCTGATTGCCTAAACGTGGAAACCCCCAAAAATGAACCATTTTTGGAAAAAGACCCCTAAAAGGGAATTATGTAGTGATGGTGGCCCCCTTAAACCCCCAAAGCTTAAGAAGTTTTTTAAGACAGGTTTAAAAAAAAAAAATTTTTTTTTTTTTTTT
>JARQOD010000003.1:340082030-340277007 GCA_033576555.1 Oophaga sylvatica | reverse complement strand
CAGCCAGGTCATGCAGCCTGGCAAGAATGAGCCCAGCAGCAAGACACAAGGTTGTTATAGTGCAACAGCAAAGTCTCTAGCAGGCAAGATTTCAAAGCATCCCTTCGTTGAAATTGATGGACCTGTGTCTTTTTTCAACCATACTAACTATGTTACTATGAAAAGCAGACTGGGGTTTCAAGTTGTGCTGTTCAAGTTCTTTTGAAGAAGCACCAAGAAATAAGTAATCTTGAGGACCATAGTCGCAGTAGTTCGGCCAAGGAAACTTAGTGCAGCAGATGAAAGACACATCATGCTTAGTTCCCTGCTAAATCGGAAGATGTCCAGCAGTGAGATCAACTCAAAACTGGCAACAACCAGTGGGACCCAGATGCACCCATCTACTGTTCAGAAAGTCTGGCTAGCAAAATGGCAGCAGGATCTCTGGACCAATGACTCAAAATGAGAAATATTAGGTTGCAACAGAAGATACCATAGTTTTTTCACTGGGAGAGCGGTACAATAATGAGGGTCTGCAGGCAACAGTGAACCACAGAGGAGGGTCCTGCAAGTTGGGGGTTACACTTCAGCAAATTGAGTTGTGGATTTTTTCAGAATTAAGTGTCTTCAATGCTGAGAAATACAGGCAGATACTTATCCATTATGCATTACCATCAGGGAGGGTTCTGATTGGCTACAAATTTACTCTGCAGCCAGACAAGACCTCAAACATATGGCCAATGTCATTAATAACTATCATCAGCATAAAGAAGAACAAGGAGTCCTGGAAGTGATGATTTGGCCCTTCTCCTTTCCATTACAATTGGGCGTACACGAGTTGTACACTGACGCCATCCGTGTGCTATCTGTGATTTTTACAGACCCATAGACATTTATGGATAAATTTGATTAAAAAAGTGATGAAATTTGACATGTCTCAATGATTAGTTTGAAGACACATAGTCCCCCAAACAACACGGACATGTGAACAGGCCGTTATAATATAGTGAGTGTGCGTTCTATCAGTGAAAAAGAGACATCAGAATGAGGCCTAAGCTGCCGGATCACGTCTGACACCGGGGAGTAGCTGAATTAAACATTATGATACTATTGAAATGGAATAAGATAAAATAAACAAACTATTATTTTACCAGTAGAAGGAAAGTCAGCTTTCTCCGGAGCCCAGGTCAGACTGTTTCCATCCCAACTCCGAAGAGGAGGCAAAGTAGAGTTTCCGTGTCTTATGAAATGGTCGTCATAGTGTGATACTAAGTGTCTAGAACTGAGCTCTCCGTGATGTGACAGTAAATGATGTCCTGGTAAACCCTGGAACATGGAATACAAATATGTCATTTTTCCCAGTTTTCAGATTTTAGGAATTGGCTTTACAGCAGGAAATTCAGAATGGACATGAGTGCAAGGCACTGAAATCATTGGATGTTCGCTAATTACAATGGACTGCATAATCTGGAACTAAAGGTATAATATAAAGCCAGGGATGTACAAAGAAATCATAGGGCTCCAAAGCAGAAGTTCTAATTGTCCCCCCTCTCCACCCCAAAAAAAAGAAAAAATCATAATAATCTGCAGGGTAATAGAAGAGCATATCTCACAAGTTTGCAGCCTTTACAAAGTAATTTTCCTCCTTCTGGAGCCTTAGATTTCCCATCCATTGCACCCATAAAGTATGATGTCCACAAAAGTGTCACACAAACACTGTATGGTACCCCCATGGTGAATTTTCCCACAGTACCCTCAACATGCACAGTATGATGACCCTACTGTATCTCCCCCCCTCAACCTTCCCCCCCAGAAAAGTATGGTGACCCCAACACAGTATGAGCTTCCAACTGTGACTCACCACACAGCCCTCCATGTAGTATGATGGGCCTACATACAGTATAAGGGCCCCAAACAGACCTCCCCATAGTATGATGGACCCCACACAAACATTCACACTGTATAATTGCTTGCATACAGTAAAAAGGCTCCCGAATAGCCTTCCATATAGCATAAATCACCCCATAGTCCTTCATATAGTGTAATGTACTCCCCATTGCTCGCCTTATAGTATTCTGCACTCCCCATAGTCCTCCATAGTATAATGCATGCCCCATAGTCCTCCATATAGTATAAAGCACTCCACATAGTCCTCATATAGTATAATGCACTCTACACAGTCCTCCATATAGTATAATGCACTCCACATAGTCTTCCATGTAGTATAATGCACTCCACATAGTCCTATATATAGCATAATGCACCCCCATAGTCCTCCATATAGAATAATGCCCCCCTTATAGTCCTCCATATAATGTAATGCACCCCGCATAGTCCTCCATACAGTACTCTGGCCACCAAAATGTTCTCACTGATTTAAAAAAAAATACAATACTTACCTCTCCTCCCTGTTTCCCCGCTGCTCCAGTCTCTGCAGTAAGCATTCTGAAGCGCTGCACATCTCAGAGCAGTGGGCGCCATGTAGAGAAATCATCGCGCCCACTGTACTGAGATGTCAGACACTGAGGAAGGATGATGTGGAAGGGAGCATCAGCTGACGTTCCCTCGTTCATCACTGCTTTCTAATGTAACGGTATCCAGGATGCTGATACAGTTGAACTTGGGATGACGGGCGGAAGACCCAGTGCCGGAGCTGGCATCAGGCCTCCCTGTCTCTCAGGCCCCATAGCTGCCACGTGGCCTGCCGTCATTGGCTGTATGCCACTGCGTAAAATTTGTGGGCCACTTTGCTAACTCTGTAATGTACCATTTATTCTATTAGTGTTTTCTTATGTGGTAGCAGAGCCTTTTGACTTACTTAGACATTGGGGCCTAAGTGCAACTACAACAGCTGCACCCTGTAGAAGTACACCCCGATCAGGAGCCAGGTGTGGCTACAAGCTCAACTGAAACTTACATAGTTAACGGTTGTCGTGTTTGACACCTATTACCTATTATCATAATGCCAAACAAAACAAAAGCCCAATCCAGAAGGCTCTTTTTCAATATTAAGGAACTTTTTTTTACCTCCATCCTTTTTAAGAAATATCTCCTCTGTATTCGGTCTGGTATACTGCCTGAGAACTGTACAAAGTCGTTTTCATAGCAGCTCTTGGATGGTGAGAGATTGCTTCTCATAAACTAAAAAAAAAAACAATAAATGAAAATGTGCATTATAATAAAGAAAGATGCTCAAATGTAATAATGAAGACACATAGAAACAGCCACGATTTAAACATACTATTGTTTCAATGTATTGAAATTATTTCATTGCTTGTCCTTACAAAACTAATAAAAGGCACACATGCCTATGTTCCTATGCAGAATAGTTCAACTAAAGGGAATCTGACACCAGTTTTTTTTCCACCTAATCGGAGAGCAGCATAATGTAGGGGCAGAGACCATGATTCTAGCGATGTGTCACTTACTGGGCTGGTTGCTATAGTCTTTGTAAAATTCCTGTTTTATCAAGAGAAGATTATCGCTACAGGACTAATAAATCTGTTGCCATGTAGTCCTCCATATTCATGAGCTCTGTGTAATCCCTGCCCCACCACTGATTGTCAGCTTTCTGCCTATGCACAGAGTACACAGAAAGCTGCCAATGTGATGTGCGTGGGGTTATACAGAGCTCAGCATTCAGAGAACTGGTAGATATGCAGCAGATAAAACACTATGTTTGTGTGACATGTGCGCTATGCTTGTGTAACGTGTGGGCTATTCTTGAGTGATGCGTGCACTGTACTTGTGTGACGTGTTTGCTCTGTTTGTGTGACATGCGCTGTGCTTGTGTAACATATGTAGTGTGCTTTTGTGACATATGTGCTGATCTTGTGTGACTTGCACAATCCTTATGTGATGTGCGCTATGCTTGTGTGACATCTGTGCTGTGCTTGTGTAATGTATGCACTGTCCTTGTGTGATGTATGTGCTGTGCTTGTGTGACATATGTGCTGTGCTTGTGTGATGTATGTGCTGTGCATATGTGATGTGCACGTTGTGCTTGCATGACGTGTGATGTGCTTGTGTGATGTATGCACTGTGCTTGTGTGATGTATGCACTGTGCATGTTTGATGTGCACGACGTGCTTGCATGACACGTGTGCTGTTCTTGTGTGATGTATGCACTGTGCTTTGTGTGATGTATGTGCTGTGCTTTTGTGGTGTCATGGGGCAGTGGTGGGAAAACAGGGGACGAGGAACTTGGACCCCTGAACTGCCCCTCAGGATAAGGGGGTGCCCTGTCTTTCCTTAACTTGGGGGCACCCTTGAAGGTAGGGAGGCCAAGTCACCAACCTGTCCCTATCTCCTGTTTAGCCCTGAGCTAAACCCCCAACCCCCTCCCAGGAGGTGAGACAGGGAATAAAGTGAACTGCACCAATATAACAAAAGGAAAGAAAAGACAGACACCTAGGGGATAAGGCAACTAAAAAACAAAACTTAGCTTTCTCTGCTGCAATGCACCGCACAGCAGAGTAAGGCATCAGATCGAAGTATACAGCTTCAGCACCAGAAAGCTCCTGACTCCAGCTTGGTTGGTCACCAAAAGGACCTATATCACCAACAGTCAGCTGATGCATCAGGTGACCTTTTAAAGGATGGTGGGAGTGGTCACCGTGACCTGCATCAGCAAACTCAGTACCAATGTAATTACACCAGCAACCACCAAGTGAAAGAACAGACATTAACCCCCGATGGCCTGAAAGGAAAAAGTTTTAATATGAAACACAAAATCTGCCACAGATCCAAAAATGGATCATGACATGTGGCATATGTATTGTGTTTGCGTGATATGTGCGCTGTGCTTTCGTGATGTATGCAATATACTTGAGTGACATATGTGTTGTGCTTGTGTGACGTGTGCTGTGCTTGTGTGGCATATCTGCTGTGCTTATGTGACATGTATGCTGTGCTCGTGTGATGTGTGTGCTGTGCTTTGTGATGTATGTGCTGGGCATGTGTGATGTGCACGCAGTGCTTGCATGATGTGTGCGCTGTGCCTGTGGAATGTGCGAGCTGAGCTTTTCTTAACCCCTTAACGACCGCCGATACGCCTTTTAACGGCGGTTATTAAGGGTACTTAAACCACAGCGCCGTTAATTAATGGCGCTGTGGAAAAAGCCTATAGCGCCCCCCAGAGAACATGATTCGAGTCGGTTTTTAGTGACCCCGCTTTTGCGATCGCCGTTATTAACGCTATAACAGCGATCGCAAAAAAGCTATTTTCCCTTTAATTTCTCTCTCCTCTGATGTGATTGCACATCAGAGGGGAGAGAAATGGGGTCCCCGGGACCCTCGATCAGCCCCCCGTGCCTCCCGGTGTCCCCCCAGGCCTCCCATGTCTCCTGCAGCTCCCGGCGTCTTTTTCCGGTAAAAAAATGGCGGGCGCATGAGCAGTGCACAGTGCGCCCGCCAAGCCGCAGAAAACACAATTAGGGTCCCCTCCAGTCCCCCCGCTTTTGCAATCGCCGCTATTAACCCTATAACGGCGATCGCAAAAGAAAAAAAAAAGCCGCAATCCTGCCTGCAATTTCTCTCCCCTCTGATGTGATCGCACATCAGAGGGGAGAGAAATAGGGTCCCCAGGACCCCCGATCCCTCCCCGGTGCCTGTAGGTGTTCCCCTATGGCCCCTTTGCGCTCCTGCAGCGCCCTCTGTAGTCCGATCCTCAGTCCTCTTCACCCTGTAAAAAAAAATTGCGGGCGCATATGCAGTGCGCCCGCCGACTCTGCCTGGCGGCAGATTCAAAAAATGAATGACTCCATTCATTCTCTAAAAGTAAAATTTTGATCACTGTGATAAACTATCACAGTGATCAAAATAACAAAAACAGTACATAAACCCCCCCTTTAATTTTATTTATTTTTATTTTTCCATTAGTGTTAGGGTTATATTTAGGGTTAGGGTTAGCATTAGGGTTAGGGTTAGCATTAGGGTTAGGGTTAGGCTGGGTTCATACTGCGTTATGGCAGTCGTTAGACGGACTGCGTTACACGTGGTGTAACGCAGTCCGTTAACGCTGCCATTCACCCCCATTTGAGGGCACATCGCGACGCATGCCATAAAGCAGCATGCGTTCGCGACGTGCCGTCATTCAGTGACGGAGCCTCGGACGCGGGCTGCAGCGTCTGGGCTCCGTCACCGCTAGCGCAGATGAATCATCTGCTGATTCCTCTGCGCTAGCGGGTATAGCATAACGAGATCGCGTTATGCTATACCGTTACCAGCCTCAACGCTATGTGTTGAATGGGCTGGTAAAACGCAAATGAACCTAGCCTTAGTGTTAGGGTTATAATTAGGGTTAGGGTTTGAATTAGGGTTAGGGTTACAATTAGGGTTAGGGTTACAATTAGGGTTAGAGTTACAATTAGGGTTAGGGTTACAATTAGGGATGGGATTAGGGTTAGGGTTGGGATTAGGGTTAGGGGTGTGTTGGGGTTAGGGTTGGAGCTAGAATTGAGGGGTTTCCACTATTTAGGCACATCAGGGGGTCTCCAAACACGACGTGGCGTTCAAAAAGTCAAATGGCGCTCCCTCCTTCTGAGCCCTGCCGTGCGCCCAAACATTGGTTTACCTCAACATATGGGGTATCAGCGCACTCAGGACAAATTGCACACCAATTCTGGGTTCTAATTTCTCCTGTTACCCTTGGGGAAATAAAAAATAACTGGCTAAAAAACTCATTTTTGAGGAAAAAAATGATTTTTTATTTTCACGGCTCTGCGTTTATGAATTTCTGTGAAGCACTGGGGGGTTCAAAGTGCTCACCACACATCTAGATAAGTTCCTTAAGGGGTCTAGTTTCCAAAATGGGGTCACTTTTGGGGGGTTTCCACTGTTTAGAAACATCAGGGCCTCTACAAATGCGACATGGCATCCATCCAATTCTGCGTTGAAAAAGTCAAACGGCGCTCCTTCCCTTGCGACCTCTGCCGTGTGCCCAAAAAATTGTTTACCCCCACATATGGGGTATCGGCGTATTCAGGAGAAATTGCACGACAAATTTTGTGGTTCATTTTTTCTTTTAACACTTGTGAAAATAAAAAAAATTGGTTCCGAAGTAAAGTTTTTGCAAAAAAAGTTAAATGTTAATTTTTTCCTTCCACATTGCTTCAGTACATGTGAAGCACGTAAAGGGTTAATAAACTTCTTAAATGTGGTTTTCAGCACCTTGAGGGGTGAAGTTTTTAGAATGGTGTCACTTTTGGGTATTTTCTATCATATAGACCCCTCAAAGTGACTTCAAATGTGATGTGGTCCCTAAAAAAAACGGTGTTGTAAAAATGAGAAATCGCTGGTCAACTTTTAACCCTTATAACTTCGTAACAAAAAAAAATGTTGTTCCCAAAATTGTGCTGATGTAAAGTAGACATGTGGGAAATGTTATTTATTAAGAAATTTGTGTGACATATCTCTCTGATTTAAGGGCATAAAAATTTAAAGTTTGAAAATTACTAAATTTTCAAAGTTTTCGCCATATTTCCATTTTTTTCATAAATAAACACAAGTCATATCAAAGAAATTTTACCACTAATGTGAAGTACAATATGTCACGAAAAAACAATCTCAGAATCAGCGGGATTCGTTAAAGCGTTCCAGAGTTATAACCTCATAAAGTGACAGTGGTCAGAATTGTAAAAATTGGCCCAGTCATTAAGCTGCAAAATGGCTCTGTCACTAAGGGGTTAAGTGAGCACAATTTGTTTTTATAGTTTGATGTGTTACTTAAGGGAGGGGGCCATAGATTATACTCACACAGGGGCCCTTTGCTCTCAGTATCTGCCCCTATATCAAGAGCTTTTTCTTTGATGTGCCATTTGCCAGGTTGGTGGTTTACTGATTTTCCTTTTCAGAGAAAACATGGACATCTTCATAAAGAAAGAAAAAATTAATGATGGGTGACAACTGTGCACAACCGCACTGTGAACACTGCCCAAACTCTGCCTAAATAATGTATAAGGGATTTAATTGTAGAAAAATTCCTTACGTCAGGTTATGACATAAACACGGATTTTGGTAAAGACTTACCTGTAAAATCCTTTTCAGCGAAGGAAGGAAGAGAGACACAGTAATTCATTACTGATGGGTAGGCGGAGCCCCAGATCAGGATGTTACCTCAGATCAAAAGAGTGATGACTGGCTGGCCCCTCCAGCTCGGGCTCCTCCTACTCAGCTCCAGTCGTATCAAAGCTTTTAGGAAAAGAGCCAAGATCACCAGCGGAGCAACATAACCCCTTCTGAAGGAACTTCAGAGAAAAAACACAAGGATACAGGTTATGCATGCAAAGAAAGCCAAAAACCACAGAGTTCCAGGTACTACTCACGGAACCTGACTACTGCGATGAGCTGGCGATGCTGGAACAGAGCCTTAGCGCGCTGACCTCAGCCCAGATAATCGCTATCAGATAAGGGTCGCGCTGCATCTGAAAACATCAACACACTTCTGCCGTGGGAGGGTGCTGTGTCTCTCTTCCTTCCTTCGCTGAAAAGGATTTTACAGGTAAGTCTTTACCAAAATCCGTGTTTCAGCTGCAGATGAAGGAAGAGAGCCACAGTAATTCATTACTGATGGGACGTCCCAAAGCAGTTCAAAAATAAGGGTGGGAAAAAACCAATAAAAGGCAGAAACCCAACAACCTTAACAACAAAGCGCAACCAGCGCTAAACACAAGTTCATCCAGAACTTTAAACTACAGCTGCCTGCAGGACCCTACGTCCGAGGGCTGCATCAGCGGAAGCACTGACGTCCACTTTATAAAATCTTGTAAACGTGTGGACAGAGCGCCAAGTCGCCGCTCGGCAAAGCTGCACTGCCGAAGCACCTTGATGAAAAGCCCACGATGAAGCCACAGCTCTCGTGGAATGGGCACGAATCTTAATCGGGCAAGATTCACCCCGAAGACGGTAAGCTTCCAAAATAGCTGACCGGATCCAACGAGCTATAGAACCCTTGGAAGCTCGTTGACCACGCCGACGACCTGCCGGAACCACAAACAGGGAGTCCGTCTTACGAAAACCTTGAGTAATAGATAGATAAAACTTCAAGGCCCGCACTAAATCCAATGTGTGTAAATCTCGCTCTTTCGTATTCTTCGGATCCGGACAGAGTGAGGGCAACACAATATCCTGGTTAACATGAAATTGTGACACCACTTTAGGCAAAAAATCACCCGAGTGCGAAGCACTACACGATCCGGAAAAAACTCCAGAAAAAGAGGCGAGCAAGAAAGAGCTGCCAATTCAGAAACTCTCCTCAAGGAAGTGACTGCAACAAGGAAAGCCACCTTCCAAGAAAGTAAAGAAAGGCTAGCAGAAACCATAGGTTCAAAAGGTTTATGCTGAAGAGCCTCCAAAACAAGGTTGAGCCGCCAAGGAGACACAGGTGCCTTCCGCGGCGGAAACTTACGAGAGATACCTCGGAAAAAAGAGATCACGTCTCTATTCGAAGCAATGGTTCTCCGGAATAATAAGGACAGAGCAGAAATCTGACCTTTCAGAGTGCTAACTGCCAAACCCTTGTCTAGCCCATGTTGCAGAAAAGCCAACAGGTTGGGAATGGAAAACTTTCTCGGGTTCCGAGAAGACCCCAAACACCACGAAAAGAAGGTTTCCCAAATTTTGTGGTAAATCCTAGAAGTAGCCGGACATCTTGCAGCACGAAGGGTAGCAATGACCTCGGCTGAAAAACCTCTACGGGTCAAGATCTCGGTCTCAAGAGCCACGCCGTCAAACGCAGGGACATCAAGTCCGGATGACAAATGGGCCCCTGAGTCAACAAGTCCTGTTGAAGAGGGAGTGGAAACGGAGGTGCCGCCAACAGCGACATTATTGTCGAGAACCACACCCTTCTTGGCCAGTCTGGAGCTATCAGAATAGCTGGAATTCTCTCTAGTCTGATCCGACGCAGCACTAGAGGAAGTAAGGATATCGGCGGGAATACATAGATCAGCTTGAACTGATCCCACTGAGCCACTAGAGCATCCACCGCCACCGCCTTCGGGTCCTTGTACCTGGACATGAATGTCGGTAACTTGGCATTGGACCTGGAAGCCATCAAATCCACTTGGGGGGTTCCCCAGCGAGAGCACAGTAGTGCAAAGACTTCCGGGTGGAGGCTCCATTCCCCGGGATCCATCCTTCTGCGACTGAGAAAGTCCGCTGTAATATTCTGGACCCCTGGAATGTGAATCGCCGAAATGGCTGGTACATTGGCCTCTGCCCAAATCAGAATTCGGGACACCTCTACCATGAGTCTGGAACTCCTTGTCCCACCTTGGTGATTGATATACGCGACAGCCGTCGCATTGTCTGTCTGCACACGGACTGGCAGACCGCTCAAAGGGACCGTCCAATGTTGGAGGCAAAGAAAAATCGCCCTCAATTCCAGGATGTTGATCGGAAGCACAGACTCTTCCGGTGACCATACCCCCTGAATCCAGAGATTGGTCCAAACACCCCCCCAGCCCGTCAGGCTGGCATCGGTGGTTATGACTGACCACTTCAGAGGGAGGAAAAACTTCCCCAGGGAGAATGCCCCTGGACGTAACCACCATTCTAGAGAATCCCGCACCGCGCGAGAAATGGTGACACTGCAATCCAGCGATTGCGACTGGTTCCATCGACTCAAGATGAACCTTTGAAGAGTCCTGGAGTGGAACTGGGTAAAAGGAATTGCCTCCATGGACGCCACCATCAGTCCCAGAAGACGCATACACTTCCGTAGGGACATTGCCGTTGAGGCTGTCATAATCTGTACATGTCGAAGAAGACATGACTGTTTGTCTGGTGGTAAGGAAACTACCGACCGAAACGTGTCGAGATGCATTCCCAAAAAGAGAATTGTCCTTGATGGCTCCAGGGACGACTTCTCCCAATTGACCAGCCAACCGAAGTCTTTCAGAAACTGAAGAGACAAATCCCGAGCCGTCAATGCCTCCTCCTCCGAGGAAGACACGATCAAAAGATCGTCCAGATAAGGGAGAATCGTAATCCCCTGTCTTCGAAGGAGTGCCATGAGGGGCGCCAGAACTTTTGTAAAGACCCTTGGCGCTGAGGCTAAGCCGAACGGCAGAGCCACGAACTGGTAATGATTCTGACCTATGGCAAATCGAAGAAAGCGCTGATGAGCCTTTCCGATGGGAATATGCAAATAGGCGTCGCGAATGTCGATTGACACCAGAAAATCGTTCTGTGACAGAGCTGCCACAACGGAACGAAGCGACTCCATGCGAAATTTCCGGGTATGGACATGCCGGTTTAATCGCTTGAGATCCAGAATCGGGCGAAATTTGTTCTCCTTTTTGGGAACTATAAAAAGGTTGGAATAAAAACCTTTTCCTCGGTCCTCTGACGGAACCGGTATCACTACACCCTTTTGTAGTAGCGATTCGACCTCTCGCTGTAGAGCGACAACAAGCTCGGGTTCCGACGGAACGCGAGATTGACAAAAAACATTTGGGGGTTGAGAAGCAAACTCTATGAAATAGCCTGCCGACACTATCCGCGTTACCAGGAATCTGGAACGCGAGCCATCCAAGTCTCCTTGAAAAGAAGCAGGCGACCCCCCACTCGAGAATCCTCGAGTGGACCCCTGGCGTCAATCCGACTTTGCGGGTTTCTTGTCAAGTTCCCGCTTGTTCTGGCGGAAACTCTGCTTCCAGGGAGTACGAGTTTTCTGAGAGGATTTCTTTCCTGAGAAAGAAGGACGACCCGATCCCCACGAGGAGTGACTAGATCGTCCTCGGCCCCGAAAGGACCGCCGACCACTATAAACACCAGGCTTACTGGACACCGAGGCCATGGCCCTTCGCTGTGGTAATGCTGATTCCTTTGCCTTAGCCTTGGAAATCAGCTCTGTGAGGTCGGATCCAAAAAGATGGCCACCCTTGTAAGGTAAGGCCAACAACCCTTGTTTGGAAACTGCGTCCCCGGCCCACTGTCTGAGCCATAAAGCTCTTCTGACTGTGACCGCTGAAGCTTGCGCTTTGGCCAGCAGAGATGCCGTATCCAGACCGGCATCAAAGATATAACAGGCTGCCGTTTCTAACCATTCACAAGTTTCCCGTATCTCAGATAACGGAGATTCATTTTGCAACTCCGTCTTCAGACGTGCCAACCAGCTTAGAGAAGCTCTAGCAGCACACATGGATCCTAGCACTGCTCGAAATCCATGACCCGCAGCCTCATAGCTTGCTTTTGCCGCCAATTCTGCCTTTCTATCCAAAGGCTCCTGTAAGCTCGCTTTTCCCTTAATAGGGAGTAGTGAGGATTTACTAAGCTGAGATAAGGACACATCCACTTCAGGAGCAGAAGTCCAATTAGCCTTTAACTCCGTAGAGCAAGGATAAAGTGTATCAAAGAAATGCGTTCCATGAAAACGCTTATCTGGACATAGACGTTCCTCCTCTATTACACCATTAAGCTCATCCAGAGCTGGCAATGTTGTGCGCGAAGCACGGGACTCCTGGAACATGCGTGCTGTTTTACCAGGACGACTAGTTACCTCCTCCGGTAACTGTAATATCTCTCTCATGGTTTCAATTAATGCCTCCGTACGCTTCGCCATAGAGGAACGCCCCTGCGGCTCGTCCGCATCTGAATCGGATATTTCTCCATCCGAATATAAAGGGGAACTCTGCCCAATATCAGATACATCTGACTCGCTCCGTGTAGAGGCCGGTAACGGCCTGCGTCGCTTCCTCTGAGAGGAATTAGCAGACACATATTGACCTAAAAGGTCAGACAAGTTATTAATCGATCGAGCGATATCATCCAATTTTCCACCGCTGTCGACCGCAGCGCTAGACGCTGTGGAGGTCTGCGTATCTGATTGCCGCAATGGCACTGGGACGTGATCCGCGGCATCTGAACTCTGTTCAGACATGTCTCATCTGAATGAGCAGGTCAAAGCGGTAATACCAGCAAAAAACTATGCGGTTTTTTTTTTTTTTTTTTTTTAAACGCTGAAGGGTTAACGCTCCACCAAGCAGAGTTACCCCAGCGGTATTCAGTCAGCAAATTTAGCAGGTAGAAATAACCCTCAAAGGGGTTAATATTGCAAACTCACCAAAATATATATATATTTGTGAGCCCCAGCCAATTTTTATGTCTCTGATGAGACTGCAGCTGCAGGATAGCGATCGCTGCGCTGCGGAGTGAGGAATCCACACTCACCCAGCTGGCCGTGGTGTCTATATGAGGAGGGGAGCGGTCCGAGGAGCCCAGGAGCCTGAGTAATGGCCGCCACAGTGAGGGGGTCGCAGGAGAAAAGCCAGAGCGCGCGTCTTCCTGCTCAAAAGACCGGGATAGATAGGCCACGCCCCCTGCTAGCTCAAATAATGAGCGCGAAATCTCCCCGCTCCTGCTCCCTCTCTGTCCTGCAGCTATCTGCCTGCGGACAAAAAATCACCACATCTTCATGTAGAAGCGCTGTCACAGCAGCGCTGAAGCATACTGACTTTACATGTAGTAGCGCTGTCACAGTAGCGCTGAAGCATACTGACATTACATGTAGTAGCGCTGTCACAGTAGCGCTGAAGCATACTGATATTACATGTAGTAGCGCTGTCACAGCAGCGCTGAAGCTTACTGACATTTACATGTAGTAGCGCTGTCACAGCAGCGCTGAAGCTTACTGACATTACATGTATTAGCGCTGTCACAGCAGCGCTGAAGCTTACTGACATTTTCATGTAGTAGCGCTGTCACAGCAGCGCTGAAGCATACTGACATAGTAACGCTGACATTAATAATAGCGCTGCTCATTCAGACGCTAAAGCACTCACACATAATTATTATTAAAATTTGTGTGGAGTACTCACCAGCCAAGGCGCCACAGGGACCCTCAGGGGTTTCTGGCGCAGTGCCCATGCTTCCCCCCAGGGCGAAGAACGCAGTGACCGCACGTGTGGTTTGCGTTCCCGCCAGAGAAGCTCTCCTCATCCCCCAGGGCCGGCAAGGATTCTGCAGGGACTTTGAGTGAATACAGATCCGCCAAGGGAGAGGTTGGGGTACAGCAGCGCTGATACCCCTGAGACCTCTAGACCAACTAGTGATCCAAGTCTCCTGTCCGAATATTAAAATAATAAAATTTTCTGAGGAGCTGCATTAGCAGCGACCATCCTCTGGACCTCAAATCTTAGACTGGAGCTGAGTAGGAGGAGCCCGAGCTGGAGGGGCCAGCCAGTCATCACTCTTTTGATCTGAGGTAACATCCTGATCTGGGGCTCCGCCTACCCATCAGTAATGAATTACTGTGGCTCTCTTCCTTCATCTGCAGCTGAAATATGTATAATGAATATCGCCACCTTGTGGTTATAGCTGTTTTTAACATTTGTATATTATATTTGTGTTTCTGCTTTATGACTCTTTGTATCCTGAGCCTGTCACACTGAGTATGACACTGAAAATGCTGCACACAAATGTAGATAATTTAGATGACAAGCAGCGCAGGATTTTCTTTCTAGAACTCTGAGGACCCTGGGATTTATTCTGACAGTTCTGCAATTGATCCTGGTGGAGCCTTTCAGACAGTGGTGTTACTAGTTGGCACCAGTCGTTAGGTTATATAGATAATTGCAGATTTTAGTCCAATGATCCTGGCAGACAGTAGTGATGTCATCAGACATAGCCTGGTACATTGCATAGACAGTGAGGGGGCTGTGCGGATTCAGCGGTGCTCAGAATGTGCTGTAGAGAAGTAGGCATGGGAGTTGTTAAAAACATGTAATAAAAAGCAAGGTGACCTTATGGTTAGCAATGCTACCTCACGGTGCTCAGATCATGGGGTTTACCAAAGATAACATCTCCATGGCATATGTATGCGCTTCCTGTGCTTAGGGATCCCCCCAAAATTCTCCAATATACCCCACATTCCAAAATCATACTAGTTGAGTAATCTGCTTTCTGTGCAAGTTTTCATAGTCTGTCTTTCTGAGACAGGAAAATTAGATTGTGAACTCCACTGGGGACAGCGTCTCAGCGAGTGAGGGTAATCTTTGTACTCGATGAATGGCCACTTTACTAGAGGCACTCGCCTACCACCCATCGTGTTAATCTCCTTTGGTCTTCAGAACTGCAGCTATTCATTGAAGAATACACTCCCGTAAGTGTTGAAATTATTGTCAAAAATATTGGCCCTTGATGGGGGATCGGCTAGCGTCTGACAGTAGCAGCAAATTAGATGGAGGTATTGACATGCCCTGAATGGCCCTTTCTACCTTGTCCCAGAGACGTTCTCTACGTGGCTCTGAATACCAAGGAAGAAAGGAGAAGTCACGATCATGGTCCTCTAATCCAATCCATGACTATATTACACTTGTGGCAATGGTGCATTGTCCTGCTGAAAGCGTCCTTCTGCCATAGGGTAAACTACCGCCATAAAGGTCAGGTACAATACTTAGATTGCCTCTTGGTAAGGAGCCATGATGTGCCCAAAAAACAATTCCGCCACCATTACTTCATCTATACAAGTTGACACCTGTCAGGAAGGGTTTACCGATTCATGCTGCACGTCCAAAATTCTAACCCTCCCATGGGCATGATACACAAGCAATCTGGATACATCTGACCAGGCAATGTTTTTCCGCTGTTCAATGACAACATTTTTGCTCCCTTTTGCCCACTGTAGCCGCAGAGGGCACCTCCCATGACTGAAAGCCAGGAGCTCCTGGGAGGAAATAAGTTCATTTTCTCCCTGTAGCTGCACTATCAGTAAAGCGACTGGACAGTATTGTAACGCTATTGACCTGAAGATTACCTGTATATCTGTAGGTAAACAGCGTTTTCCGAGGTGACACGATCCCATTAAGACTCCTACTTCTTGTTGGACAGGTGGACATAGCAGGAATAAACTCAGACACTGTCTTTTGCATAGAAACCTTCTGAGCTTTTTATCTGCCCCTGCCCCAAAAGGTCCTTGTGAAGAAAGAGGGAGCAGATGAGACATCACATATTGTGAATGGTGGATCCTGTATCATCTACTGTGTATAGAGGTTACATTTCCTTGGAATCCTTTCTGTGATGATAATGAAAGCGCTGAAAAGTCTACACAAAACAGCAATTGTGAATCTTTAGTATGAGATGATGTGGCCAGTGTAAAAATTGCAAGATTTCTGTTTGTTTGCTTTTTTTTTTATAAATGCAGGAAATTGAAAAACAATATTATAAAAAAAATATATATATGTTTAGCATAAAAACCTGTCATTTTCTGAGAACACATTCCCCTTAAGTGAATGTAACCTTTTGACATCGTGCAATTCAGGGTCTTTTATTTTAACTCTTTTTTAAAAAACTATAACATGTTTAACCCTGTTTGTATTCATGTTTTTTGCATATACTTTACATTTACCTGAATTTTGTCTCTAGTTTTTATCAGAAAATATGTTATCTTTCTCTTCTAAAATAAAAAAACTTAAAACAAAAAAAACTAAAAAGGGGCTAGATGAAAAAAAGCCCCCATATTTTTTACGTACAGTATGTCATGTCTTATGGGGGAGTCCCATTTGGGGGATTACATCTATTAAAAGACTGGGAAACCCCATCTAGAAAGTCATGGCAGTGAAAGAATACAGAAAGGGACCAAATGAAGAGGGGACAGTGAGTGTTTTTTTGCATCTTTGAATGACAGGAGCAGGTGGGTTGTAATGAAATAATATTCTAAGTAAGAGGAAGGTTATAAAAATAGGACAACATTCCCTTTTCCCAATTTATAACCTTGCTATTTGTATCCCAATGACGCCCTTTGTCACAGCTTTGATACATGGAAAGTACCTTTTTTCTCTCCTCCGCCCAGTTTCCAATGAGCACTTTGTTAGAATATCTCTGCTCGATCCTCCATCCCGGCAGAGTTCCCTTCTGAGCACAGAGGGGATATGCCGCCATAGTGAGACTGGATCTGTCTCTTCTCTGGAGATCACATCTCACTGTTCTGTCTGCAGTTGGAATGTTTACAGTTGCCATGGGAACCACAATGACAGCTCAGTTCCATTCATCATGGATATGTTGTATCAACCTCCTAAGAAAAGTAACAATTCACCTACAGTTAATAGAGGGTCAAGTTCACTTAAACAGCGGTTACCCTTTAGCCCCTTAACCTGAGCTTTTTCATCTTTAATGACCAGACACCTCTTAGAGATTTCGCGCACATTGTGGTTTAACCCCTTCACCCCACCAAGCTATTTTCACCGTCCTTGCCAGGCCAATTTTTACAATTCTGACCAGTGTCACTTTATGTGGTATTAACTCTGGAACGCTTCAGTAGGTCCCACTGATGTTGAGACTGTTTTTTCATGACATATTGTACTTCATGTTAATGGTAAAATTTGTTCTCTATGACTTGCATGAATTTGTGAAAAAAATTGGAAATGTGGCAAATTTTGAAACTTTTAATTTTTATGCCCTTAAAACAGAGTTAAGTCACTAAAGTAGTTACCGTAATAAATAACATTTCCCACATGTCTACTTTACATCAGCACAATTTTTAAAACATAATTTTTTTGATAGGGAGTTAGAAGGGTTAAAATTTGATCAGCAATTTCTCATTTTTCCAACAAATTTACAAAACCATTTTTCTTCAGTGACCACATCACCTTTGAAGTGACTTTGAGGGGCTGATATGACAAAAAATACCCAAAAGTGACATCATTCCAAAACTGCACCCCTCAAGGTGCTCAAACAACATTCAAGATGTTTATTAATCCTTTGGGTGATTCACAGGAACTGAAGCAATTTGGAAAAGAAAAATTTACATTTAACTTTTTTCTCAAAAAATTTATTTGAGACCCAATTTTTTTTAATTTCACAAGGGTATCAAGAAAAATGGACTCGTGAGTTTGTTGTGAAATTTCTCCTGAGCACGCTGATACTCTGAAAGGAGGAAGACCGGGCTTTGGGTACCTCTCTTGTGCCGGGTCCGGAACTGTTGTCTCGCACGTGGAAGCAGTCAGTTTTGGCGCGAACAGGCAGCAAGAGGCAGGTGAAACTGTGTGCTCCGTCTCCAGAGCACCGGCGCTGCAAAGGACCTTGTGTGCCGGCTCCCGCTGCCACTTGCGAGATCATTCAGAAGAGAGGTACTGTGAGCACAGTGGCTGTACAGAGTAGAGGAGGCCGGGTAGCGGAGAAATAACTGCTACCCTCTTTGCCAGTGGACCGCGGCAGGTGCACACAGGACCTGAGAGATGCTGTGGCCCTCTTTACTTCAGCCACAGCAAGTCATGGACTAGGGGCTCAGCGGAAGGTACCGGACACTGACCGCCGTGTGAAGGATTCACCTCTGGACATCATTTCAGCTGTGGCTGACGCTGCAACTCCCTGCGGGATCATCTGCCGCGGTGCAGCACCAGGGCACGATAAGTTATTTCCAGAAAAGACTGTTCTCATTCTGCCCTTATTGTTCTGCATATATTCCCCTTAACCATTTATCTCTCTGCAAGGAGTTAATCCCATGTTCAATTAAACTGTTTAATTGGTTAACCCTTGCTCTGCCTTCTGTCTGTCACTGCATTCCTCAACCTGCAAACAACCCCATATGTTGGAGAAATCTACTGTTTGGGTGCACGGCAGTGCTCGTAAGGAAAGGAAGCAACACGTGACTTTTTGAACGCAAAATTGACTGGAATCGAAAGAGGACGCCATATCGTGTTTGGAGAGCCCCCGATGTGCCTAAACAGTGGAAACCCCCACAAGTGACCCAATTTTGGAAACTAGACTCCTGAAGAAACTTCTCTAGATGTGTAGTGAGTACCTTGAACCTCCAGGTGCTTCACAGAAATGTTTAAAGTAGAGCCGTGAAAATACAAAAAACACATTTTTTCATGTTCTTTTAGTCCCCAATTTTTTGTATTTTCACAAGGGTATCAGGAGAAATTGGACCCAAAAATTTATTTTCTAATTTCTCTTGAGTACGCCAATTCCCCATATGTGGGGAAAATCTACTGTTTGGGCGCACGGCTTGGCTGGGAAGGGAAGGAGCATAGTTTGACTTTTTGAACACAGAATTGGCTGGAATCGAGAGCAGTCACATGTCGCGTTTGGAGAACCCCTGATGTGCCTAAACATGGGTAGGGGGGACTAGACAGGAACAAAAAAAGTCCTATAAAACAGCAAGCATGGACGCTGATCAGTGATTTGTTTCATTGATCAGTGCTCGGTGACTGCAGGACACAAGAACAAAAAAAAAACCTGCCAAATCTAACAATCAAGTACTGATCAATGCTCGGAGGCAGAAGGGGGAGGTGTAGAGGGGGTTAGGTTTTAGGGAGAGAAGAGGGGAAAAGGGGTGAAAAGGGAGGGAAAATTGGATTGGGTGGCTTAGGAAAGATCAGTAATGGATCAGGGAAGGATGAGGAACATTTTCTTTCTTCAACAGCAGCAGTGATGGCACAGGCTTCAAAAAGTCTGTTAGCTCCAGAAGGCCCAGCCCAGCATGACAGAACCGCAGTATGACCGCTCTGCTCCATGTTTGAAGCTTCAATGAGGAAGTGCATGGTGGTCAAACAAAGGTCAGATCGGTACATCATCGCACGATCGCACCAACCAGAGCTGGGCCTGGTGAAGCTGCCATTACTATAGGCTCCAGCCCCATTCTGAACAGCCAATCACAGAGATCATAGTTGCGCTAAGATGAGTGGAGGAGAAGTGCCACTCCCTGTTACAACGACTTCCGATGCCCTGCTGCAAGATTCAGCAGGCACCTTAATGCCATCACTGCAACTGCAGTAGCCAAAGTGAACATGCGTTGTGTTAAGACTCATGAACAGAGAATGAATTTCGGTACTTTGTCAGTCCTGGAGAGTCCAGTAATATAATGAAAGTAACAAACATGAAAGAAAAGAAGAAGAAGAGGCGATGAGTCTAATAGGTCCCGATGCTGCCAGTGAAATTTTGTAAATACATATACAGAAGTTGCTCAACCTTCATATAACATACAGTAGTACTACTCTTGTCCACAGGCTACCTTTATTATTGCACTTTATTCTAGTGAAGTGAAACAGTGCCACAATTGTCCACTGGCTTTATTTGGCATTGCAGCCCAGTCATTTTCAAATAAATGGAACTGCAACACCTGCAAAAGCCCATAAATCAAAGTAGCATTTCTTCTGGCTTTGAAAGCCATAGGGGACCGAGCCACATGGAAGACTAGTCGAAAAGGCAGATCCATGGCGGCTTCTACCCAGCTGCTCCCCTAGAAGTCTTTTTCTAAACGCGGGCAAGGGAGAGACCTGTCACTCAAGGGGAGCGGGCAGGAAGAAGCCACTGCCCGACTAGTCTTCAGCATGACTCTGTCCCCGGAAAGTATGTTTTTTAACCTGCAACATTTCAGAGTCAAACATACCTGGCTGAATTCATACAGCCAGTATGTGATCCATGCGACCCGTGGTTCAGGCCCAATGTATCCACTTTCAGGAGGTTCCCTTCAAGTCAAGAGATTAAATGGAGACACATGAAACACGGAAGAAGGACCTAATAAAGCAGTGGTCAATGTGTAACCATTTAATTTCAATGAACTTTATTATACATTTTAAAATTTAACTCTTGGAAGACTTCACACCCTTAAAGAATGGACATAGTTTTCTTTTTTTTTTTACTTCCATCGTTCCATGAGATAACATCCCTTGCATTAAAAGTCATTAAGAAATAGAAAGCATCCAAGCTGTCACTGAAGTGGGTGAAACCAAAATGTCAAACATCATTAATGAACTTTACAATATTATCGACAGCCAACTTTCCAGATTCAAATGAAAGTTTTCCATTGTCGAAAAAGCTAACTATTCCATGGAAGCCATCTTTGAGATGAAACCATGTGACTGGGACTCCATTGTCTTCCAGGCGTTTCTTATAAAGGATTCCATCGTCGCGCAAGACGTCAAACTCACATGTTAAAACATAAGCTTTGGGGAGAAGACAGAAGATAGAGTCTTCGGCCAACAATGGAGAGAAGTGTGTCTCAAACACTTGCTTGTGGGCTTTGTAGACATCTTCAGAATGTGAAGCAATCTGAGGATGCTTAATACCCCGGACCTTGAACTCATCAGGAATATTATCAAGACCCAACCACTTCTTGAACTTCAACTTCAAGTCAACAGGAACATGGTCTCCATCTAGAACTTCTTCCATCATTTGCAGGTTGCCTTCAATATAGTTTATCATGTAGAAAACCGCTCGTTCCCGATAAAGAATGGGCACTGCACAGTTTTGGATATAGGATGGTAAGTGGAAATCAATACCTTGGACCACTGGGTATATCAGCACCTGGGCAAGAGGCTTTGGAAGGTCTGTGCCTACAAGGGCTTGGCAAATGACAGCAGTGAGATTACCTCCAGCACTGTCACCACTGATTATCACGGATGAGGGGTCTACACCATATTCTTCTGCAGTCTTCAAAAAATGTCTTGTGGCCTTTAAACAGTCCTCAAATGCCGCAGGGTACTTGTGTTCTGGCGCCAGGCGGTACCTAAACAAACAGACATACACATAAGATTTCTATATGTCTAAACACATATAATATTGGAATCTGGAAACAATTTGGGCAGCTGCTGTATCTGCGATGAGTTTTAGTTAGATAACTAATTAGATATAAATAATGTAAAATATTTCTTGAAGAGGGCTCATCTTGTCCGCCATGACCTGGTTCCTGCCTTCCGTTTGAGTGCAGAGCTTTTTTTCATCTCTTAATTTTCCTTTGTTTTCCCAAAAGCAGTCCAGTTAGTTACAGTTACTAAAATGCTAATAGATGAATACATTGACAGCTGGGAGGTCTCTCCCACAAAGTGTCCAAGGGGCGTGAGCCTAAGTCAACATGCAGCTAGAGGTAGTTTTTTAAGGTTCTAAGAGGTCCTTTAAATGGGTTGTCCAGTACTTTAAGATTGATGACCTATCCTTAGGATACATCATCAATGTCTGATCGGTGGGAGTGCAACACTCGACACCATGGTCGATCAACTGTTCCTGGTGTCGTCGTCTGCTGGAATTGCTCCATTACGGAGCTGCACAGTACAGCTCCACTAACTGTCTAGTGGACGCACCGGGTATTGCACATCAGCCCACTAGTCAATTCAATAGGGGGTGGATGTGCATGACCCGGCTGCAGCCACCATACATTCGACGGAGCTGTGCTATGCAGCTCCGTATCTGAGCAGTTCCAGCCGGAAACAACTGATCAACCGTGGTGACAAGTGTCACACCCCCACCGATCAGATATTAATGATGTATCCTAAGGATAGGCCATCAATGTTAGAGTGCACTTGTAGAGATTTTTCCTATACCCGTACTAGTTAAAAAGTAACTAAAAAATGTTGTATTATTTAAATATACTGCAGGGGTGGTAAAGTTATGAATTTTGTATTATATTTAATTATCTTATTTTGTATCCTCTTCCAAACATCATGTTGCAGTGTTGTTTCAATACCCAGTTCCTGCTCCTTTAGAAGCTCCTTTCAACCGCTACTAAACAAGTTTGGTACATTATACTCAAACAATCGGCGTATGCGACTTTCCCGGTTTGATTATGGGGGTCAGGAGCAGAGAGACGTATTCCCCAATTCATTGTTGCCTTTGTGCCTTTTGTCCTTTAGTCTAGTTTTGTGCCTTTTTTTTTCTTGTTTGTACCCAAATTTGTGCCTTTTGTGAAGCCTATTTTATATGTGCTTTGATTTGTTTTCCCTCTTTTTCGGCGAAGTCTAGCAATTTTAGATGCTTTCGCCTGATTTATCAAATTGCGATTTTTCTATAGAAAAAAAAATCACAAAATCTGGTGCAATTTCACTCCAGTCCTCCCCCTGGTCTATTCATGAATATGCCAAACTTTTGGAGCAATTTTTGAGACTTTTGGCGCTAAAGTGTGCAGAAGGCTGCAAAATCAGTGCAAGACACGAAGAAAGCCCTTTTTTTACTTTGTGCTGCCATTTTGATGGATTTGGCACCGAAAACAGCGACTAATACAACAAGACAAAGAAGGAGAGTGACTCAAAAAAAAGAATGCAAATGATGAATCAGGGCCTTAAGGTCTCCTCACATAAACTGACCGGCAGTATTAAATAACCGCAGATTTGTTACCTTTTACTAATCAGCGATTGTTCATTAGCCGGTTTATACAGGCAAATCGCAGTAAACAAAGCAGACTAAGGAATCTGCAAAAAAAAACACTCAATGTACTTAGGCTGCCATGGTTCTCAGCAGTCCTTTTTCTTGTTGCACTGCCCAAAAGATCATTACACCCAACAAACAAGTGTTCTGTTCATTCATAGGGTGATCAGCAGTCGGCTTCAATTGTAAGATTATTGTATTGAAAAGTAAGAATTTTTAAGAACACTCAGACATGATTATCTTCCAGCGTAAATGCAACTTTAGAAGGTTCTGTACATAAACGATTTGAATATAGTGTAGAAAAATAGGGATCTAGCATCAGTGTAAGTCCGGGGTCACACTTGCGAGTGTGATGCGAGAAACTCGCGCGCGTCTCTCGTATCAATACCCGGCACTGCTGCCGGCACTTGGACCGGAGTGTGCGGCTGCATAGAAATACATGCAGCTGCACACTCTAATCCAAGTGCTGGTACCAGTGCCGGGTATTGATGCGAGTTTCTCGCATCACACTCGCAAGTGTGTGACCCCGGACTAAAGAATATAGAAAGACAAACTTTAATTACAATTGCCATAAAAGGTAAATATATACAGTCATGGCCAAAAGTTTTGAGAATGACACAAATATTAATTTTTACAAAGTCTACTGCTTCACTTTTTCTAATGGCAATTTGCATATACTCCAGAATGTTATAAAGAGTGATCAGCTTAACAGCAATTACTTGCAAAGTCAATATTTGGCTAGAAAATTAACTTTATCCCCCAAAACACACTTCAACATCATTGCAGCCCTGCCTTAAAAGGACCAGCTAACCTCTTTTCAGTGATTGCTCCATTAACACAGGTGTGGGTGTTGATGAGGACATGGCTGGAGATCAATCTGTCATGATTAAGTAAGAATGACACCACTGGACACTTTAAAAGGAGGCTGGTGCTTGGCATCATTGTTTCTCTTCTGTTAACCATGGTTATCTCTAAAGAAACATGTGCAGTCATCATTGCAATGCACAAAAATGGCCTAACAGGGAAGAGTATCGCAGCTAGAAAGATTGCACCTCAGTCAACAATCTATCTTCAAGAACTTCAAGGAGAGAGGTTCCATTGTTGCCAAAAAGGCTCCAGGGCGCCCAAGAAAGACCAGCAAGCGCCAGGACCATCTCTTAAAAGTGTTTCAGCTGCGGGATCGGGCTACCAGCAGTGCAGAGCTTGCTCAGGAATGGCAGCAGGCAGGTGTGAGTGCATCTGCACGCACTGTGAGGCGGAGACTCTTGGAGCAAGGCCTGGTCTCAAGGAGGGCAGCAAAGAAGCCACTTCTCTCGAGAAAAAACATCATGGACAGACTGATATTCTGCAAAAGGTACAGGCAGTGGACTACTGTGGACTGGGGTAAAGTTATTTTCTCTGATGAATCCCCTTTTCGATTGTTTGGGACATCAGGAAAACGCCTCATTCAGAGAAGACAAGGTGAGTGCTACCACCAGTCTTGTCTCATGCCAACTGTTAAGCATCCTGAAACCATTCATGTGTGGGGTTGCTTCTCAGCCAAGGAATCGGCTCTCTCACAGTCTTGCCTAAAAACAAAGCCATGAATAAAGAATGGTACCAGAATGTCCTCCAAGAGCAACTTCTCCCAACCCTCCAAGAGCAGTTTGGCGATCAACAATGCCTTTTCCAGCATGATGGAGCACCTTGCCATAAAGCAAAGGTGATAACTAAATGGCTCAGGGAACAAAACATAGAGATTTTGGGTCCATGGCCTGGAAACTCCCCAGATCTTAATCCCATTGAGAACTTGTGGTCAATCATCAAGAGACGGGTGGACAAACAAAAACCTAAAAATTCTGACAAAATGAAAGCATTGATTGTGCAAGAATGGACTGCTATCAGTCAGGATTTGGTCCAGAAGTTGATTGAGAGCATGCCAGGGAGAATTGCAGAGGTCCTGAAGAAGAAGGGTCAACACTGCAAATATTGACTTGCTGCATTAACTCATTCTAACTGTCAATATAAGCTTTTGTTACTCATATGTTTGCAATTATTATATTTCTGTCTGTGATAAAAACATCTGTCAAACACACATAAAAACCGGAGGGCAGCAGATCATGTGAAAATATAATATTTGTGTCATTCTCAAAACTTTTGGCCATGACTGTAAAAGCGCTAAGGTTATATATTACATGCTTATGGCTATGACTAACAACTCTTTAGAGTTCAAAACGCATAAGTAGGTCATATGTATTCTTAGCTCTTTTATATATTTACTACTGATGAGCGAACGTGTTCCTATAAGGTGTTATCTGAGCAGGCTTGAGTGCTAACCGAGTGTCTTCGGTGTACTTGAAAAATATGTTCAAGTGCCTGCGGCTGCATGTTTCACAGCTGTTCAATAGGGTTAGCCTGTTTGTTAGGAAAACCCTGCATGTGTTGCGGCTGTCGAACAGCCTCAAGACATGCAGCCACGTTGACTTGTAAAAGAATTTGAGCACGCCGAAAACACTCAGTTAGCACTCGAGCATGCTAGTATAACACCTTATAGGAGTACGTTCGCACATCGGATCACTATTTTTTTATTTCCTTGTAACCTACTAGAGGAGACTGGACTGAAGTCTTCAGAGCAAAAAGACTAAGGCAACACTCAGACATTCAGTATTTGGTCAGTATTTTACATCAGTATTTGTAGCCAAAATCAGGAGTGGAACAATCAGAGGAAAAGTGTAATAGAAACACGTCTCCACTTCTGTATTTATCACCCACTCCTGGTTTTGGCTTGCAAATACTAATTGTAAAATATTGACCAAATACTGAATGTGTGAATGTAGCCTCTAAAGCCAAAGGTCACATGTCCCCATTTGTTGGTAAGCTTATTTTTTTTTACTTATTGAATCTAGTGTATCGATCTTGTCAGGCAGCAGTTAAAAGCAGCTTCTAAAGGAGCATAAACTGGGCACTGAAACAGCACTGCACCTAGGTGTTTGAGAGAGAAGGATGCAAAATAAGGTAATGAGGTATAATACAAACCTTCATAACTTCGCCTGGAGGATAATTCAATAAAAAAAAAGTTTAGTTATTCTTTAAGCTTAGACAGGGCATCAGATGCTCTAATCTGATGGGCTGTATCACATAACAAGAAAGGTTTGCTGTTATTTCAAACTCTTGGGCTCCTTTGCAATATGGAAATTCAGAAAAAATGTTCCAGCTCACTTCAAGTATATAAAAAAATATCTTCTTTATTTCATATAAATAAAAACAACGAATAAGCTCCTAGGACATCACATAGCACTGGGGGACAAGCTACGCGTTTCGACCACCACCGTGGTCTTTATCAAAGCTAGTTACTAAATACACTGACAAATGACAATCCTTAAAAAGTATCAAACACCAATCAAATGGCTCACTACAAACATGTGATCAAAGGTCCTGCAAGATCATATACTAAATACACAGACGATCCCTGAAGGTATCAGAACACCAATCAATTGGCTCAATACAATCATGTGATCAAAGGTCCCGCAAGATCATATACATACAATTCCAATATGTCAATTAAAATCATCAAAACATCTATATATACAAAAAACAACTTTGAACATATATCACACATGCTTCAATTAATAATGAAACATTAATTAATTTTTCTTGTTGAGTCCATCAAGAAATCTGGTTCCAAGATTAAAGATCCAATATGCTTCACGTGTAAGGAGAGTTCTCTTGATATCACCGCCACGTGGTGCTTTTTTAATTTTTTCTATGCCTGTTACTTTCAAAGTCGCAATGCTGCGTGAATGAGTATCAATAAAATGTCTGGCAGTTGAAGAAACGTTGCGATTGCCACCTAAAAGATTAGAAATATCGTAAAGGTGTTCATTAATGCGTGTTTTCAATTTTCTTGATGTGCACCCGATATAGGATTTTTGACAAACATCGCAGTCGATTTTATAAACCACATATTTACTGTTGCAATTAATAAAATCTTTTACAGCAAATGTATTTGTGTTGTCATGATTCTTAAAGGTCTTACAATTAACCATTTGTTTGCAAGTTTTGCAAGCAGGTGTACCACATATAAAGCTACCTTTGCAATCTAACCATGTTTTTTTGGTTGTTTTGAATAAAATAGACTTGGAGAAATAATGTTACCTATGGTGGGAGCTCTCCTTGCAACTACAGGTCCTTCTCAAAAAATTAGCATATAGTGCTAAATTTCATTATTTTCCATAATGTAATGATTACAATTAAACTTTCATATATTTTAGATTCATTACACACCAACTGAAATTTGTCAGGTCTTTTATTGTTTTAATACTGATGATTTTGGCATACAACTCTGATAACTCAAAAAACCTGTCTCAAAAAATTAGCATATCAAAAAAGGTTCTCTAAACGACCTATTACCCTAATCTTCTGAATCAACTAATTAACTCTAAACACATGCAAAAGATTCCTGAGGCTTTTAAAAACTCCCTGCCTGCTTCATTACTCAAAACCCCCATCATGGGTAAGACTAGCGACCTGACTGATGTCAAGAAGGCCATCATTGACACCCTCAAGCAAGAGGGTAAGACCCAGAAAGAAATTTCTCAACAAATAGGCTGTTCCCAGAGTGCTGTATCAAGGCACCTCAATGGGAAGTCTGTTGGAAGGAAACAATGTGGCAGAAAACGCTGTACAACGAGAAGAGGTGACCGGACCCTGAGGAAGATTGTGGAGAAGGACCGATTCCAGACCTTGGGGGACCTGAGGAAGCAGTGGACTGAGTCTGGTGTAGAAACATCCAGAGCCACCGTACACAGGCGTGTGCAGGAAATGGGCTACAGGTGCCGCATTCCCAGGTAAAGCCACTTTTGAACCATAAACAGCGGCAGAAGCGCCTGACCTGGGCTACAGAGAAGCAGCACTGGACTGTTGCTAAGTGGTCCCAAGTACTTTTTTCTGATGAAAGCAAATTTTGCATGTCATTCGGAAATCAAGGTGCCAGAGTCTGGAGGAAGACTGGGGAGAAGGAAATGCCAAAATGCCTGAAGTCCAGTGTCAAGTACCCACAGTCAGTGATGGTGTGGGGTGCCATGTCAGCTGCTGGTGTTGGTCCACTGTGTTTCATCAAGGGCAGGGTCAATGCAGCTAGCTATCAGGAGATTTTGGAGCACTTCATGCTTCCATCGGCTGAAATGCTTTATGGAGATGAAGATTTCATTTTTCAGCACGACCTGGCACCTGCTCACAGTGCCAAAACCACTGGTAAATGGTTTACTGACCATGGTATTACTGTGCTCAATTGGCCTGCCAACTCTCCTGACCTGAACCCCATAGAGAATCTGTGGGATATTGTGAAGAGAAAGTTGAGAGACGCAAGACCCAACACTCTGGATAAGCTTAAGGCCGCTATCGAAGCATCCTGGGCCTCCATAACACTCAGCAGTGTCACAGGCTGATTGCCTCCATGCCACGCCGCATTGAAGCAGTCATTTCTGCAAAAGGATTCCCGACCAAGTATTGAGTGCATAACTGAACATTATTATTTGATGGTTTTTTTGTTTGTTTTTAAAAAACACTTTTATTTTATTGGACGGGTGAAATATGTTAATTTTTTTAGACAGGTTTTTTGGGTTATCAGGAGTTGTATGCCAAAATCATCAGTATTAAAACAATAAAAGACCTGACAAATTTCAGTTGGTGTGTAATGAATCTAAAATATATGAAAGTTTAATTGTAATCATTACATTATGGAAAATAATAAAATTTAGCACTATATGCTAATTTTTTGAGAAGGACCTGTATATTACCACCCTGGTTTAATATGGTAGCCAATGTGGGATCCTCATGCAAAATTGGCATAAATTTGTTTATTATTTTTTTAATTTTATAAAATTGCGGACTAAATTGAAGACAAACAAACGGCTTATTGTGAAAATTGGTTTTCTCATTTCTATTTTCATTAGACACTAATAAGCATGCAGCATCACTAAACTTATTGAAGATACCATGTTGAAAGCTCGTTTCAACATCCAATCTGGATATCCTCTCTTTTTCAATTTATTACCAGACAAAATTAAATCATCATGTAAGAAATTATTATTGTTGCAGTTTCTTTTGAGGAGAGTAAATTCTCCTACAGGGATAGATTTTACCGTATGCTTGGGGTGGCTATTGTGAGCATGCAAAATTGTATTGCCAGATAGGGGTTTTGAATAGATCCTGGTTTAAATCAATTCATTACAAATCCCAATTCATTACAAATCTAGAAAAGAAATTTTGTAATTATGAAACACATGTGTAAAATAAATATTCAAATTATTATTATTAATATAACTGATGAACTCCGGTATGGCAGATACATTGCCCCTCCAAATGATCAAGGTGTCATCGATGTATCTGCCATACCATTCAATAAAGGAAGAAAATGGATTGTTAACAGAAAATAAAAATTGATACTCCCAAAATGCCATTACCAAATTAGCTAAAGAAGGAGAAAATTTTGCCCCCATGGCCACTCCACTACATTGCAAATAAAAAACACCATCAAAAGAAAAAAAATTGTGTGTCAACAAATGAAAAATGACCTGCAAAATAAACCCTATAAGATGGTCGAAATGCGTAGCTTGTCCTCCAGTGCTATGTGATGTCCGAGGAGCTTATTCATGTTTTTATTTATATGAAATAAAGAAGATATTTTTTATATACTTGAAGTGAGCCGAAACACTTTTTCTGAATTTCGATGTTGTTAACGTCTCATCAGGACAGGATCCCAGTACCTTCCTTCCAAACGGTGAGCTGGCTTTCTTTGTTTGTATTGTACTCCTTTGCAATACCAGACAATGCCAATGAATAACAATGGTACCCTTTTTGAGGGGAACATTCTTATTTTGGAATTGCGCTTGAAATGCCTGAGATAAGGAATATTATCTTTTTTTCCATATTGATAACAGGATGAAGTTGAACATAAAGATAAAAGGTTCACTGGTCAAAAGTCATTAAAAGAAAATGACGTAATGAACGACTCACCCAACGGAGACGACCACTGATTCTGTCCCCTTTGAGATGTAGCGACATAAGACATCGTAGGAATCTGAGCAATAAGGAAACACGGAGAGGATAACGATCATGTTATGCATGTTTATATATCACCAACATATTCTGCAACGCTTTGGATTAAAAGAATGTTATATAAATCATCATGTATTAGGAATCTCATGTTTCTTCTCGGCTGATCTTGGTGTTTCATACAATTTAATATGTGAAATGTTTCTATCATGGACTTCCTTACCGATGCTCCCGAACATCCATCCTCCTCCATGAAAGAACAGGACTCCTTTTCTTCCTCCAGCAGATGGCGACTTAGGCTGGTAAACTCTCACTGGAATGCCTTCAAAGTTCAGGTTTTTAATAAGCAGTTTGGGGTCTTCTCCTACTCTTCTGGCCATAAGTTTATCCCTGACGAAACGGGTGAAGTCAAGCTGGCTGCAACTGAACATGTTCTGCCCGATCTTCCCCTGTTATATTAAGAACATAAAATTTTATGTCATTTATATCTTCTTCCAAGCATAGGAAAAAAGAAAGTGCCTGCCACTTATGTGATGCAGCTCCTGATAGAAAATGCTCCAAACTAGGTACTGCCCAATCGGAAGGCTGCAAAAAAAACTTCAAAACGGCTTCAGGAAAATAAAAAACGCCCCAAAGAAGGAGCGCTTCTTTGACCTCCTCAAAAAACTCTTGTGTGTATATCCTACAAAATATAGACTGGAACCTTTACTAGAACATGCAAATCATTAGTCCAAATTAGCTGGCATGGGCCACCAAAACATGGCACCTGGAACTTGGAATATAGTATTAGATGTGACTGGTGTGTCAGCCATGATAGAAAAATATTTAGAGTTGAGAGTCCTCAGTGGTTGATACCTTTTAATGGCTAACTGAAAAGATGGTAACAAATTGCAAGCTGTCGAGACTACTCAGGTCTCTTCATCAGGCTAAACTAATACAAAATCTGAAGAATCACATATTTATACACCACACAGCACAGAAAAAATGCAATAGGTAAGACAAGTGACGTAAAGCAGAACTGTCATTATGGGAGATAGAGATGAACATAAATATTGGAACAGTTCATAGATAAGGAGTGTGAATCAGAGGGCAATAAAACTTTCACACTCCTTATCTATGAACTGTTCCAATATTTATGTTCATCTCTATCTCCCATAATGACAGTTCTGCTTTACGTCACTTGTCTTACTATTGCACTATTCCTGTGTCCTGTTGTGTATATAAATATGTGATTCTTCAGATTTTGTATTAGTCAATGCTTGATGAAGAGACCTGAGTACTCTTGAAAGCTTGCAATTTGTTACCATCTTTTCAGTTAGCCATTAAAAGGTATCAACCACTGAGGACTCTCAACTCTAAATATTTTTCTATCTACTGGCTAACACGGTACAAAGATATACATCTTTACTGTATCAGCCATGATAGACACTTACAAGAAACACTCTGAGGAATATGCATATCCTGAATCATGCCTAGTACAGGGCAGGTTAGGTTATCTCATATATGTTCGTAAATTCTTCCGCCATGAAGTGCCCCTCGGATTCTGCACCTGGTTAATTTGCAACAAAAAACTGACGTAAATGCCTTGCACAGCACTTATGAGTTTTTGGCCCAGATTCATCAAGACCAGTGATTTTCTTAGTGGTTTTGACTAGGGGGCATGTAGGATTCAGATGCTCCTGATTCGTTAAGAAACAATACTCCCCCACCATGTCCACATCCTGCCCCAGCGCCGCCAAAATTTGCAAATATTTTGCAAGAAAATTTGTGACTTTTCAAACAACAATTTACATCAGAATTCTGGTGAAATTGCTCTGATGATTTGATCCCTTTGTGTCTCATGGCATAGAACAAGGTAAGCTTATTAGTAGGTGTTGTCAAATAGACAGAGATATCTAAAACACGTGGAGCAAAATGAGCCACAACTTGTTATCTATCACAGTGCTTCATCCCAGGTATCGTGAATTCTTAGCTGCCTTGTCTAGTTTTAAGTAAATTATTAGGGTCCAGATTTGATCCCAAATTTATGACAAAGCTGCAACAAAATCAGCATGTATTAGGCCACACATCCAAAATTCAGGGACTGAACATGGACTGCGATGTTCCAAGCAGCCGCAAGACAACTGACAGGCATATATGATTCTGCTGAATTTCAGTCAGGAGACCATGGCTGGTCCATATCCAGCACCATGGGGTTTCCACCCCCTAACTAGACCTTTTGGTCCAAGCTAGCCCCTAGCTACACTCCTGGATTGATGGGATGACAACAGGGCTCAAGTGTAGATGCCACCTCTGCACCCACTGGAGCCATATCCTTGCTGATAATTATCGCCTGCTATCATGAAACTAGCTCATTCTCTGCTTATCACTACAGGTTTTTCTAGTTTGGTGTCGTGAAAATCTGAATCTAAACTGGTACAAGCTTAAATAATATAAAGACGATGCCACTAATAAGGACAGGTCCAAACATGTCATTATTAAGGGTCCCTAACTGTGCAGCCCTGGAGGGAATTTGGCCCTTTAGTTATACAATGGGAAAATTTGATTGACAAAGGGCTTTTGTGCTAAGACCTTTTGACTACTAATGTGGCGCCCCTGAAGGTTCAGTCGCCACAGAGGTACTGCACCTCATCCAGTTGTGTGGTTTTCCGTTCTCAGGTAAGGAGGGGGCACTACCCAGGACTGTAACACCCACACCTAGCACACACCAGTTCAGTCATGGCATCTGAGTGTACCCTTTGGAAGGATGGCCTCATCCCAGGCTGGGTAGGAAAGGGTGTTGGGGAGTGGATAGGGAAGGTAGAAAAAGGGGGAGGAGCTTAAGAAGCGGGAAGAAGTTAGTTGGTCTGAGGAGACCAGAGGAGAATGAGTGAAAGAGAAAGCAGGAGAGAGAATTGAGAGGGAGAGACAAAAGAAAGCTCCCGGGAGGACAGAAGGGGCACGGATAGTGAGAAATCCATCCGTGGGGCCAGTATCCACGCTGAACGTAGTCAGGTGGAGGGACCAGGTCGCAGTTAGGGGACCGGCCCCAAAACTAGTGGAGAAACTAAGGACTTAGTTAGGAAACCGGAGGCTGCAGTATCTGCATGTGCTGCAGCCACATCCAACACATTCACTAAAAAGACAGACATATAGAATCCAGGTGTCTGACCACCGTCGCCCGATAAGATCCGAGTCTACTGGCTCAGGACACTCTGTGTGAAGACGCAGGGCAGGAGAGGCGGTAGCCAGTGTAGTGAGACCGCCAGGAAAGGAACATCTAAGGGAGCTCTGGCAACGTGCACCCCAAGCTACCTGAGAGCTGTCTAGACCACAGACCCTGAGGACACAGCACTCCGGCTGGGGATTGTAACATCAGAACTGTGAGTAAAACCTGTGAAGACTGCACACTGCTGTGTCCTCTTGTTTATTTGCTACAACAATCATCATCATCTTACACTATCACTGCCCTGGGAATAGCTCTGCCTGTGGAGAGCTGTACCAACTCTACTGCATCAACAACTACCCCAGTGGACTGAATCTGCAGCGTCGGCTAACCTTATTTGCCGAATACCACAGGTGGCGTCACAAACTATATCTTATAAACTTTATTTCCCCTTTCATCATAATTTTCATTGGACGCCCAGGGCCACGGACCAGGTCAATGCTGCCGTGACATATCCCCTTAAGAACCGGTCCGGTATCGAGTAATGCCCACGGCCCTGGCGTTTGCTTCACAAATACAAACTGAGGGCCTCCAATAATGGTGGGACTCATTGATTTTAGCCTGGATTACTCCATTAGCTTCACTTTTGGGAATACCTGAGAAGTAGATGGAAATTGTCCTTACTGGTGGATTTTGTGGTGGATTGCCCCCCAACTATATTACAAAGAGTTGTACAAGGAAAATCTGCTGTGAATGAGAATGCGGCAAATGTAAAATTCCGCAGTTTGTTCTAGTATTCTTGCAGAATTTTTTTTAAAAACTTGTGAATGGGGTTTTTAAAGAAAACCAATAGCTGGCGCAACTCCCGTCACTTGCTGTAAACACCCCTAGAACTTTGACTGACAGCTGACTGCACTGATGCACTCCACTGCGAGCTGTCACTCAAAGGGTCAGGTGTGCTTACAGTGGCACCCCTGTATGACTGAAAGTCGGCGGCTCCTAGGAGGAACAAATTTCCTTTTTTCCCAGTAGCCAGATTTTCAGTAAGGTGGCTGGGCAACTTTCTAACACTATTTATATGCAGATTAACCCTATATCTGCAGATTAGTAGCGTAATCCAACCTTTCGGGTTCCCTTTAAAGACACATTCATTTGTATTTTTCTGCAAATTGCTGCAGATTTCCATTAAGTAATCCTCACCACAGATTGTTACCATGGATTTCCCCACCTTTCATTGTTGCAAAAGTGACATTAGAGACAAATCCATATCAAGATCCTTATGTAACACATACAGATGTTTACCTTCTAGTCTTTTTTCAGTTTATATATATACAATGTGCAAAGTTCAGCTCCACAATCTGTTATAGTATATTATGCTGAATGATAAGAGGGTTATCTTTGTGCATGTTACTGAGAGATGAGCAAGGCGGGGAGAAGTGCATAATGGTTCGGGGATACTAAATATGGCCTTCTTCCTCTTCTCCCAAGCTTCAGATCAGATCTGCTCTGGCTGTGAGACAACTGGCTGTAGCAGAAAGCCTTCCCCCATTACCTTGTCTGCAGTACAAAGTTAGAGAACCCAACGGACTTGAGTGAGAGTTCAGGTGTACGGGTCATCACACCTCGTCATGAATTAGACGACTGGTGGCTTTTCGCACCTCATCTCTGCCCATTTTGTTGTAGCTGGGAAAAACTGGTGTGAAAATACCAACATTTGGTACATTTTTGCACAACTCCAAGTTTTGTCAAACGTTTGCTGCTTTTCAAAGCTGTTACAACACCATAATTCTGGCATGCAAGCTTGAATGAATAAGGCCCACTATGTCTGTAAATTCTTAGGCCACCTGTAAAATATGTATTGATGAGATTTTCAAACCCCGTACACAAATAATGTGAAATAAGCATGCTGTGGAAAAGCCGCTTGTCAGCGAGAGAAATTAAAATCCATAAGACATCTCTGGAGAGGGGACATCTCACCCTCATATTAAACATATGGGATTAATTAGGGCTGGGAAAGAGAGAAAGTAATTATACCTGAGAAAGAGAGAAACTAATTAAAACAGGGGAAGTGAGACAGAGCTGACACTTTCTTCTTTCCGCAGCAGAGTTCCTTCTCCTTGACAAAAAGGTGACAGCGTTGGGATCTGCGTGATCCCCCACTGTCCTCCTTAACAAACTAGTGGGATCTGCGTAAAACCCCCCGCCCTGCTATTATCTGTGGCAGTGGTGAAATATTCTTGACACCACTTAATTCCCTGGTAGAGTTCACCCTTAATTTATTTATTATGCTTACTTATATAGTGCTAACATATTGCGATACAAAAGGAAAATCTGCAGCAAAAAAATCTGAAAATTTTGCAGCGGGTTCATCCTATGGCCATTTTCACGCTATGTAGACATCTATGGATTTTACAGTATATCCACTACAGAAATCTAAGCTGATTTTTGGGGCAATTAACTATTTCAACCAGTTCTCAGATAAAGTAAATAGCCTTTTGGTCCTATATAACCCCCTGAAAAAGCTGACACGAAACGTGCGTCGGGGTTTTACATCTCATTGCCAGGTAAATGCACTTAGCACTTTGCTATTATTTGTCTAGGTTTACATTCATGTGGCACCTTTTCTGTAGTTGAAGGGATTAGCTGCAATATACGATGGACTATTTGCAATATATTTGAATGACTTTTCTCTAACCAATTTAGGGGTTTATTTACGGGACACTGTTTAATAAATTGTGAAATTGTAGGGCCACAAGGCTATTACTTTATCTGAGAACTCCCCCACATTATTAGAACTTTTTGATTGTGGGATTGTACTTTTTTATCCCTGTTATACCAGCTTTTTTGCTTTGGATTTTAATCAGTGTTCTTTTGCATTATTGATGTTGTTCTCTTATATATTATTGCTCTGTCCACATGTTATGTAATGCATAGATTTGTTGTGCTCCTGGCTATCTGACACCTTATTTGATTCTTCTCCTTGTTTTATGTCTAATATGTAGATAAATAAAAATTTGAATTTGTCTTTTACTGCATACGAGTGTTCGCGTTTTACTTCCTTTTTTTTCTGGGTTTATAGTGCGTACTTAGTCTACTCGCATCTATAACCATAGGGTTACTGTTCTGAGATTACATAGTGTTAATGGATAAACTTGTATTATCTTATATGTTTTAGCTTTACACACTGATAGTAACCAAGCAGTAATAACAGATAAAAATGGAAATACCAATGGGCAAATTTAGCATTTACATTCACCGTTCACCCTTCGATCTGGTACATGATAATCCAGATTCTTTGGAACTTGTTAAAGTTTCCGAAAGGCTAACCATAGAAAACCAGCAACTGTCCAGACCCCGACTTACAAGCCAATAGTCAACCTGTTGGGGTAATCTAGGCTAAAATCAATGGTTCCACCATTATTGGAGGCTCTCGGTCCAGATTAGTAGTCAAAAGGTCTTAGCACAAAAGCCTTTATCAATAAAATGTTCCCATTGGATAATTAAAGGGCCAAATTCCCTCCAGGGCTGCACAGTTAGAGACCCTCAACAATGACAAGTTTGGATCTGTCCTTTGGTGTCGTCTTTATGTTATTTAAGCTTGTAGCAGTTTAGATTCAGGTTTTACAACACCAAGCTAGAAAAACCTGTAGTGATAAGAGCTGGTTTCATGATAGCAGGCGATAATTATCAGCAAGGATATGACTCTAGTGGGTGCAGAGGTGGCATCTACACTTGCGCCCTGGTGTCATCCCATCAATCCAGGAGTGCAGCTAGGGCTAGCTTGGACCAGGGGTGTAGCTAGGGGGGTGGAAACCCCATGGTGCTCGATATGGACCAGCCATGGTCTCCTGACCGGAATTCAACAGAATCATATATGCCTGACAGTAGACTCGCGGCTGGTGGCAACCCCCCGGTGTTGGATTTCTGAGGTGCACCAACAAGCCACCTTTCATTGGCAGCGGTATATAGATGCAGTATAGTGAACCTTTTGCCCTGGGCGAAGTGTCCTTGCTACAGTTCTGGCTTGCACTAAAATATTCTTGTGTCCTGATCTTGGATGCTACGAATTTGACAGAAGTCAACACCACTAGCTCCACTGCAGGAGAAAAAAGAAGCAACAAATAGTACCTATTAAAGGGGGTATGTTACCCTGAAAATCCTAACTAAACTACTTATAAAGGCATGCAGGGGACTTAGCCACTATAAGGCTATGCTCACACTGGCGAGTAGCCAGAGTATAACTCGACGAGTGCTTTCCAATCTTTAATCGGATAACACTTGCTTCATTGTTATACTATGGGGCAGTGACAACTAGCGTTTTTTTCCTCATGCGGAGTCGGCATGAGAAAAAACAATCACTGCATGCTGTGATGAGCAGCGTTTTTAGGACTGGGTGTATCCATACAAATCTATGGGTGCATGCAAAACATCGGACTGCACTCAGATGTCATCCGAGTGCAGCTTGACTCACAGAATGGGGAAGATGGAGACATTAAGTTCAAGAGAAATCAGCTTGGTTTCTGACAAGATTTTTAAATTTGACCTAGTTTTTTGTAACCTTTTTGAACATGATCATGATTTTGAAGCAGATTTGAAGAGATTTTTCATACCATTTTTTATGACTTGTTTTTTTTTTTAGCTGCCTTTTGACCTGATACTGTCAAGGAATCCCATCAAATAAGTGGCGCGACATTTTTAAAACTTGGTTGAGAAAAACACTTGCTATGGGAACAGAAATGTGATTTTCACTTGAAATCAATGTTATTTGAGTATTTGAAGCAGATTTTGAAGCAGATGGATTAAAAATACAAGTTAAAAAAACTGAAAAACTGTTGTGAACGTTAAGTAGTTTAGGTAAGCTTATAAGGGTGTCAACTATTTTAATAATGATGACCAATCTTAGGATAGGTCACCAATATCTGATCAGAGGAGGTCTGATACCGGCTCCCCCACAAATCAGCTGCTATCACCATTGGCAGATCAGGAGCTGATGTTTAGAACCGGCGGCCACTAATCAATATGGAACTCTGGATCTCTGCTCCGCGTACATCCGGCCGCTGCTTAAGGTGGTCAAGGACATCGGATCCTCAACGATGTCGTATAATATAGGCAATCAATATGGAAGGAGTTGACAACCCTTTAAATACGTTTAGGAACTGTGGAAAAAAATAGCCGAAGAGTCAGAATAATGAAGCTAGGGGAAAAAAGTTTAAGGCTGAAGTCACACTGGCGACAAAATCGGACGACTGCAATGCGATGAAAAATCGCATTGCAGTCGGACCTATGTTAATCTATGGAGCAGCTCCCAGTATCAGATTTTTTGTGGTCCGTTTTAAACGTCCGAGTGCCAATCGCAGCATGCTGCGATTGTCACCGATTGTGGGTGACTATCGCCAATGCAAGTCATGGGGGGCGTTTAAAAAAACGGATTAAAACGGACCCCCACGTGTGACTTGGATTTTAAACGCTCAGTGTCCTTTTGAAAGCGGGAATTCATCCCTGCCTTTAAAATGTAAAAGCACACTGACAGCTTTTAAAAAAGAATCGAATCAAAAATATCCACACATAGAATCCAAAATTATTTTCACTTAAATGAAAAAATGTTTTAAATTTAATATTTAAAAGTTTTCAATGGGAATAAAAATCCAATTCTTTTCTAATTTGATTTTAAAATTAACTATTTTTTTGGGATCCAAATTATTAGGTAAAAATTTTTGATCCGGGAGAAATTTTCCCCCGGCAAATTCGTTGGTTAAAAATCGGGTTGTGAAACCGGCGGCCCCGAACTTAAATAATTTCCCCGCAAAAACCCCCTCAAAACCCATGGGAAATGGCTTTTTTGGAAATTCAATTTAAATTGAAATTTAAAAATCCGTTATGGAGGGGAAATAAACCGGAGTCGTTTTTGGTGGGGAAAAAAATTTATTTTTAAGAATAAAAATCTTGGAAATTTGTGTAGGGAAAAAACAATAGCGGGCCCAAAGCGCTAAGAGCGTTTTACTAGTCCAAAACGTCCCCCCGGCAGATGTAAAGCTGAGATTTGTATTTCCCCACCTCAGTATTTTCATATATTTCATACAAAAGTGGGTACTTACCACTACTGAAATGCCAATCATGTGCAGTGGATAACCAAAAGCTTGGCAGGATTTGAAACCCCTGGGGGGGATGTAGATTTGGGCCCAAATTCGAAATAAATGACGCCGGCCCCCCAAAAAAAAGAATAACGAAATGAAGTCCCGGCAATGTGGCCCCCAAAAGCCAGACGAGGCCCCAAGGCTGTTGCGGGGGGGGGTTGGTCATTTGCAGGCAAAAGTGACTTTGATTTGGGACACTTGTCGTTTTCCTTTGCTTTTTCTGTTCCTTCTCCCGAAAAGGTGAGGGAGGGGCAGCGGGCCCTTTGCCTTGGGGGGGGGGGGTTTTTGGGGGGTTTTTTAAAATTTTTAAAAAAAAAAAATTTTGGGCCGGGTTTTTCCTTTTTCCCCTTTCCCCCCCAAAAAATTTTTAAAAAAAAAAAATTTTTCCCCATTTGGGGGGCCCGGGGGGGGGGGGTTTTTTTCCCCCCCCCCCGGGGGGGCCCCTTTTCCCAAGGGGGGGGAAAAAATTTTTTTTTCCCCCGGGGGGGGGGGGGGGGGGGAAAAGGGGGGCCCTTTTTTTCCCCCCCCCCGGGGGGCCCCCGGGGGCCCCCCTTTTTTTTTTTTTTTTTGGGGTTTTAAAAAAAAAAAAAAAAGGGGTAACCCCAAAAATTAAAAAAAATTTTTGGGGGGGGAAAAAAAAAAAACCAAAACCCCAAAGGGGCCCCCGAACCAAAAAAGAAGGGAAAACCCCCCCCCCCCGGGGGGGGGGCCCGGTTTTAAAAAATTTTTAACCAAAAACCGGAAAAAAAAAACCCCAAAATTAAAAAAAAAATTTTCCCCCCTTTTAAAAAAAGGAAATTTTTTTTTAAAAAAAAAAAATTTTTTTTTGGGGGGGGGAAAAAAAAGGGGGAAAAATTTAAAAAAAAAAAGAAAAAGGGGAGGAAAAAAAAAAAGGGGGGAAAAAAAAAAAAAAAGGGGGGGAAAAAAAAAAAAAAATTTTTTTTTTTTTTGGGGGGGCCCCCCAAAAAAAGGGGGAAAAATTTAAAAAAATTTTTTTTAAAAATTTAAAATTTTTTTTCCCGTTTGTTTTTTTTTGGGAAAAAGGGAAAAAGGGTTTTTTAAATTAATTTTTTTCCCCTTTTTTTTTTCCCCTTTTTTTTTTTTTTTTTTTGGGGGGGGGGTTTTTTGGGGGTTTTTTTTTTTTTTTTAAAAAAAAAAATTTTTTTTGGGGTGTTGGTTTTTTTTCCCTTTGGGGGAAAATTTTTTTAAAAAATTGGTTTTTTAAAAATTTTTTTTCCCCCCCTTTTTTTTTTCAATTTTTTTTATTTAAAAAAATTTTTTTTTAAAAAAAATTTTTTTTTTGCCTTTTTTTATTGGTTTTTTTTTTTTTAAAGGGAAAAAAATTTTTTTTTTTCCAATTTTTTTTTGGGTTTTTTGGAATTTGTTCCTTATAGTCACCATGAGACGCTCCGCCGGAGATATCGAGAACCGACAGTAGGTGTCCGATTTTTTAATTTTGTCTCCAACACGCTCCAGCAAATCATCCAAAGTTTTCTATATTCATCCGCAGATAGGCAAAAAACTTCTCTGGATTTTGTCGCAGCTCCATGTTCAGTGTGGAATAGCCCACCACGAGTTAATCTCTGAGACGTGATGGGGTGGATCCACATACGGCGGCGACTTCGCAGGCGCTGACGCCGCTGCTCCTCAAACTTTAGCTCCTTCTCCAGAACGATAAACCTCAATCGATTCATCTCCGCAGTAAAATCAACAAGATTCCTGAAGATATTGCCGATAATGGGTTCCATGTTCGCCAATCACATGCTACTTGCTCTTCTCTCCAAACTGCACTTTCCCCTCTACAACCTGTAAAGAAGGGATGTAGGAGCAGTGTATATATAGGATTACAGTAGCCAATCATATTTGGAAACCCCAAAAAGGGCCCCAAAATGGGCGTGCTTTAAAGCCGGATCGGCGCAATACGGCGTCAACGTATGCCAACCGGATACACCGGATGAGACGTATGCGGTTTTTGCCGCATTCGTGAACCGGATGCGGCGAAAAAACGGATGCGGCACATCCGGTGTTCAGAGAAAATACCGCATGCGGCGCTGCGGCTAAATGCCGGGGGCGCCGTTTAGGCGACCGCCGGATGTGTGAAAGAGGCCTTACCCGGTCACCCGGGTTTGTGCACTTTCAGGGTTTTTCTTCAAAATCCTCATTGAAAATTGGTTAAAAAAAAAAATTCCAATTTTTACATCCTTAATATACAAGTAAGGCCGGCGTCACACTGGCGAGTTTGATGCGAGTAAGTCGCACGACTTTCTCGCATCAACACCCGGCACGGCCGCCCGCTCTCGGACCCGAGTGTGCGGCTGCATGTTTTTTCTATGCAGCCGCACACTCGGGTCCGAGAGCGGGCGGCCGTGCCGGGTGTTGATGCGAGAAAGTCGTGCGACTTACTCGCATCAAACTCGCCAGTGTGACGCCGACCTATGGGTCTGTGCACATGTTGCGTTTTTGTCATGCTTTTTTTCTGCGCAGATTTGTCACAAAACCTGAATGATTTGCTAGATACAGCAAAATGAATGAGATTCCTGAAGTTTCATGCACAGGTTGGTCATTTGTGACTCGCAGATTGTAAGTATGGTGCATGTCAATTCTTTCAGCATTTTTGCCTCAGATTTCACACATATTAATGAATGGGAAAATGCATCTAAAAGGCATAAAGATGCATGTATTTTATGCTGTGTTTTTCCTGAAAATACATCAGTATTTTCAGATTCTTTGCTGCACATAATGGACTTGAGCAAATACCCTTATATAGCCTGGAAAGGCAGTAACAGCCTTAACAAAATACAGCCAGAACGTAAGTGAGAATAAATCGTTAAAGGGGGTCTCAAAGAATAGGAAAAAAAAAAGGGAATGGAAAGATAAAAATAAAAAGAGAGCTTGAAAGAAATAAAGGAAAGAGAGAAAGAACAAAAGAAAAAAGAGAAAGAAAGAAAGAAAGAAAAAGAGAGAAATAAAGAAAAGAAAGGCAGTAAGAAAGAAAGAGAGAAAAAGAAATAAAGAGATAGAGAAAGAAAAAGAGAAAAAAAGAGGAAAAAGAAGGAAGAGAAAGAATACATTATAAATAAAAATTCCTATGTATAATATACTGTATATAATGGTCACCGTCTTGTTACATTGAGGCCTCGTTCACACATCAGAAACTAGTGTCAATCTTTCAATTACAGTTTTTTTCTCTGTAAGTTCCACTCCTGGTTTTGGCTACAAACACTGATGCAAAATACTGACGTGTGAATGAGGAAGATGGATGGGTCACAGGACCATTTTCTCTTCATCCAAGAAAAACGTCCTATTTTTTAGGCAATGTTCAGTATTTGGTTTTACATCAGTATGTGTAAGACAAAAAAACAGGATTGGAACAATCAGAGGAAAGTATAATAGAAAACGTCACCACTTGTGTATTTATCACCCACTCCTAGTTTTGGATTACAAATACTGATGTGAAATACTGACCAAATTACTGAACGTGTGAACGTGGCCTTTTGAGTGTACTCTGATCAGAATGTCATTAGTTTTTCTCGGACGTGGAAAGAAAAAAAAGTTTCTCCACCTTTTCCATTCTGACAGTGTGTGAAAATTGTACTGCACTCAGATGTCATTCGAGCGCAGTCCGATGTTTTCCACATCCCATAGACTTGCATTGCCAGTTTTGATCTGACACTTGGATCAGAATCGGACACGTCTCCAATATTTTTCCTCAGACTCCTCGGTCCAAGGACAAAAAAAATGGGACATGTGTACAACCACATAGAATATCATGGGTACGAGTGTCATCTTTGAATACCACAGATAACACTCGTCCAATACAATCAGTCATACGCACGAGCCCTGACACAAACCTGTGCCTGTGACTAAGAGGTGACCGCCACTAAACACAAAACCTATAACCATTCCCTCTAATGATCTGCTGCACCCTATAATCAGTGGTGTCATTACACAACCTCCACAGGTGAGCACCTCTTATGAATCTGTGAGCAGGCTGTGGGATGCAGTGACAGACAGGGGGCAGAGCAACGGTTAACAATTTTACTTAACAGGGGAATACTCCACGCAGGGAGGAAAACAGTTAAATTAGGTAACAAACATTTCAATTGCAAAGCATATGCAGAGTTAATGAGCAAGGTAACGGCAGTTCCTCTGTACACTTATCGTGTCAGCAGTTCCTCCGACTGTAGATGTTGCTTGAAAGTCAGTAGCGCTAACAACAGCTGGTGCGGTGCTTGTCCAAGAAGGTCCTGCTGGTAACAGAGGTCTATCTTCTGGCGGCAGTGGTCGATGTTCGGTGCCTTCAACTGGGCCCCTAGTTCACTATCTGAGGCGGCTGAGGCAGAGGAGACCAAAGCACTATCCAGGTATTCTGTAGACCGGCAAACATATACTGGCATCCCAGGGAGTAAACGTCTTTCCCATGCTCGGTCTCTCTTAGGCGGCACGAGCGTTGTACACACGGACACGGAGCGTACGGCCCCTTGTTCTCTAGTAAGTCACCAGGTGCACTTTAGCTCTTCCCTTCAAGTCCCCCGCTGGTGGCGGTGGCCAACACAGTCAAGGTAGCAATACTGTCAGGGTTCTGGTAGAGCGGTGTGGCAACATCCGTCAGGGGGGCAGCAGCGAACAGTCCTGCACCCTGCCCTGGCCCTTAAGCTTACGTGCGGCACTCAGCTGAACAGGGCTCCCGTCTCTCTCACTGTTACTGCGGCAGGCTCCAGCAGCGTCCTGGCGTAGGGCCGGCCGCATCTCGTCTCGACCCGGCTGCGCACCTCGCAGAGCACGCTGCATCCGCACCTTGCCCCTCTTGTAAGGGGGATGACAGCACCACTGGTACCTGCGTGCTGGGACCAGAACTGTTAAGGCAGCATCCCCTGTTTCCTGGAGGAAACACTGGTGAGTTGTACCTTCCTCCTGACTGAGGGGGGCGGGGGCATAAAAGCAGAAAGCGCGCGCAGCAGGGGAGTTTGTCGCCAACCCGGGGCATCGTGCGGTCAGAGAAGTGCTGCACCCCGTCCCTCACACAGAGTACTGGCACCGTGACAGGCCGCCTGAAGAGTGTCCCCCACCGTCTGCAGGAGGACCCCTGCACTGAGGGGAGCGGTGTACTCAGCAGCAGCTTAGAGAGAGATGTGCTCCGACCAGGGAGTACTAGCAGCACGCAGGCCAGCATCCGCCTTTCCCCCGCCACCAACAGTGGGGACCAAAGAGAGAGACGTGCAGTTTGTGTGTAAGAAGAAGGACTCGACCGGACATACCTCCTCCGTAATGGATCCGAAACTGTCAGGGCTGTCACTCATGTTCCAGGGGGGAAAAAATAAAACCCCGGACCGACCATTGCATCCAGTGATGAGGGGCGTGACTAAGTTTAAAAAGCTGCAGCACGCGGGAAGTCAGGCAGACTTGGCGGGAACACGTGGCATGCATAAGGGCAGTGTTGGTGTTCCGTCCTCAGAGACGCAAGACAGAGCAGACCCACACCATAGGGGCGCAGTATTCTCCTGTCCAGACGGTCGACAGAGGCTTCGACCGGGAGTAACAAGATCCCCGGGAAGAAGCTTGTTATGCGCGCGTGCCAAGACAGAGAAACTATGGGACCCACTGTGAACTGCGCCCCTACTTACCTGCATACAGCTGCCGAGCAACGTTAAAACTCGGGCAGAGCCAAAGACTGTACTTGTTCCTGTGTTGCCTTCCCTGGGCCCAGGACTCCCTTCAGGACGTCGAGGATTCATCGCAGGGAACCAGATCCTCATCTTCTTCAGGACCACGTCGGACCCCTCATGTGCCATGGCCTTGGCGCCATGGTTTAAGCCTAGGATTCATTACTCTGGACGTTGTCAGACTGATGAATCTATTGTTATTGAACTCTCCTTTAAATCCCCTATTCTTGTGTTATCTCACTCTGCATATTCGTTATACCCCTGTTGTACTTTTATTCTCTCCCTGCGAGGAGTATTCCCTGTTACAGTAAACCCTACATTAACCCTTGCTCTGCCTCCTTCCGTTACTGCATCTTGGTACCTGCTCACATTTGGCGTAGTGCAGTCGACCAGCACGGAGTCGGCAGATCAAGCAGTTGGGGGGCACGAGGTCCAGTATATATCTGGGGGCAATGTTGAACAACCTTCCGAAATTTAATGGGAATAACACTATGTTATGGAGCTGGACTGTAGGGGAATGGTGAGAATGCATCCCATGATCCCCACCTTGCAGACGGAGGTCGCCATGATGGCTTTGGACGGAGAGGCAAGAGACTGAGTCATGTTACCACCCTCTCGGGAGCGAGACACGTTTGACAAGGTGCTGCGCATACTGGAGGAGACTCATGGGGACCCCACGGACGTAGGGGAGCTGCGCATGCGGTTGTTTAGCTGGGTTCAAAGAGAGGGGGGAGACGTTGACTCCGTGCATGAATGTGCTCATAGATTGTAAGCTTGCGAGCAGGGCCCTCATTCCTCTTGGTATCTACTTTAACCCCTTAGTGACAGAGCCATTTTGCAGCTTAATGACCGGGCCAATTTTTACAATTCTGACCACTGTCATTTTATGAGGTTATAACTCTGGAACGCTTTAACGAATCCAGCTGATTCTGAGAATGTTTTTTCGTGACATATTGTACTTCACGTTAGTGGTAAAAAAAAATTATATGAATTGCTTTTATTTATGAAAAAAACAGAAATATGGCGAAAATTTTGAAAATTCGCAATTTTCAAATTTGAAATTTTTATGCCGTTAAATCAGAGAGATATGTCACACAAATTTCTTGATAAATAACATTTCCCACATGTCTACTTTACATCAGCACAATTTTGGGAACAAAATTTTCTTTTGTTACGAAGTTATAAGGGCATACAGAGTAGTATTTCAATATTTGCAGATGACACTAAACTCTGCAGGGTAATAAATACAGAGGAGGATAATTTTATATTACAGGAGGATTTATGTAAACTAGAAGCTTGGGCTGATAAATGGCAAATGAGCTTTAATGGGGATAAATGTAAGGTCATGCACTTGGGTAGAACAAATAAGATGTATAATTATGTGCTTAATTGTAAAACACTGGGCAAAACTGTCACTGAAAAAGACCTGGGTGTATGGGTGGACGACAAACTCACATTTAGTGGCCAATGTCAGGCAGCTGCTGCCAAGGCAAATAAAATAATGGGATGCATTAAAAGAGGCATAGATGCTCATGAGGAGAACATAATTTTACCTCTATACAAGTCACTGGTGCGACCACACTTAGAATACTGTGTGCAGTTCTGGTCTCCGGTGTATAAGAAAGACATAGCTGAACTGGAGCGTGTGCAGAGAAGAGCGACCAAGGTTATTAGAGAACTGGGGGGTCTGCAATACCAAGACAGGTTATTACACTTAGGGTTATTTAGTTTGGAAAAACGAAGGCTTAGAGGTGATCTTATTACAATGTATAAATATATGAGGGGACAGTACAAAGACCTTTCTAATGATCTTTTTACTCTTAGACCTGTGACGGGGACAAGGGGGCATCCTCTACGTCTGGAGGAAAGAAGGTTTAGCCATAATCACAGATGCAGATTCTTTACTGTAAGAGCAGTGAGACTATGGAACTCTCTGCCGTCTAATGTTGTAATGAGTGAATCCTTACTAAAATTTAAGAAGGGACTGGATGCCTTTCTTGAAAAGTATAATATTACAGGCTATATTCACTAGTTTCCTAGATACTGCGTTGATCCAGGGAGCTAGTCTGATTGCCGTATGTGGAGTCGGGAAGGAATTTTTTTTCCCCAATGTGAAGCTTACTGTTTGCCACTTGGGGTTTTTTTTGCCTTCCTCTGGATCAACATGTTAGGGCAGGTTAGGATAGGATATGGGTTGAACTAGATGGACTTAAAGTCTTCCTTCAACCTTAATAACTATGTTACTATGTTACTATATAAAAGTTGACCAGCGATTTCTCATTTTTACAACACCATTTTTTTTAGGGACCACATCACATTTGAAGTCACTTTGAGGGGTCTATATGATAGAAAATACCCAAAAGTGACACCATTCTAAAAACTGCACCCCTCAAGGTGCTCAATACCACATTCAAGAAGTTTATTAACCCTTCAGTTGCTTCACAGGAGGTGAAGCAATGTGGAAGGAAAAAATTGACATTTAACTTTTTTTGCAAAAGCTTTACTTTGGAACCAATATTATTTATTTTCACAAGTGTTAAAAGAAAAAATGAACCACAAAATTTGTTGTGCAATTTCTCCTGAATACGCCGATACCCCATATGTGGGGGTAAACCACTTTTTGGGCGCACGGCAGAGGTCGCAAGGGAAGGAGCGCTGTTTGACTTTTTCAACGCAGAATTGGCTGGATGCCATGTCGCGTTTAGAGAGCCCCTGATGTGCCTAAACAGTGGAAACCCCCAACAAGTGACCCCATTTTGGAAACTAGACCCCTTAAGGAACTTATCTAGATGTGTGGTGAGCACTTTGAACCTCCAAGTGCTTCACACAAGTTTATAACGTAGAGCCGTGAAAATAAAAAATCATATTTTTTCCACAAAAATGATCTTTTCACCCCAATTTTTATTTTCCCAAGGGTAACAAGACCCCAAAAGTTTTTGTGCAATTTGTCCTGAGCATGCCGATACCCCATATGTGGGGGTAAACCACATTTTGGGCGCACGGCAGAGGTCGCAAGGGAAGGAGCGCCGTTTGACTTTTTCAACGCAGAATTGGCTGGACGCCATGTCACATTTGTAGAGGCCCTGATGTGTCTAAACAGTGGAAACCCCCCACAAGTGACCCCATTTTGGAAACTAGACCCCCTAAGGAACTTATCTAGATGTGTGGTGAGCTCTTTGAACCCCCAAGTGCTTCACAGAAGTTTATAACGGCCTGGCATGAAAGTAAAAAAAATCATATTTTTTCCACAAACCTGATCGTTTAGTCCCCAATTTTTTATTTTCCCAAGGGTAACAGGAGAAATTAGACCCCAAAAGTTGTTGTCCAATTTGTCCTGAGTACGCTGACACCCCATATATGGGGGGTACCACTGTTTGGGCGCACGGCAGGGCTTGGAAGGGAAGCAGCACCGTTTGACTTTTTCAAACCAAAATTGGCTGGAATTGAGATTGGACACCATGTCGCATTTGGAGAGCCCCTGATGCGCCTAAACAGTGGAAACCCCCCACAAGTAACACCATTTTGGAAACTAGACCCCCTATGGAACTTATCTATATCTGTTGTGAGCACTTTGAACCCCCAAGTGTTTCACAAAAGTTTATAATGCCTGGGTGAGAAAAAAAACAAACAATTTTCCACAAAAATTATTTTTTAGTCCCAAATTTTTTATTTTTCACAAGGAAATTGGACCCCAAAAGTTGTCCAATTTGTCCTGAGTACGCTGATACCAAATATGTGGGGGGGAACTGTTTGGGCGCACGGCAGGGCTTGGAAAGGAAGTAATAAAGTTTTGGAATGCAGACGTTGATGGGGGTCATGTTCCGTTTGCAGTGCCTCAGATGTGCCTAAACAGTGGAAAACCCCCACAAGTGACCCCATTTTAGAAACTAGACCCTCTAAGTAACTTATCTAGATCTGTGGTGAGCACTTTGAACCCCCAAGTGTTTCACAAAAGTTTATAATGTCTGGGTGTGAAAAAAAAAAAACAATTTTCCACAAAAATGATTTTTTTTGTCCCAAATGTTTGATTTTTCACAAGGAAATTGGACCCCAAAAGTTGTTGTCCAATTTGTCCTGAGTACGCTGATACCAATATGTGGGGGGGAACTGTTTGGGCGCACAGCAGGGCTTGGAAAGGAAGTAATAACGTTTTGGAATGCAGACGTTGATGGGGGTCATGTTCCGTTTGCAGTGCCCAGATGTACCTAAACAGTGATTTTTTTAGCCAGCTATTTTTTATTTTCCCACGGGTAACAAGAGAAATTAGAACCCCAAAATTGGTGTGCAATTTATCCTGAGTACGCTGATACCCCATATGTTGGGGTAAACCACTGTTTGGGCGCACGGCAGGGCTCGGAAGGGAGGGAGCGCCATTTGACTTTTTGAAAGCTATGTCGTGTTTGGAGACCCCCTGATGTGCCTAAATAGTGGAAACCCCTCAATTCTAGCTCCAACCCTAACCCCAACACACCCTAACCCTAATCCCAACCCTAACCCTAATCCCAACCCTAATTGTAACCCTAACCCTAATCCTAATTGTAACCCTAACCCTAATTCCAACCCTAACCCTAATTATAACCCTAACCCTAAGGCTGGGTTCATACTGCGTTTTACCAGCCCGTTCAACACATAGCGTTGACGGGCTGGTAACGGTATAGCATAACGCGATCGCGTTATGCTATACCCGCTAGCGCAGAGGAATCAGCAGATGATTCATCTGCGCTAGCGGTGACGGAGCCCAGATGTTGCAGCCCGCGTCCGAGGCTCCGTCACTGAAATACGGCACGTTGCGAACGCATGCCGCTTTACGGCATGCGTCGCGATGCACCCTCAAATGGGGGTGAATGGCAGCGCTAACGGACTTCCATAACGCAGTACGAACCCAGCCTAACCCTAACCCTAATGCTAACCCTAACCCTAATTGTAACCTTAACCCTAATGAAAAAATAAAAATAAATAAAATTTCTTTATTTTATTATATGTCCCTAACTAAGGGGGTGATAAAGGGGGGTTTATGTACTGTTTTTTTTATTTTGATCACTGTGATAGTTTATCACAGTGATCAAAATGTACTTTTACAGAATGAATGAATCATTCTTCTTTTGAATTTGCCGCCAGGCAGATTCGGCGGGCGCACTGCGCATGCGCCCGCCATTTTTTTTTTACAGGGTGAAGAGGACCGAGGATCGGAGAACAGGGGTCGCAGCAGGAGCCAGGAGGGGACACGGGGAACAGATGGAGGTACCGGGAGGGGATCGGGGGACCTGGGGACCCTATTTCTCTCCCTCTGATGTGCGATCACATCAGAGGGGAGAGAAATTTACAGGCAGGATCGCGTCTTTTTTTTTTCTTTTGCGATCGCCGGTATAGGGTTAATACCGGCGATCGCAAAAGCAGGAGGGCTGGGGGGGAACCTAACTATGTTCTCTGGGATCTCGGCTACCCCTGGTAGCCGAGACCCCAGAGAAAATCCGACTTGGCGGGCGCACTGTGCACTGAGCATGCGCCCGCCATTTTCTTTACCGGAAAAAGACGCCGGGAGCTGCAGGAGACATGGGAGGCCTGGGGGGACACCGGGAGGCACGAGGGGCTGATTGGGGGTCCCGGGGACCCCATTTCTCTCCCCTCTGATGTGCGATCACCAGGCGCCCGCCATTTTCTTTACCGGCAACAGACGCCGGAAGATCGGGGAGGGATTGGAGGCCTGGGGGGACACCGGGAGGCACGGGGGGCTGATCGGGGGTCCTGGGGACCCCATTTCTCTCCCCTCTGATGTGCGATCACATCAGAGGAGAGAGAAATTACAGGGTAAATCGCTTTTTTTGCGATAGCCGTTATAGGGTTAATAACGGCGATCGCAAAAGCGGTATCGGTAAAAACCGACCCGAATCATGTTCTCTGGGGTCTCGTCTACCCCCGGTAGCCGAGACCCCAGAGAAAATCCGACTCTGGGGGGCGCTATAGGCTTTTTCCACAGCGCCGTTAATTAACGGCGCTGTGGTTTAAGTACCCTTAATGACCGCCGTTAAAAGGCGTATCGGCGGTCGTTAAGGGGTTAATCTGTGTTTATTGTTATGCTGTAATGTCTATTGTCTGTACAAGTCCCCTCTATAATGTAAATATGTTGGTGCTATAGAAATAAAATTATTATTATTATTACAGGAAATCCACACAACTATCATCAGAAAAGACGGCGTAGGCATAGGGTCTACGGACATAGTGTTACGGGACCAGTTGGTGACTGGACTAAGAGACGCGCTACTGAAACAGGCCCTGCGAGAGCATTTGTAAGTAATTCCACTCATGACCTTTTCAGAAGTTGTGAGTGAGGCATGTGCTCAGGAGCAGGGGCTGACAGTCCCGGCGGCGAAAGTCCAGAGCGGGGAGGCATCTGTAAATCTGATTGCCGAGCCAAAGTTGGGTAGAAGATTTGCCGAAGGAGATTCAGAAGATCTTACGGATACCAAGAAGAAGCTAACGGCCTCATTAAGCTCACCAGGGGGGAAGAACTACCTCAGAACCACGGCAGGTCATGAGAAAACTTTGTCGGGAGGAACTTCCTACATGCTACACCTGTGGTGAAATGGGACATGTAGCTCGTGATCATAATAAAACAGGTGTCTGTGTTTATGTCATCATCTTGTTCCACTATACAATAATGTGGAGGGAAACTTAATAATAATAATAAAGATCCACATAAAATATCAAATGAGAAAATTAGATATCATTATAAGGAAAGTGGTCTCTTCAGCTTATGTGGATAGGTAATGGGGAGGCATATGTATATATTTATAAACACCGGAGCCAGAACAGCCAATCAGGAGAATCAGAAGTCCAATCTGAAGGATCCACATAAAATATCAAATGAGAAAATTAGATATCATTATAAGGAAAGTGGTCTCTTCAGCTTATGTGGATAGGTAATGGGTAGGCATGTGTATATATTTATATACTCCGGAGCCAGAACAGCCAATCAGGAGAATCAGAAGTCCCATCAATTTAGTTTCTGTGTGTCCTCTAGTCTGGGCTGAGATGGGTGGTCGGGCCATCCGCTGTCTGGTGGATACCGGTTCACAAGTGACTACGATGCCCGAGACATATTTTAGAAGAAATTTCTCAGACACAATGAGGCACTGTGAGAGATTCATACCGCTGCGGCGAATCGAAGAGTCACTGTCCGCACTGGGAAGCGCAAAATACTGTTCTACCTTAGACCTGGCCAGCTGTTATTGGCAAGTTCCGATGTCCAAACATGATCAGGCAAATATGAACTTTGAAGCCACTATCATCTACTTGGATGAAATAATTGTGTATGCTGCAATGTTTGAGGAACACCTACAGCGACTAGAACGGGTATTGAGCGACTTCAGGGACATGGCTTAAAAATGAAACCCCCCAAATGTCATCTGTTTAGCACTCAGGTTGAGTGGCCATGTAGTCTCGGCTGAAGGAGTAAGACCGTCCCGTGAGAAAATTGCAGCAGTACAGGAATGGCCCATCCCGAAGACCGTGAAAGAGGTTTGGGCCTTTTTGGGACTAACTGGAGACTATGGGCGTTTTTTAAAGAACTTCACTCACATCGTGAATCCACTGTTAGAAGTGCTAAAGGGGGTGCCAACTTGTGCGAAAGACAGGACAATTCAGTGGGGAGTTCGCCAGGAGAAAGCATTTCAAGCCTTGAAGGTGGCATTGACTGAGGCACCAGTCCTAGTCTATGCTGACTTCTCTCAACCATTTATTCTCCATACTGATGGGAGCCTGCATGGACTCGGAGCCGTTTTGTCTCAGATTCAAGACGGAAAAGAGCGGGTGATTGCCTACGCGAGCCGTTCTCTCCATGACTCTGAAAAAAACCGGACAACTACAGTTCGTTCAAGCTGGAGCTGTTGGCATTAGTGTGGGTCATGACGGAGAAGCTCGCAGAGTACTTGTCTGGTTCTGAAGTTCTGGTACGCACCGATAACAATCCACTGGCCCACCTGGAAAACGCCAGTGGAGCTGCGCTGAGTGGCTCGAATGGCCAATATCAGTATAGGATCGCCTACAGGAGGGGAGCCAAAAATACTCATGCAGATGCACTATTCAGGGTGACACACAAGAAGTCTTGTCCCAACTGGTATGAAAAGCTGGAGGCCGAAGAAGTTCCCAAGTTCCATGATTCTGTCAGGACGTTGGCAGTGACGCAGGAACAGGTGCAAGCAGTGTCCCAGTAAAATGTATTAGGGCAGCCCCGTGACGAGTGGGTACGAGCTCAACAGGAAGACGAAGAACTCGCTCAGATAAGACAGTGGGCCAGCCTTAAACAGTTGCCCCGTTTGAATGAGAGAGAGGCCCTGTCTCCTGGGGCTCTACAGATCCTTCGGCAATGGGAAAGTTGCCAACTGAGGAATGGACTGTTGTATTGAAAAATCCAATTGCAACGGGCCCTGTCTGTCACCTGCAAGTGATGATTCCCGAATCGTTGTTGCATAAGGTGGCTACAGAGGCATATGAGAGAGGAGCTCACTTCGGTCAGGAAAAGACTTTTCAATGGCTGCAAAGATTAGTTTATCACCCCATGCTTAATTCCGTGGTAGAGGAAGTATGCCGGCTCTTTTGGAGCTGTGTACTGGCCAAGCCTCCAGAACAGAGAGCTCCCACAGAAACTATTGTGACCTCAGCTCCTTTAGAAGTGTTGATGATAGATTACTTGACAATAGGTCCGTGACATCAAGGTTATGAACACTGTTTGGTCATGACAGACCATTTCACCAAGTTTGCACACCAGATCTAACAGCTGAATCAGCAGCACATGCCATCTATAAGAACTTCATCCAAGTGTACGGATGTCAAAAAAGAATCCACTCTAGCTAAGGTGCCTGCTTTCTGGGTCGAGTGATGGAGGAACTGCACCGTTTATACCAAATCGGGAAATCTGGGACGACGCCTTACCACCCTCAAGGGAATGGAGCTTACGAGAGGTTCAATCGTACTCTCATCCAGATGTTGAGGACATTAGAGGAAGATTGGAAGGTTCGGTGGCCAGAATTTGTAGCAGAATTGGTGTGGGTATACAACAACCGGGTACATCGCACCACAGGTTACACCCCTTAAACCTTGCTTTTCGGCAGGCCAGGAAAAGAGATTACAGAGCTGGAACTGGATCCAGAGGAGGACTACCCACGGACAGGGGTGTCAACGTAGGTCCGAGAACATCGTCATCGGCTACAGACTCTACATCGTCTAGTGCAGGAACCACCACATGAAAAACAGCCATAAAGTCTCATAAAAATTTTTTGCTTTATTGAATACAAAATTCCTAAAATTACATAAATACCAAGAAAATGGCAGGGGGAAGGGAGTGGAAGGGGCACATCCGTGCACATATGTACAAAAAATGCTCCAGTGGATAACCTGCTCCTGCAATCATGTAATATCCCATACAGCAGGAAATAGTACAAATCATAAAGTAGAAAGCCACTACTAGTTAAACGGAAAATCCAAGGTAAGTACCATAACAGACAATATATAGAGTGGCATTGTACAACATGAAGTCAAGTGATCATAGTCCTATAAATCACCAAGGTATTCTAAAAGGCAGATATAGTCACCTATAACAAAGATAGACATGATCCCATACAGTATGCAGAAAAACCCCTAAAAATCAGTGGTATATTTACCAGAGGGGAACAGGAACAAGAGACCACCAGGGCAATCCCCGACGTGCGTTTCGGAGCTACACAGGAGCTCCTTCCTCAGGGGGCATAGGAGAAAACTGAATACCCATCCCTATATATGTACTGGCAGTCAGAAGTAGCGGCGTATCAGGGCGCCTGTGCAGAGACAGCAATAACGTACCTCCCCTTGTGTAGCCGCCGGAAACACATGGCAAAGCATGTGTTCGGGCAGCAGATGTGTTGTGAATGGGTTTGAGATGAGTTCTGAGCAGAGGCTCCCTCTGGTGGTTACAAGCGGTACTAGTGAGGATTGGGAATCAGGTGTTACTGATTGGTCTTATTTAAGGGAATCATTTTCCCATCAGGGTTGCCGGTGATCAATTGTTCTGGTCTGAATCCTTCTTTCCAGTTTCCCTTGTAGCCTGCTGTGTCGTGTCTGCATCTCCTGCTATCAGATAAGACAATTTCTTATTTTGTGTTTTTGCTATATTTTTGCATTTTGTCCTGCACTTCTGTGGGGGCCTTCAGGGTCCCCTCCGGGGGCTTTTGCCCTCTCAGTTTAGTCCAACCACTGTGTTTTGTAGTTTTGCTTTTTCCAGTTTTTTCAGTGGCTGCTGTTTTGTTTTTTGTTACACCAGAGAACTAATTTAGGTGGTAGAGGTCGTGTGATCTCAGGTTATTTTGAAATTAGTAGAGTTGGTTTTTTCAGGGTTTTCTGAGATTGCAGTAAGTACCCTTCCTATCCTTTTCTATTTAGTTAGTTTGGGCCCCAGCGTTTGCTTATACTATTTTCTTTCTGTGTCAGTATTTCCTCTTGTCTAACCGCCATTACATGTTTGGGGGCTTTCTATTATCTTTGGGGTTCTGCTCCGGGGCAGATAGCTTTCCTATTTCTATCTTTAGGTGTAGTTAGTTTCTCAGGCTGTGACGAGGCGTCTAGGACCAACGTAGGAACGCTCCACGGCTGCCTCTAGTTGTGGTGGTTAGTCAGGGTACTGCAATCTCATAGATTCCAACTGCTCTGGTGTTTTGCCTTTTTACCTGCACTCCTCAGCTACCGTAACATAACAGTATCACCGGCCATAAAAATTGTATGGTACTCACAGAAGGGAAAAAATATTTTGAAGGAAGAAAAGTTGTCAGAGATATTTTTCTGTTTGTTGCATTTTTTTTTTTTTTTTTTTTCCCTCTGTATCTCTGGGTGCTGGGGAGGAGTTTTTTTTTCTCTCAATGGAGTTTGCACAGTTGTCTGGCCGTGTGGATCAGCTTGCCACTGAGGTTCGGAGTATTGCTATCTATCTTGCTGGTTTGCCTGTTGTGGAACCTAGGATCCCCATGCCAGATTTGTTTTTAGGGGATCGAGCTAAGTTTCAGAATTTCAAAAATAATTGTAAATTGTTTCTTGCCTTAAAATCTAAGTCCTCAGGAAACGCAGCGCAGCAGGTTCAAATTGTCATCTCTCTCCTGCGCGGCGATCCTCAGGATTGGGCTTTTTCCCTGACACCTGGGGATCCTGTTTTGAGTGATGTTGATGCATTTTTTCAGGCTTTGGGGTTATTGTACGATGAGCCTAATGTCACTGATCAAGCTGAAAAAGCCTTGTTGGCATTAAATCAGGGGCTTGATGACGCTGAGTTATACTGTCAGAGATTCCGTAGGTGGGCAGTCCTGACCAAATGGAATGACGACGCTTTGGCGGCCCTTTTCCGGAAGGGTCTGTCGGATAATGTAAAGGATGTTATGGTGGGATTCCCTGTCCCTCTGGTCTTAATGATTCTATGTCATTAGCGATTCAAATTGACAGACGTTTGCGTGAGCGGAGAAGTATGCGTGGAGTGGTGTTGCCTTGTGAGCCAGCTGCTGAGCCCATGCAGTGTGATGGAGTGGTGTCTGGGGCACAGCGTCATGAGTTTCGAAAGCGCAATGGGTTATGTTTCTACTGTGGTGATGCCTCTCATGCTATTTCAGTCTGCCCTAAGCGGGGAAGACGTTTTGCACGCTCAGTTGTCTTGGGTAGTGTTCAGACTAAGTTTTTATTAACTGTCACTCTGATATGCTCTCTGTCCTCATTTTCTGCTCAGGCTTTCGTTGATTCTGGAGCAGCTATTAACCTGATGGATTATGATTTTGCTAAACGTTGTGGATTTCCCTTGATACCCCTACAGAAGTCTATTCCCCTACTGGGGATCGATTCTACCCCTTTGGCTGAGAATAAACCCCAGTTTTCTACTCAGGTGATAATGAGGGTTGAACCTGATCACCAGGAGTGCTGCAAATTTTTGGTTCTATATAATCTGCATGACATTATCGTGCTGGGTTTCCCTTGGTTACAGTCTCATAATCCTGTTTTGGATTGGAAATCTGTGTCTGTAACCAGTTGGGGCTGCCAATGTGTTAATACCAACACTCCTGTTTTTTCTGCCTCTCCCCAGGCTGAGGATGTTCCTGACTTTTTGTTTGATTTTTCTGATGTGTTTAGCGAAAGTAAATCTGCATCCTTACCTCCCCATAGGAGCTATGACTGCGCTATTGAATTAGTGCCAGGTAGTAAATTCCCTAAGGGTCGCCTTTTTAACTTGTCTGTACCTGAACATGACGCTATGCGGTCTTATATCAAGGAATCATTGGAGAAGGGTCATATCAGACCATCCTCTTCACCCTTAGGTGCCGGTTTTTTCTTTGTGGCCAAAAAAGATGGTTCATTAAGGCCGTGTATTGATTATCGTCTCTTGAACTATATTACTGTGAAATATCAATACCCGTTACCCTTGATTTCTGACCTGTTTTCCAGGGTGAAAAACGCTACTTGGTTTACCAAGCTTGACCTCAGGGGGGCGTATAACCTTATTCGCATTAAGCACGGGGATGAATGGAAGACGGCATTTAACACCCCTGAAGGGCATTTTGAGTACCTTGTGATGCCCTTTGGGCTCACTAATGCTCCTTCCGTCTTCCAGTCCTTCATGAATGACATTTTCAGGGATTTTGTGGACAAGTTTCTGATTGTTTATTTGGATGATATCTTGATTTTTTCTAATGACTGGGACTCTCATGTGAAACATGTTCGAACTGTATTCCAGATTTTGAGAGAGAATGCTCTGTATGTGAAGGGATCAAAGTGTCTTTTTGGCGTACAGAAGATCTCATTTCTGGGATTCATTTTGTCCCCATCTGTTATTGAAATGGACCCGGTCAAGGTTCAGGCCATCTGTGATTGGGTCCAACCTACTTCATTAAAGGCTCTTCAGAGATTTTTGGGTTTTGCCAATTTTTATCGTAAATTTATTGGTAATTTCTCTATTATTGTTAAACCATTAACTGATTTGACCAGAAAGGGTTCTGATGTGGTGAATTGGCCTCCTGAGGCAGTCTCTGCGTTTCAGGAACTTAAGCAGAGATTCACTTCTGCTCCTGTTCTACGGCAGCCTGATGTTTCTCTGCCATTTCAGGTGGAGGTTGATGCCTCTGAAATTGGGGCAGGTGCCGTTTTGTCCCAAAAAGATCCAGAGACCTCTAAAAGTAACCCTTGTGCCATTACCTAAGTTGCCTTCCTCCTCTGAATTGGTGCCGTTGTTCCTTCAGCACGTGGTTCGTTTACACGGCATTCCTGAGAACATTGTGTCTGACAGAGGAGTCCAGTTTGTTTCCAGATTTTGGAGGACTTTTTGTTCTAAACTGGGTGTTCAATTGTCTTTCTCCTCGGCATTTCATCCTCAGACCAATGGTCAAACTGAGAGAACAAACCAGACATTGGAGACTTATCTAAGATGCTTTGTGTCTGCTGATCAGGATGACTGGGTCTCTTTTTTGCCTTTGGCTGAGTTTGCTCTTAATAATAGGGCTAGCTCTGCCACTTTGATGTCTCCGTTTTTCTGTAATTCTGGGTTTCACCCTCGATTTTCTTCAGGACAGACGGAGGCTTCTGTCTGTCCAGGTGTTGACTCTGTTGTTGAGCGTATGCAGCAGATTTGGGACCAGGTAGTGGAGAGGTTGTCCCTCTCTCAGGAGAAGGCCCAGCGGTTTGCTAACCGGCATAGGACTGATGGTCCTCGGTTTAAAGTGGGGGACTTGGTCTGGTTGTCCTCAAAGAATATTCCTATGAGAGTAGCATCTCCTAAATTTAAGCCTAGGTTCATTGGACCTTATAAGATCATGGAGATTATTAATCCTGTTTCTTTTCGTTTGCTTCTTCCAGGGACATTTAAGATCCATAACGTGTTCCACAAGTCCTTGTTGAAGAGGTTTGTTGAGCCAGTGGTTCCTGCTGCTGTGCCTCCTGACCCTGTTTTGGTTGAGGGCAATCTGGAGTATGTGGTTGAGAAAATATTGGATTCTCGTTTTTCTAGACGAAGACTCCAGTATTTGGTTAAATGGAGAGGTTATGGTCAGGAAGATAATTCTTGGGTGTTTGCTTCGGACATCCATGCTAGGAGACTTATCCGTGCGTATCATAGAACTCATCCTGACCGACCTGGTTGCTCAAATGAGGGTTCGGTGACCCCTCCTCAAGGGGGGGGTACTGTTGTGAATGGGTTTGAGATGAGTTCTGAGCAGAGGCTCCCTCTGGTGGTTACAAGCGGTACTAGTGAGGATTGGGAATCAGGTGTTACTGATTGGTCTTATTTAAGGGAATCATTTTCCCATCAGGGTTGCCGGTGATCAATTGTTCTGGTCTGAATCCTTCTTTCCAGTTTCCCTTGTAGCCTGCTGTGTCGTGTCTGCATCTCCTGCTATCAGATAAGACAATTTCTTATTTTGTGTTTTTGCTATATTTTTGCATTTTGTCCTGCACTTCTGTGGGGGCCTTCAGGGTCCCCTCCGGGGCTTTTGCCCTCTCAGTTTAGTCCAACCACTGTGTTTTGTAGTTTTGCTTTTTCCAGTTTTTTCAGTGGCTGCTGTTTTGTTTTTTGTTACACCAGAGAACTAATTTAGGTGGTAGAGGTCGTGTGATCTCAGGTTATTTTGAAATTAGTAGAGTTGGTGTTTTTCAGGGTTTTCTGAGATTGCAGTAAGTACCCTTCCTATCCTTTTCTATTTAGTTAGTTTGGGCCCAGCGTTTGCTTATACTATTTTCTTTCTGTGTCAGTATTTCCTCTTGTCTAACCGCCATTACATGTTTGGGGGCTTTCTATTATCTTTGGGGTTCTGCTCCGGGGCAGATAGCTTTCCTATTTCTATCTTTAGGTGTAGTTAGTTTCTCAGGCTGTGACGAGGCGTCTAGGACCAACGTAGGAACGCTCCACGGCTGCCTCTAGTTGTGGTGGTTAGTCAGGGTACTGCAATCTCATAGATTCCAACTGCTCTGGTGTTTTGCCTTTTTACCTGCACTCCTCAGCTACCGTAACATAACACAGATGCCAGATAAGGAACGGCACATCCCCAAGTGATGCGTCACCTTCGGGAACACATGAGAAGTCATGTGACCGGACGGCAGACATCAGAGAGGGGAAGACCACGGGGAGATGCGGGCGCATGCGCACCAGGGGGAAATGCTGAATCCGCCATGTTGGATAAGGGCTGATAGCCCTATAATAAAGTACTGAATGCCGCATATGTTAGGAAAAAAAACCAAACCGGACCACAGAGCATCACAGTACAGGCACAGGTCTGGAACATGTGGGGCCCCACTGAAACAGACCATAGCCAGAGAGGAAGCCAGTCGGCCGGAAGGGGGCTAAAAATAAAAAAAATCAATATATGGCAGACAGCATACAGAGGGATGGATAGAAATTAACATATTGTAATACACCGAACATAACAATAGACAAATAACAATGGGGGAGAAAAATATAATATACAAAAATATAATATACAACATATCAGAAAAATACACAATCACAAAAGGAATAATAATGTTGAAAATAAAGAAAAAATAAAAATAAATACAAAAAAAGTAAAAATAAAGAAAAAATAATAATAAAATGGGACATGACAACAATACATTTTATTAAAGCATATTCTCAAATACACATAATAGTAGTTAGAAAAAGATAAAAGATTCAAGAAACTGCATAATAAAAATTACAGATGAATATAGAATTATCAAAGCTATATACTAAATATCGGACACATAGGTCATATGTACACAGTTGTACAAAAAAATGTATTTATGCGGAATCAAAGACACAATAAAGAAGAAACCAAAATTTGATAACAGATGTCAAATGTCCATAGTTTCTGTATCCGGTGAAACATAGCAAGAAATGATGAAGGTCTCCTCAACAATAAACCATTGGTGAGTCAAATAACATTCACGAACCAGGCTAGAAGATAAAAGTTAAAATTAATAAAAGCAAAAGTACACGTGCAAGGGTGAACCCGTATTGCAGGTGGAGATCATAGGAATGGAGAAAAAGATAGATTTTCATTCAAACCATCGGGATGGATGGTACGCAAGGTCCAAATCCATCTTGTCTCTAATTGGGCTAATCTCTTGGATAGATTACCACCTCTAACATTAATATTTAAGGAATCTATGCCTCGTACCCTCAACAATGTTGCATCACATTGGTGACACTCTTTAAAATGGCGTGGTAAAGTTTTGAGGGTGGAGATATCATCGCAGGCAGATGCTGCCTGTTATGAATGTGCTGGAGATAGTTTCTGAGCAGAGGCTCCCTCTGGTGGTTGCAGACAGTACTGAACCTTACAGCGAGGAATGGCAATCTGGGATCACGGACTGTACTGATATAAGGGAGGTTCCCTCCCATGATGGTCGCCGGTGATCAATTGTTCTTGTCTCATTTGTGGTTCCTGGTTAATTTGGAAGTCTGCTGCAGCCTTGCATGCATCTGCTGCTTTCAGATAAAATATTTTCTGCTTTTCTTTTTGTGCTTGCTTTTTGCATAATTTTCTGCACTTTTGTGGAGGTCAGCCGGGTCCCCTCCTGGGGCCTGTGCTCCTCTCAGTTTATCTGTAGCCATTGTTATTTGTTCATTTGCTTTTTCCTGTTTTTCAGTGGCTGGGGCTTAGTTTTGTTACACCAGAGATCTGATTTAGGTGGTGGAGATCGTGTGATCTCAGGTGTTTTTGCAATCAGAAGAGTTGGTATTTTTTAGAGTTTTTGTTGGATTGCAGCCAGAATTCTTTCCTGTACTTTTCTGTCTAGACAGATTGGGCCCCAGCGTTTGCTCATTCTATTTTCTGTCTGTGTCCGTGTTTCTTCTTGTCTAACCGCCTGTTGTGAATGTGCTAGAAATGAATTCTGAGCAGAAGCTCCCTCTGGTGGTTACAAACAGTACTGAACTATCCAATGAAGATTGTGAAGATTGGCGATCAGGTGTTACTGACTGGTCTTATATAAGGGAGGTTCCCTCCCATCAGGGTTGCCGGTGATCAATTGTTCTGGTCTCATCTTTGATTCCTGTTCACTTTGTAGCTTGCTGTTTCATGCCTGCATCTTCTGCTAACAGATAAGATATTTTCTTCTTTTAGTTTTTTGTGCTTGCTTTTTGCATTTTGTCCTGCACTTCTGTGGGGGTCTGCCGGGTCCCCTCCGGGGGCTTGTGCTCCTCTCAGTTTAGTTCAGCCACTGTTGTTTGTTCATTTGCCTTTTCCAGTTTTTTCAGTGGCTGCTGTTTAGTTTTGTTACACCAGAGAACTAATTTAGGTGGTAGAGGTCGTGTGATCTCAGGTGTTTTTGTAATTAGTAGAGTTGGTACTTTTCAGGGTTTTTTGGGATTGCAGTAAGTGTCCTTCCTATCCTTTTCTATTTAGGAAGTTTGGGCCCCAACGTTTGCTCATACTATTTTCTGTCTGTGTCTGTATTTTCCTCTTGTCTAACCGCCATTACATGTTTGGGGGCTTTCTATGTTCATTGGGGATCTGCTCCGGGGCAGATAGTTTTCCTCTTTCTGTCTTTAGGTGTAGTTAGCTTCTCAGGCTGTGACGAGGCGTCTAGGACCAACGTAGGTACACTCCACGGCTGCCTTTAGTTGTGGTGGTTAGTCAGGGTACTGCAATCCCATAGATTTAAACCTTTCTGGTGTATTTCCTTTTTTGCCTGCTCTCCTCAGCTACCAAAACATAACAGTATCACCGGCCCAAAAACTGATATTTGTATGGTACTCACAGAAGGGAAAAATAGTGTTAAAGAAAGAAGATTGTCAGAGTTGTCAGAGATTTTTTTTTTTTCCCTCTGTTTCTCTGAATGCTGAGGAGGATTTTTTTTTTCTTTTCTCTCAATGGAGTTTGCACAGTTGTCTGGCCGTGTGGATCAGCTTGCCACTGAAGTTCAGAGTATTGCTACCTATCTTGCAGGGTTGCCTGTTGTGGAAAATAGGATTCCCATGCCAGATTTGTTTTTAGGGGATCGAGCTAAATTTCTGAATTTCAAAAATAACTGTAAGTTGTTTTTTGCCTTGAAATCTAAGTCCTCAGGGAACGCAGCACAGCAGGTTCAAATTGTCATCTCTCTCCTGCGCGGCGATCCTCAGGATTGGGCTTTTTCCCTGACACCTGGGGATCCTGTTTTGAGTAATGTTGATGCATTTTTTCAGGCTCTGGGGTTATTGTACGATGAGCCTAATGTCACTGATCAAGCTGAAAAAGCCTTGTTGGCATTAAATCAGGGGCTTGAGGACGCTGAGTTATACTGTCAGAGATTCCGAAGGTGGGCAGTCCTGACCAAATGGAATGACGATGCTTTGGCAGCCCTTTTTCGGAAGGGTCTGTCAGAGAATGTAAAGGATGTTATGGTGGGATTCCCTGTCCCCTCTGGTCTCAATGATTCTATGTCATTAGCGATTCAAATTGACAGACGTTTGCGTGAGCGTAGAGGTATGCGTGGAACAGTGTTGCCTTGTGAACCAGCTTCTGAACCCATGCAGTGTGATAGAGTGGCTTCTGGGGCACAGCGTCATGAGTTTCGTAAATGCAATGGGTTATGTTTCTCATGCTATTTCAGTCTGCCCTAAGAGGGGAAGACGTTTTGCACGTTCAGTTGTCTTGGGTAGTGTTCAGACTAAATTTTTGTTGACTGTTACCCTGATTTGCTCCCTGTCCACATTTTCTTCTCAGGCTTTTGTTGATTCGGGAGCAGCTATTAACCTGATGGATTTTGATTTTGCTAAACGTTGTGGGTTTCCCTTGATACCTCTACGGAAGTCTATTCCCCTACTGGGGATCGATTCTACCCCTTTGGCTGAGAATAAACCTCAGTTCTCTACTCAGGTGACAATGAGGGTTGAACCTGATCATCAGGAGAGTTGCAAATTTTTGGTGCTGTATAATCTGCATGACATTATCGTACTGGGTTTCCCTTGGTTACAGTCTCATAATCCTGTTTTGGATTGGAAATCTGTGTCTGTAACCAGTTGGGGCTGCCAATGTGTTAATACCAACACTCCTGTTTTTTCTGCCTCCCCCCAGGCTCAGGATGTTCCTGACTTTTTGACTGATTTTTCTGATGTGTTTAGCGAAAGTAAATCTGCATCCTTGCCCCCCCCATAGGAGCTATGACTGCGCTATTGAATTAATGCCTGGTAGTAAATTCCCTAAAGGTCCCCTTTTTAACTTGTCTGTACCTGAACATGACGCTATGCGGTCTTATATCAAGGAGTCATTGGAGAAGGGTCATATCAGACCATCTTCTTCACCCTTGGGTGCCGGTTTTTTCTTTGTGGCCAAAAAGGATGGTTCATTAAGGCCGTGTATTGATTATCGTCTCTTGAACAATATCACTGTGAAATATCAATATCCGTTACCCTTGATTTCTGACCTGTTTTCCAGGGTGAAAAGTGCTACTTGGTTTACCAAGCTTGACCTCAGGGGGGCATATAACCTTATACGCATTAAGCACGGGGATGAATGGAAGACGGCATTTAATACCCCAGAGGGGCATTTTGAGTACCTAGTGATGCCCTTTGGGCTCACTAATGCTCCTTCTGTCTTCCAGTCCTTCATGAATGACATTTTCAGGGATTTTGTGGATAAATTTCTGATTGTTTATTTGGATGATATCTTGATTTTTTCCAATGACTGGGACTCTCATGTGAAATATGTTCGGACTGTGTTCCAGATTTTGAGAGAGAATGCTTTGTATGTGAAGGGATCAAAGTGTCTTTTTGGCGTACAGAGGATCTCATTTCTGGGATTCATTTTGTCCCCATCTGTTATTGAAATGGACCCGGTCAAGGTTCAGGCCATCTGTGATTGGGTCCAACCTACTTCATTAAAGGCTCTTCAAAGATTCTTGGGTTTTGCCAATTTTTATCGTAAATTTATTGGTGATTTCTCTGTTATTGTTAAACCATTGACTGATTTGACCAAAAAGGGTTCTGATGTGGTGAATTGGCCTCCTGAGGCAGTCTCTGCGTTTCAGGAACTTAAGCAGAGATTCACTTCTGCTCCTGTTCTACGGCAGCCTGATGTTTCTCTGCCATTTCAGGTGGAGGTTGATGCCTCCGAAATTGGGGCAGGTGCCGTTTTGTCCCAAAGAGATCCAGAGACCTCTAAAAGTAACCCTTGTGCCTTTTTCTCTCGAAAATTTTCTCCAACTGAACGTAATTATGACGTGGGTAATCGGGAGTTATTGGCCATGAAGTGGGCTTTTGAAGAGTGGAGACATTGGCTGGAGGGAGCCAAACATCAGGTGGTGGTCCTCACGGACCATAAGAATCTGGTTTATCTGGAATCAGCCAAGCGACTTAATCCTAGACAGGCCAGGTGGGCCTTGTTTTTCACACGTTTTAATTTTGTGGTTTCCTTTCTTCCTGGCACTAAGAATGTTAAGGCGAATGCCCTCTCGAGGAGTTTCCTTGCGGACTCTCCTGAGTTATCTGATCCTGCTGTTATTTTGAAAGAGGGTGTAGTTCTTTCCGCCATCTCGCCCAATTTGATACTGGCTCTGGAAGGGTGTCAGGAGGATAAACCTGAGCTCTGCCCTATTGGGAAATTGTTTGTCCCAGACCGGTGGAAGAAGAGTGTGATGTCTGAGATTCATTGTTCCGCGTTGGCTGGTCATCCCGGGATTTTTGGTACCAGAAACTTGGTGAGTCGGTCCTTTTGGTGGCCTACTTTGTCTCGTGACGTCAGGGAATTTGTGCAGTCCTGTGGGACTTGCTCTCGTTCCAAGCCTTGCTCTCGCTCTAGTGGTTTGTTAATGCCATTACCTGTTCCCAAGAGGCCATGGACTCATATCTCTATGGATTTTATTTCCAACCTCCCTGTTTCTCAGAAAATGACCGTTATCTGGGTAATCTGTGATAGGTTTTCCAAGATGATACATCTTGTGCAATTACCTAAGTTACCTTCCTCCTCCGAGTTGATGCCTTTGTTCCTTCAGCACATGGTTCGGTTACAGGGCATTCTGGAGAACATTGTGTCTGACAGAGGAGTCCAGTTTGTTTCCAGATTTTGGAGGACATTTTGTTCAAAACTTGGTGTTCAATTATCTTTCTCCTCTGCATTTCATCCTCAGACCAATGGACAAACCGAGAGAACAAACCAGACCTTGGAGACTTATTTGAGATGTTTTGTGTCTGCTGATCAAGATGACTGGATATTTTTTTTGCCTTTGGCTGAGTTTGCTCTTAATAATAGGGCTAGCTCTGCCACCTTGATGTCTCCATTTTTCTGCAATTCTGGGTTTCACCCTCGATTTTCTTCGGGACAGGCGGAGGCTTCTATCTGTCTGGGTGTTGACTCTGTTGTGGAGCGTATGCAGCAGATTTGGGACCAGGTAGTGGAGAGGTTGTCTCTCTCTCAGGAGAAGGCCCAATGGTTTGCCAACCGGCATAGGACTGATGTTCCTCGGTTTAAAGTGGGGGACTTGGTTTGGTTGTCCTCAAGAAATATTCCTATGAGGGTTGCATCTCCAAAGTTTAAGCCTAGGTTCATTGGACCTTATAAGATCATGGAGATTCTTAATCCTGTTTCCTTCCGTTTGCTTCTTCCAGGGACATTTAAGATCCATAGCGTGTTCCACAAGTCCTTATTGAAGAGGTTTGTCGAGCCAGTAGTTCCTATGGCTGTGCCTCCTGACCCTGTTTTGGTTGAGGGCAATCTGGAGTATGTGGTTGAGAAAATATTGGATTCTCATTTTTCTAGAGAGAAACTCCAGTATTTGGTTAAGTGGCGAGGTTATGGTCAGGAGGACAATTCTTGGGTGTTTGCTTCGGACATCCATGCTAGGAGACTGATCCGTGCCTATCACCGAGCTCATCCTGATCGGCCTGGTTGCACAGGTGAGGGTTCGTGACCCCTCCTCAAGGGGGGGGTACTGTTATGAATGTGCTGGAGATGGTTTCTGAGCAGAGGCTCCCTCTGGTGGTTGCAGACAGTACTGAACCTTACAGCGAGGAATGGCAATCTGGGATCACGGACTGGACTGATATAAGGGAGGTTCCCTCCCATGATGGTCGCCGGTGATCAATTGTTCTTGTCTCATTTGTGGTTCCTGGCTCATTTGGAAGTCTGCTGGAGTCTTGCATGCATCTGCTGCTTTCAGATAAGATATTTTCTGCTTTTCTTTTTTGTGCTTGCTTTTTGCATAATTTTCTGCACTTTTGTGGATGTCAGCCGGGTCCCCTCCTGGGGCCTGTGCTCCTCTCAGTTTATCTGTAGCCATTGTTATTTGTTCATTTGCTTTTTCCTGTTTTTTCACTGGCTGCGGCTTAGTTTTGTTACACCAGAGATCTGATTTAGGTGGTGGAGATCGTGTGATCTCAGGTGTTTTTGCAATCAGAAGAGTTGGTATTTTTTAGGGTTTTTTGTTGGATTGCAGTCAGAATTCTTTCCTGTACTTTTCTGTCTAGACAGATTGGGCCCCAGCGTTTGCTCATTCTATTTTCTGTCTGTGTCCGTGCTTCTTCTTGTCTAACCGCCATTACATGTTTGGGGGCTTCCTATTTTCTTTGGGGATCTGCTCCGGGGCAGATAGCTTTCATCTTTCTGCCTTTAGGTGTAGTTATCTCTCAGGCTGTGACGAGGCGTCTAGGATCAACGTAGGAACGCTCCACGGCTACCTCTAGTTGTGTGGTTAGTTCAGGTTACTGCAATCCAATAGGTTCCAGCCTCTCTGGTGTATTGCCGTTTTTGCTTTTTCTCCTCAGCTACCTAAACATAACAGCTGCCTGTATGCCCAGGACATGCTTCCTAATGCGAACCTTGAATTGTCTGGTGGTAAGTCCCACGTATATTAAATCACATTGGCAGGTAGCGTAATAAATAACAAAATGCGTCGTTCACGTTATTCGTCGCTTAATGACAAATGTCCTGCTACCCTCAGAGTTCGCAAAGGAAGCACTCCGTTCAACATTGGGGCAGACAACGCACTTGCCGCACGGCACACAACCACCCACGCCTTGCACACTGTCGAGGAAACTAGGCACAACTGAGGGAACGTAGTGACTCTGGGTCAACCGGTCACGTAAGTTTTTAGCCCACCTATAGGTAATAGATGGAAATTCTGGGAGAAACTTTTTAATTATGGGATCGGCTTTCAAGATCGGCCAAGCCTTCTCGATTGCAGATCTCAGCAAATCAGACTGGAGTGGAAGGCTGTTATGAAACTGGGCATGCTAGCGTTACTGGAACTACAAATGGCATTGTTGCATATTAGATTATTACGCAAAGAGTATTTTGCCCGGTGATACGCCTTTTTAACAGCTCTCCCACTATATCCACGGGAAAGAAATCTAGACTTTAACTTACCAGCGTGGACTTAAAAGTCATGATCTGTGGAGCAACACAGGAATGGCCTTGATAACATGCTGCGGGAGACAGGAGGAGGCATGCAGGAGAGTGTTCATCGCCGTCTTCTTTCTAAAAATATCAGTTTGAATGACACTATCTAGATCTTTTTTGATGGTGACATCAAGAAAATCAATTGACATGGAATCCCACACCGGGGTGAGATGTATGTTCAGACCATTGTTGTTCAGAGCAGAAACAAACTGCGCAAGGTCAACGGAAGTGCCCTGCCAGACAAAGAAGATATCGTCGATGTAGCGTGCCCAAAAGAGGACACATTCAATCAACCCGTTTGTCCGACAGGAATAGATCCCTCTCCCACAGCCCCAGGAAGAGGTTTGCATAGGCGGGCGCAAAGGCCGCACCCATTGCAGTCCCCTGGAGCTGTAGTTAGAAGGATCCCTTGAAAATAAAGAAATTGTGAGTGAGAGTGAACTCCAATAGCTCCAGGATGAGATCCCTCAGGCCCATTGAAATATTGGAGGTATTTAGAAAAAACCGAATGGCTCTAAGGCCGTCATTATGTCTGATTTTCGTATATAGGGATTCAACATCAACTGAAGCTAGTAGAGTATCACTATCTAAACACATACCATCGACCTTGCGCAGTAGTTCCCCAGTGTCTTTGAGGAAGGAAGGGAGGCTAGCTACCAATGGTTGCAGATAGTAATCCACCCATTGGTTTACCTTCTCATGAAAATTTCCCTTCCAGAAATGATAGGTCTTCCAGGTGGTGACTCATCGTTCTTATGTATCTTCGGCAGGAGGTACAATGTCGGAATGGTTGGCTGTTTCACGGTGAGTGCCGAAACTAGCTCCTTGGTGACAATGTCATCATCAAGATCCCTTTTAAGGATGGAGTCAAGTTTAGCACTATATGCAGAGAGGGGGTTATAGGTGAGTTTCCTATAGCATGTAGAGTTGTTTAATTTGCCGGAAAGCCTCCCTCTCATACATATGTTTGGGCCATATGACGACATTGCCACCTTTATCAGCCAGCTTCAGCACTACATCCGGAAGATTGTGAAGAGCTTTTAAACAAATTCTTTCTTCTCTAGTGAGATTGTCACCCCTGCTGAATTTAGGTATTTTCAAGAAATCCTCGGTCACCACCCGAACAAACATATCAATACTGGCACAGGAGGAGAAGGGAGGGAATTTTTGAGAACGTGGGCGAATAGATGGAGGAATCTTACCTCCAGGATTCTCATGCTCATCAGCCAATTCCTCCAAAGTTCTTATAGCCTCCTGTTCCTCTTCTGTTGAAAAAAGATTGTGAAATTCACTGTTATGAAAATATCTCTTGAACAACAATGATCTGGCAAAGATGTGTAAATCTTTCACAGCGGTGAAAGTATCAAACCCCGGTGTGGGAGAAAAAGATAAACCTTTACCAAAGAGAGAAATATCCACCTCTGTGAGAACATGATTACTTAAATTAATAACCTTATTATCGCTCCTATTTGTTTCAGCTGGAGTCATCAGACGTCTCTTATACTGGTGGTAGGAATGGTCACGCAGTCTGTGACCTTCACTCATAGCATAAGATGCAGCAGAGGTTGAGGAGGCATCTGATAGACTACTTATGGAGGAAATGGACGCATTGGAGGGCGTCTTATGTATTTCGGGGTTATTAATCTTTCTCCAGAGGTATACTCTTCCAGTCTAATAATCTCTTAGGTCTCTATTATATTTAGTCAACTGTTTGTCCTGAATTTTTTTAACCATCAAGTCCATTGCCTTATCTAAATCAGATTTGAATTGTTGTAGTCTTTCAGCTGGACAGCCCTTACGTATATCTGCCTGGGCTATATCAATTGATGAATCCAGTTCAGAGATATTGCTAGAGTTAAGGCCAATAAGTAATTGATGAAAGGTGAGTGAACACTGACTGCACGCCTCCTCCAATTTAGCAATGAATTGATCATTATCAACAGGATAAGTGGGAATAACTCTAACCCTCAAACCCCTTGGAATCATTTTGTGAGCAACATATTTCTCCAAAAAGGTCCTATTCCACCAGAGTCTGGACCTCTTTTCCAGTAATATCTTCATATTGGATAACTTATCATCCCAACTATGATCCACCACAAGCTGAGGCTCACTCCCCCCAGGGCCAAAGACCTGATCCAACTGATTGAGCCAGGTTTTCTCTCTCACTCGGTAGTCCATTATGTCAGCAAACAAGTTACCTGTGCATAACACAGTAAAGATTAAATGCCAAAAGAAGATTGCAGAGAACATATTACATGCAACAGGGTATTAATGTAGAGGGAATATCACCTATCACCTAATATGCATGTATATGTGGGACCTTAAAGAGACAAACTGTACATAATACAGGAACCACCACATGAAAACAGCCATAAAGGCTCATAAAAATGTTTTGCTTTATTGAATACAAAATTCCTAAAATTACATAAATATCAAGAAAATGGCAGACTAGTGCAGACCAGGTTCCAAGAATTGGATCATCCAGGGGCAACCCCTCTGCGAGGGACAACTCTGCAGGCCGGAGATCGAGTGTTGGTAACGGAAAAATTTCCTCGAGATAAACTAAAGTGGCGGTGGGAGAAGACACCGTACCGTGTGAAGCGAAGAATAAAATCTGAGGGACCTGTCTATGAAGTTCAAACTGAAGGAGAAGAAAATGTCCCTACTCAGGTTGTACATCGAAACATGCTACGTCCTTGCGTGTCAAGAAACCCTGTACAAGAAGAAGAGAAACCTAGTGCTTCTGAGAACCTTCCTGTAGTCATTGCGATTGTGAAGAAGAAGAATGCCCCGTACTGTCACTGGTAGGCCCAGAAGAAGAGCAGATACCTGAAGCCCCGGAGACTCCTGAGATTCCTGAAATGGCTGTTTCACCTGAACTGGGTGCGTCCTCGTCCCCGTCAGTCCAACCTGACTCAACTACTCAACTAAATTCAACAGTCCCAACTGAGTTACGATGTTCTGAACGTTCGACAGCCGGAAAAGCGCCTAATCGTTATGATCAAGATCACTTTGTCTAGCAGCAAATTGTCCAAGGAATAGGAGAATGTCAACGCATTTTACAAGAACTCTCGCCCGTGGAATGCCGAGCACAAAGAGAGGAGGAATGTAAGGAGAAGGACCGGACCGGACATACCTCCTGTTGAGAATACATTGGAGGCGACTTCGGAGCTGGGGCTCCTCCGGTGGTTGCTGAGGGTAATGAACTATTTGTTGAATGGCTTTCAGCTAGATCCGAATTGTCTGATATAAATGACCTGAACTCCAGCAGCCTTGCCGGTAATCAATTGTTCTTCAGGTCTTGCTTGGAGTTCAGCTTGCATTCCTGCTTTCATTCAGATAAGTGATTTGCTGTTTTTTTTCCTCTGGTTGGATTTTCCTTGTTGGTTTGCTGCCTTGCAGTAGACTTCAGCCTGGTCCCCTTTTGGGGCCTGGCGCTGCTTTTGTGCTCAGTTGTGTTTGCACTTTTTCTCTGTTCCAGTGTCGCTTTTTATTTGCTGAATTGCTGTGTGTTACACCAGAGATCTGATTTAGGTGGTTCAGGTTGTGTGATCTCAGGTTTTTTGTTAATCAGAAGTGTTGGTATTTTTGTCAGGGTTTTTTGGGTTGCAGTCAGAATTCTTTCCTATACTTTTCTATCTAGACAGTATTGGGCCCCAGCGTTTGCTCATTCTATTTTCTGTCTGTGTTCGTATTTTCCTCTTGTCTAACCGCCATTAAATGTTTGGGGGCTTCCTATTTCTTTGGGGGTTCTGCTACGGGGCAGTTAGCTTTCATCTTTCTGCCTTTAGGTGTAGCTATTTCTCCGCTGTGACGAGGCGTCTAGGATCACCGTAGGTACGCTCCACGGCTGCTTCTAGTGTTGTGGTTAGTTTAGGGCCCTTCAACCCAATAGTTTCCAGCCTCTCTGGTGTATTGCTACTTTGGCTATTTTTGCTATTTCTCCTCAGTTACAGAAACATAACACAAAGGTGTGGATTCAGAAGCTGTGCAACACTTCTGTCTGTGTCCACCACTGTTATTTACAGTTTTTTTGTGTCATTTACAGTAACTTCACTTTTGGTGCATTTGTTTGATCACTGACATGTTTTACAAAATGCAGCATTGCCTAGGTGTGGAACTTTTTTTTTCTGAGCATTTTTTTATAGGCTTCTCCATAGAACTGGAAAAACGCATTTTACAGCGGTCTGCCTAAAGAAATCCTGCCAACAACTAGTGTTGAGCGATACTGCTCGATATCTAAAATATCGTATCGAAATGGTATCGCCGATATCACTAAATATCGTCGATATCCGATTCTGATACCGGAAGTCCCATGTAAGTCTATGGGAACAAAATATCGCAACAAAAAAAACCCTTTCTTTCGTTGTAAACACAAAATATACACACATAGAATACATATATATATATACATGTCATTGTGACATATATATATATACATATATTTATAGTTTATACACTTCTACATAGTAAAATAGACTCTGATTCAATTGCCGGGTAAAGCCGTGACATACCCCATAGAAGTCGACGGGCTCGGTGCCGAGTACCCCCAAAACCTCTGGCTCTGTGCGACTCAACTTGGGCGTCACGAACAGGATTCTGTAGCTCGCTATAAGCGAGTCCTGTGTGCCTGAATTGAACTGGTTTTGTGCTTGAGAATTGCTAAAATCATCAGAGAATGTATTTGCCATTTTTCAGCCATATCTGCGTCACGACGAGGCACTGGTGAAGAAGAAGGGCGTGCTCTTCGTGGGTGTACACTCACTCAGTGGCGCGAAAACGATGGCCGACCACTCTAAATGGTACTGCAATGTAAGGTCGTGCCCCACAGCTCTTCAGTTCCGCCTCCTCATCCTCCTCAGTGTGCGGAAACTAACATGAAGGTCCCGCCTCCCTACAAAAGAGGGGCCCTCTCCAGATGCTAATGACACATGTGACTTGGCAGAGATGGCTAATGGACACGAGCAGAAGTGTGAAGGGATGGAGCAGTCAGAGCTCTCCCCCACGGAAGCGACCCGATCGCCACGGAACCACCGTTGGGCACCCGGCCTGGAAACCCTCCTACGCTGCAAGAAGCGGAGGATACCCTAAGAGGCCTGGCCCGGCACCGGGAGGAGGTCGCCAGGATGGAAGCCAGCTGGCGTGCCCTAAAACTAAACTTGGAGCGGCGCCAATCCCTCTTACCTGAAGTGTCTGTACCGGAAGGTGAGGCACCCGTTCTAGTAGAGGAGCCCTTGCAATGTGATCCGGTTGACGTTGTCGCAGTGGAGGCACCCGTTCCTGCAAAAAACTCTGCACCGGCAGCACCCAGATCCCGCTGTCTGCCCCCGTCGCTGAGACAGAAGAAGCGACACCCGTCCTCATGGAGGAGGCCGCGCAGGCACCAGAGGTCTACCTGCCTGTACCGGAGCCCCGACTGTCATCTGTTCCAGAGCCGGCTGCTTCCTCCGCAGGTGAGCGCCGCCAGGACTGGGGGGCGCCAGGAGAGCTGCCGCAAACCGGACACTGTAAGCTGCAGTTTGATGGTGGAGACATGGAGCTGCTGGTGGAGGAGAATTTCAACCGGCGTCAGGAGGAAGAGTGGAGACGTTGGGAGCGGGAAGCAGAGCGACAAAGGGAGCAGCGCGAATCCCAAAAGCTTCGCCAACGTCAGCTGGAGAAGGACCGGCAGATAAGGACCGGATGAGAAAAGATAAAGGAACCCTGAGGGAGCCGCGGCGTAAGGGTGCAGTACGGAGCTTTAAATTGAAAGGTGGTTGGGGCTTCATCCAGGAGCCTGGACTTTATTTAGAAGTTTTTGTGAACCGGCGGGACGTGGAGGCTCACCTCCCAGAAGGACACCCGGGGAGGGACCTGTTGCCAGGAGACTTGGTGACTTACACCCGACACTGGGGTTACAATGGATGGTACGCCCTAAATGTTACCAGGTGCGACCCCTACTCCCCAGAGTGTCAGGAACCTGTAAAACCCTCGGAGCCTTCAGCCTCCCACATCCAGGCTTCTGCAAAAGTGCCCACCCCACGCCGTAAATCTCCCCAGCCTCCCTCAGTGGTCTCCTTAGCAGCCCCAGCTATGGACATGATAAGTATAGCTGGCCCGTACCCGGCGCCTGTTAGGCCCCTGGGGTTCGTTCAGTCCGGGACATAGGGTTCCAGACCCGGAGGGAGATGAAAGAGGTGGCCACACAGACCCAGATAGCGGGTCACGACTTGACTGTACAGGCCACACGACGTCATCAGGTCCTGGTGGTCCTTGGTGTCTCGGATGTTTGGCAAGCATCAGAAGAGTACCAGGTGGTACCTGGAACACCCCTGCCAAAGAATTATAAATAACCCGGACAGGGTCCCTGTATGTAAATAGTTAAATTGTTGATGTACCCGGACGGGTGAATGTTCATAAAAAAGTTTTTTAATTTAATAAAAAAAAAAAAAAAACAGTTTTCATTACTTTTATTACAGTCTCATCCTGCGACGCCATCGATCTCCTGTAAAAAAATGAAAAAAAAAAAGTATACCACCTGACCGACGCAGTCCATAGTAACGAGTGTCCCACGACGATCCAGCTCTGCTACATCAGAATGACAGGCAGAGCCTGTCATCCCGGCGCAGCACAGCTGATTACCTGCTTCCCCGGCGGTGACGTCATCGGACTGGTTTACGGCCGGGATTACCCTGCAGTCACTGCAGTTATCGCGAAAAAACTGCATGTGACCGCCAGGGAGAAGATAATGGCGGCCATCAAGCAGTCCAGGACGTGACCGCCGGAGATCTTCTGCCAGGTAAGTGCCGCTGACTCCTGACAGACCCGACCGACGGACACTCACAGTGACAGTGACAAATCCGATTCCGGTATTCGATATGACGAAAATATCGGTATTCGGAATCGAAAGCCCGATACAGCTAATATCGGCCGATACCCGATATTTGCAGTATCGTATCGCTCAACACTACCAACAACACTTCAAAAATATGCATGAAAAGCACAGTGTTTCTTACAAATCAAAAACTAACCTTAGTGAGAAACACTTTAGCAAAAAAATGTAAGTAAGATATCTCGTTATTTTACACACAACTAAATAATTTTTCACTCATACAAGGTCTCAAAGGTTTTTAATGTAAGTGATAATATTATCCATAGCCAACTTTCCAGACGCCAGATCAGATTTATCAAAGAGGCTGACAACTCCATGAAAACCATCTTCAACATGATACCATGTGACCGGGACTCCATTATCTTCCAGCCGATTCTTGTAGAGTATCCCATCATCACGGAGAACATCGAACTCACATGTTAGTATGTAGGCCTGTGGTAATTGTTGGATCACAGCATCATCAGAGAACAATGGAGAACATGGAAGGTCAAGAGTTATCTTAACTTTCTCATAAATCTCTTTATTAAATGGCCCCATGATGTGAGGTTTGTAGCCCTTGACCTTAAATTCTTCAGAACTCAACCACTTACTTAATTTTTGTCTTATCTCAGTAGGAACATGGCTGCCCTTTATCAGTTCTTTTGATAAAGATGGATCACCACCTATGTATTTCATTGTGCAGTACAAAGCATACTTTTGCAGTAACAATGGGACCATCTTGTTTTGTTGATATGAGGGTAAATTGAAGTCCGCCATCTGGAGCACTGGGTATATCATCACCTGGGCAAGAGGCTTTGGAATATCTGATCTGTTCACAAGAGCTTGACAAACCCAGCTGTGAGACTGCCCCCTGCACTGTCTCCACATATTATAACAGAAGACGGATCGACTCCGTGTTCTTGCGCCGTCTTCAGAAAGTGAACTGTAGCCAAGACACAGTCATCCAATGCAGCCGGGCATCTGTGTTTTGGGGCCAGGCGGTACCTAAAATTAATCATTTAAAAAAGATCATTAGATCTTTGATATGGGAAACAATGGTCTTTATTTGAATAACAGGGACCAACATTTGCATTGATTAAGATTTCTACCTATAGTGGGGGAAAAAGTATTTGATACACTGACGATTTTGCAAGTTTTCCCACCTACAAAGAATGGAGAGGTCTGTAATTTTTATAGTAGGTACACTTCACCTGTGAGAGACAGAATCTAAAACTAAAACAGAAAATCACATTGTATGATTTTTACATAATTATTTTACATTTTATTGAATTAACCCCTTAATCCCATTGGACGTAATATTCCGTCTATGTGACCAGGTACTTAATTCCCATGGACGGAATAGTACGTCCAGGGCGATCAGCTGCGCTCCCTGGGGGAGCGCAGCTGATCGCTGCCGGGTGTCAGCTGATTATCACAGCTGACACCCAGCACTATGTGTCAGGAGTGGTCACGGACCACTCCCGGCACATTAACCCCTGGCACACGGCGATCAAACATGATCGCGGTGTACCGAGGGCACAGGGGAACATCGCGCAGGGAGGGGGCTCCCTGCACGCTCCCCTGAGACCCTCAGAACAGCGCGATGTGTCGCGCTGTTCCGAGGGACTCTCCTCACTCCAGGACCCCGGATCCAAGATGGCCGCCGGGTCCTGCAGGGAGGCGGCTTCCTCAGTGCCTGCTGAGAGTAGGCACTGAGAAGCCTGCAGCAGTGCCAGAGCGATCGCTGGTGTGACAGAGTGCTGTGCACACTGTCACACCAGCGATCTGACATTTTACAGTGATGTCCCACCCTGGGACAAAGTAAAAAAGTGAAAAAAATAAAAATAAGAAGTGTAAAAAAAAATTCCTAAATAATGAAAAAAAAAAATATTTCCCTATAAATTCACTTCTTTAATGTAAAAAAAAAACAACAATAAAAGTACACATATTTAGTATCGCCGCGACCGTAACGACCCGTACTATAAAACTGTCCCATTAGTTAACCCCTTTAGTGAACCCCTTAAAAAAAAAAAAGTCTAAAAAACAATGATTTATCATCATACCGCCGAACAAAAAGTGGAATAACACTCGATCAAAAAGACGGATATAAACAAACATGGTACCGCTGAAAACGTCATCTTGTCCCGCAAAAAAAAGCCACCATACAGCATCATCAGCGAAACAATAAAAAAGTTATAGCTCGCAGAATAAAGCGATGCAAAAATTATTTTTTATATATACCGTATATACTCATGTATAAGCCGAGATTTTCAGCACCTTTTTTGTGCTCAAAATGCCCCCTCGGCTTATACACGAGTCATAGGGCAGAAACCAGCGGGGGAGGGGATGCGGCAGCAGGAGCCGGTGGCTGGGACATCATACTCACCCTCCCCGTGCCATCGCTGAACGTCCCTGCAATCCTGCGTTCTTCCCGGCTTCCTGCAGCTCTCCCCGGCTTCCTGCAGCTCTCCAGCGCTGAGCGGTGACGTAACACCCGCTCATTAAGGTCATGTAATATGGACGTGACGCCACTCCCATGGGCGTGGCCTCCATATTCATGGCCTTAATGAGCGGTATTACGTCACCGCTCAGCGCTGGAGAGCTGCAGGAAGCCGGGGAGAGCTGCAGGAAGCCGGAGAGAACGCAGGATTGCCGGCCTGGACGTTCAGCGATGGCACGGGGAGGGTGAGTATGATGGAGGAGGATGGTGGGAGCATGGAGGAGGAGAAGGAGCATGGAGCAGGACGGGGGGAGGATGGAGAGCACGGAGCAGAACGGGGGGAGGACGGAGAGCACGGAGCAGAACGGGGGAGGACGGAGAGCACGGAGCAGGACGGGGGGAGGACGGAGAGCACGGAGCAGAACGGGGGGAGGACGGAGAGCACGGAGCAGAACGGGGTGAGGACGGAGAGCACGGAGCAGAACGGGGGGAGGACGGAGAGCACGGAGCAGAACAGGGGGAGGACGGAGAGCACAGAGCAGGACGGGGGGAGGACGGAGAGAAAGGAGCAGGACGGGGGTGGGCACAGAGGAGAATGGGGGAGTGCAGAGCTGGATGGGGGAGCACGGAGCAGGACGGGGAGGATGGAAAGCACGAGCAGGACAGGATAATGGAGCAGGAGGAGGGGAGCACAGAGGAGAATGGGGGCGCACAGAGCTGGATGGGGGAGCACAGAGCAGGATGGCAACTTATACACCCGGCTTATACGCGAGTCAATAAGTTTTCCAAGTTTTTTGTGGCAAAATTAGGGGGGTCGGCTTATACACGGGTCGGCTTATACATGAGTATATATGGTAATCGTTTTAATTGTATAAAAGCGCCAAAACATAAAAAAATGATACAAATGAGGTATTGCCGTAATCATACTGATCCAAAGAATAAAACTGCATTATCAATTTTACCACATGTGGAACGCTATAAACGCCGTCAATTTTAGACAACCCTTGATTAACCACATTAAAGAGGTTGTCTACTAATCTGACAACCCCTTTTCAATCACTATGTTACCCCCTTACAAAATAATAGAAGCTATACTCACCTCCTGTGGGGGCGCTGTTCCAGGAGTGTTGGCACTGGCTCTCTCAGGACTCACATGACATTATGTCACACAATCGCTGAAGCCAATCCATGGCCTCTTCACTCTCTCTTCCTTCAGACAAATCAGACATCCGGAGGAAGGGAGAGCAGCTGCAGCTCTGATTTACTCCTAATGTCTCATTTTTCTGTACGAGGGGAGAGAGAAGTGGAAGCTGATTGGCTGTAGGGCTTGCTTGACATAATGTCACGTGAGCCACATGAGAACCATTGCCGACACCACTGGACGTAGTGATATAAATTTGTATATACTATAGAATAACCAGCAGTGATATCTCCATTGTATTTCAATTATTTGTTTTATTTTTTTTGTCCCTATGTTCAATTAAAGGAGTTGTCCACTACTCGGACAACCCCTTTAATTGTATATGGGGACAAAAATAATTAAAATACTCACAATCAGGGCGGCCACTAGGAATTACAGGGCCCCATACTGGCAATATTTTCGGGGCCCCCTTGAGACCGCCCAGGCTACACACCAGCCCCGCCTCCACCCCTCGAACTGTCCACAGTCAAAAGATTTTTTAAGCCGCCACCACGACAAGTTAGACTCTTTTGGCCGGGCCCTACTCTACTCTAGCCCATTAAACATTTATTGAAATATGCAATACAATATAGGTATATTTTTATTTATTTTTCAATTTTTAAAATGACCAATAATATCACATACAGGGGACAAATACGACCGCACCATGACCATACACCATATTACCACCACATAGTGACCAAATAATAGCACATACAAGGAACAAATACCACCACACCATGTCCATACCACATATTACCACCATATGATGACCAATAATACCACATACAAGGAACAAATACCACCACACTATGTCCAGACCACATATTACCACTACATGGTGACCAATAATACCACATACAAGGAACAAATACCACCACACCATGACCAGACCACATATTACCACCACATGGTGACCAATAATACCATATACATGACACAAATACCACCACACCATGTCCAGACCACATATTACCACCATATGATGGCCAATAATACCACATACAAGGAACAAATACCACCACACCATGTCCAGACCACATATTACCACCACATGGTGACCAATAATACCATATACAAGAAACAAATACCATCACACCATGACCATACACCATATTACCACCACATAGTGACCAAATAATAGCACATACAAGGAACAAATACCACCACACCATGTCCATACCACATATTACCACCATATGATGACCAATAATATCACATACAAGGAACAAATACCACCACACTATGTCCAGACCACATATTACCACTACATGGTGACCAATAATACCACATACAAGGAACAAATACCACCACACCATGACCAGACCACATATTACCACCACATGGTGACCAATAATACCATATACATGACACAAATACCACCACACCATGTCCAGACCACATATTACCACCATATGATGGCCAATAATACCACATACAAGGAACAAATACCACCACACCATGTCCAGACCACATATTACCACCACATGGTGACCAATAATACCATATACAAGAAACAAATACCACCACACCATGACTAGACCACATATTACCACCACATGGTGACTAATAATACCACATACAAGGAACAATTACCACCATACCATGACCAGACCACATATTACCACCACATAGTAACCAAATAATAGCACATACAAGGAACAAATACCACCACACCATGGACGGACAACATATTACCACCACATAGTGACTGAATACTACAATACTGATCAGTAATAAAAAAAACACAGTACTAATATCACCATAAGTGACATTATACACATGAGATCTGTACTTAGTATGCAGTGTCTGTGTACAGGTAATACAGTGATCACCGGTGACATTATACACAGGAGCTCTGTATATAGTGTATAATGTCAAGGTAATACAGTGATCACTGGTGACATTGTACACAGGACCTCTGTATTTAACCCCTTCATGACCCAGCCTATTTTGACCTAAATGACCTGGCCATTTTTTGCAATTCTGACCAGTGTCCCTTTATGAGGTAATAACTCAGGAACGCTTCAACGGATCATAGCGATTCTGAGATTGTTTTTTCGTGACATATTGGGATTCATGTTAGTGGTAAATTTAGGTCGATAATTTTTGCGTTTATTTGTGAAAAAAATGGAACTTTGGCCAAAATTTTGAAAATTTCGCAATTTTCAAATTTTGAATTTTTATTCTGTTAAACCAGAGAGTTATGTGACATAAAATAGTTAATAAATAACATTTCCCACATGTCTACTTTACATCAGCACAATTTTGGGAACAACATTTTTTTTTGTTAGGAAGTTATAAGGGTTAAAAGTTGACCAGCGATTTCTCATTTTTACAGCAAAATTTACAAAACCATTTTTTTAGGGACCACCTCACATTTGGAATGCAGACTTGATGGAATGTTCTGTGGGCGTCATGTTGCGTTTGCAGAGCCCCTAATGTGCCTAAACAGTAGAAACCCCCCACAAGTGACCCCATTTTGGAAACTAGACCCCCCAAGGAGCTTATCTAGATGTGTAGTGAGCACTTTGAACCCCCAAGTTCTTCTGAGTACGCTGATATCCCATATGTGGGAGAAAACTACTGTATGGGCACACTTCGGGGCTCGGAAGGGAAGTAGTGACGTTTTGAAATGCCGACTTGATGGAATGGTCTGCGGGCGTCATGTTACGTTTGCAGAGTCCCTGATGTGCCTAAACAGTATAAACTCCCCACAAGTGACCCCATTTTGGAAACTAGACCCCGCAAGGAACTTATCTAGATGTGTGGTGAGCACTTTGAACCCCCAAGTTCTTCACAGAAGTTTATAACGCAGAGCCGTGAAAATAAAAAATCATTTTTTTTCCACAAAAATAACTTTTTTTTTTCCCAACAGTAACAGGAGCAATTAGACCCCAAAGTTGTTGTGCAATTTTTCCCGAGTACGCTTATACCCCATATGTGGGAGTAAACCACTGTTTGGGCACACGTCGGGGCTTGGAATAAAGGGAGCACTGTTTGACTTTTTGAATGCAAAATTTGCAGGAATCAATGGTGGCGCCATGTCGCGTATGGAGACCCCCTGATGTACCTAAATAGTGGAAACCCCTCAATCCTAACTCCAACCCTAACCCCAACACACCCCTAACCCCAACCCTAACCCCTACACACCCCTAACCCTAATACAAACCCTAACCATAACCCTAACCCCAACACACCCCTAACCCTAATCCCAACTCTAACCATAAACCTAACCACAAGCCTAACCCTAATCCCAACCCTAACCCCAAAACACCCCTAACGCTTATCCTAACTCTAACCCTAACCACAAACCTAACCCTAATCCCAACCCTAACCCTAATTCCAACCCTAACCCTAATTCCAACCCTTACCCTAGTTCTAACCCTAACCCTAGTTCTAACCCTAAGACTGGGTTCATATTGCGTTTTTCCAGCCCGTTCAACACGTAGCGTTGACGGGCTGGTAACGGTATAGCATAACGCAATCGCGTTATGCTATACCCGCTAGTGCAGAGGAATCAGCGATGATTCATCTGTGCTAGCGGTGATGGAGCCCAGATGCTGCAGCCTGCGTCCAAGGCTCCGTCACTGAATGACGACACGTCGCGAACGCATGCCGCTTCATGGCATGCGTTGCGATGCGCACACAAATGTGGTGAATGGCAGCGTTAACGGACTGCGTTACACCGCGTTATACCGTGGTGAAACGCAGTCCATCTAACGGACTGCCATAATGCAAAATGAACCCAGCCTGACCCTAAGGCCCCGTGCACACGTTGCGGATTCACTTGCGGATTTTTCTAAAATCCGCAGGTAAAACGACCTGCCTTTTACCTGCGTATTTAGCGCGGATTTGCTGCGGTTTTTCTCTGTGGTTTTACGCCTATAATGGAATAGGTGTAAAATCGCTGCGGAATCCGCACAAAGAATTGACATGCTGCGGATTTAAAACCGCAGCAAATCTGCGCTGAAAAATCTGCAGCATGTGCACAGCGTTTTTTTTACCATTTATTTGCATTGTACTGTACATGGTTTCTGGATCTGCTGTGGATCCGCAGCGCCAAATCCGCTGCGGATCCGCAGCGAAATCAGCTGCGGATCAGCAGCGAAATCAGCTGCGGATCAGCAGCGAAATCCACTGCGGATCAGCAGCGAAATCAGCTGCGGATCAGCAGCGAAATCCGCTGCGGATCAGCAGCGAAATCAGCTGCGGATCAGCAGCGAAATCCGCTGCGGATCAGCAGCGAAATCAGCTGCGGATCAGCAGCGAAATCCGCTGGCGAAATCAGCTGCGGATCAGCAGCGAAATCAGCTGCGGATCAGCAGCGAAATCCGCTGCGGATCAGCAGCGAAATCCGTTGCGGATACGCAGCGAAATCCGCTGCGGATAGGCAGCGAAATCCGCTGCGGATCAGCAGTGAAATCAGCTGCGGATCTGCAGCAAAATCCGCAACGTGTGCACAGGGCCTAATAGGAAAAAAAAAAAATTCTTTATTATTTGTCCCTATCTATGACAGGGGGGGTTCACTTACTTTTTTTTATTTTGATCACTGTGACAGTTTATCACAGTGACCAAAATTAATTTTCTGACTCTGCAGGGAGCACTGCGCATGCGCCGGCCGGCGGGCGCACTGCGCATGCGCCCGCCATTTTCCAAGATGGCGGCGCCCATGAAGAATCCCGGGCAGCCGCCGGGAAGGATCCAGGGACATCGGTGGACCGGGAGAGGTGAGTATGGGGGTCGGAAGTGAGGGGGGGGGATCGGAAGGTGGGGGCAGCGGAGGCCAGGACGAGGGGAGCTTTTAGTGACGGCGGTGACCGACCGCTGCTATCTTTCGGTGGCGGCGGCCGATCGCCGCCGTGAATCCGTGTGGGGGGGTCAGGGCTCGGTGTCCAGCCATGGCAGATGCTATTGCAGCATCGGCCATGGCTGAATTGTAATATTTCACCAATTATATTGGTGAAATATTACAGATTGCTCTGATTGGCTGTTTCACTTTTAACAGCCAATCAGAGCGATTGTGGCCACGGGGGGGTTAAGCCAACCCCCCTGTGGTGAAGCACAAAGGGTCCTGTGCCTGCGGGTCGGAGGACCTTTCAGTGACCCCGGTCACCCGACCCGCAGGAACGCGATCCTTTCATGACGCCACATAGGCGTCATGGGTCGGATTGGCACTGACTTTCATGACGCCTATGTGGCGTCACAGGTCGGGAAGGGGTTAATATACAGTGTAAAGTGTCAGTGTACAGGTAACACACTGACTCACCAGTGATGTCTCTAGGTGAAGTCCTTCATCTTCGCTTTTAATCTTCATCCAGCGCAGACCGCCGTCACTTCTTCCAGACAGGACTCATCTCTGCAGGAAATAACACAGTTATCTAGAGCACTGCTTGCAGAACACATTACTTATTTTTTCCCAAATTCTAAACTACACCAGATGAAGAAAAAAGTCTACAGTGTTGCTCTGCACAATAACAGGACCGCCTTCCCCATTTAAAACAGTATCCTCAAAAAATAAAATAAATACATCACTGTAGTAAAAATATCCCTTAATTAGCCACTATGGTAACAATATCCCCCATCCTGGCCCCCGTGTGTCTCATTCCTGGCTCCAGCCATATGTTCTCCTATCCTGCCCCATGTGATGTCCCATCCTGCCCCATATGATCTCCCCATCCTGCCCCATCTGTCCCATGATCCTGCCCCATCTGCCCCTTGATCCTGTCCCATCTGTCCCATGATCCTGCCCCATCTGTCTCCATTGTATCCATCCTGCCCCATGATCCTGCACTATCTGTCTCCATCCTGCCCCATGATCCTGCCCCATCTGTCTCCATCCTGCCCCATGATCCTGCCCCATCTGTCTCCATCCTGCCCCATAATCCTGTCAAATCTGTCTCCATCCTGCACCATGTTTCCATCCTGCACCGTGCCTCCTTCCTGCACTGTATCTCCAATCCTGCCCCTGTGTCTCTAATCCTGCCCCATGTCTCCAATCCTGCCCCCGTGTCTCCAATCCTGCCCCGTGTCTCCAGTCCTGCCCCGTGTCTCCATTCTGCCCGTGTCTCCATTCTGCCCCATGTCTACATTCTGCCCCGTTTCTCCATTCTGCTCCATGTCTCCATCCTGCCCTGGTGTCTCCCATCTTGCCCCGTGTCTCCATCTTGCCCAGTGTCTCCATCTTGACCAGTGTCTCCATCCTGCCCCATGACTCCATCCTTCTCCCATGTCTTCCATCTTGCCCCATGTCTCCATCCTGCTCCCGTGACTCCATCCTGCCCCTATGTCTCCCATCCTGCCCCTGTGTCTCCATCCTGCCCCGTGTTTCTCATCTTGTCCCGTCTCTCCATCCTGCCCCCATGTCTCCATCCTGCCCACGTGACTCCATCCTGGCCCCTTGACTCCATTCTGCTCCCGTGTCTCCATCCTGCCCCCCATGACTCCCATCCTGCCCCGTGACTCCATTCCTCACCAGTGACTCATCCTGCACCCGTGACTCATCCTGCCCTGTGTCTCGCATCCTGCCCCGTGACTCCATCCTGCCCCATGTCTCCATCCTCCCCCCATGTCTCCATCCTGCCCCCATGACTCCATCCCGCCCCTGTCTACATCCTGCCCTCGTGACTCCATCCTGCCCTGTGTCTCCATCCTGCCTCATGTCTCCATCCTGCCCCTGTGACTCCATACTGCCCCGTGTCTCCATCCTGCCCCATGATTCCATCCTGCCCCCATGTCTCCATCCTGCCCCCATGGCTCCATTCTGCCCATGACTCCAACCTGCCCCTGTGTCTCCATCCTGTCTCATGACTCCATCCTGCCCCATGTCTCCATCCTGCCCCGTGTCTCCATCCTACCCCCATGACTTCATCCTGCCCCCGTGTCTCCATCCTGCCCTCGTGACTCCATCCTGCCCTCGTGACTCCATCCTGCCCCGTGTCTCCATTCTGCCCCATGTCTACATTCTGCCCCGTTTCTCCATTCTGCTCCATGTCTCCATCCTGCCCTGGTGTCTCCCATCTTGCCCCGTGTCTCCATCTTGCCCAGTGTCTCCATCTTGACCAGTGTCTCCATCCTGCCCCCATGACTCCATCCTTCTCCCATGTCTTCCATCCTGCCCCTATGTCTCCCATCCTGCCCCTGTGTCTCCATCCTGCCCCGTGTTTCTCATCTTGTCCCGTCTCTCCATCCTGCCCCCATGTCTCCATCCTGCCCACGTGACTCCATCCTGGCCCCTTGACTCCATTCTGCTCCCGTGTCTCCATCCTGCCCCCCATGACTCCCATCCTGCCCCGTGACTCCATTCCTCACCAGTGACTCATCCTGCACCCGTGACTCATCCTGCCCCTGTGTCTCGCATCCTGCCCCGTGACTCCATCCTGCCCCATGTCTCCATCCTCCCCCCATGTCTCCATCCTGCCCCCATGACTCCATCCCGCCCCTGTCTACATCCTGCCCTCGTGACTCCATCCTGCCCTGTGTCTCCATCCTGCCTCATGTCTCCATCCTGCCCCTGTGACTCCATACTGCCCCGTGTCTCCATCCTGCCCCATGATTCCATCCTGCCCCCATGTCTCCATCCTGCCCCCATGGCTCCATTCTGCCCCATGACTCCAACCTGCCCCCTGTGTCTCCATCCTGTCTCATGACTCCATCCTGCCCATGTCTCCATCCTGCCCCGTGTCTCCATCCTACCCCCATGACTTCATCCTGCCCCCGTGTCTCCATCCTGCCCTCGTGACTCCATCCTGCCCTCGTGACTCCATCCTGCCCCGTCTCTCCATCCTGCCCCCGTGTCTCCATTCTGCCCCTTGTCTCCATCCTGCCCCGTGTCTCTCATCTTGTCCCGTGTCTCCATCCTGCCCCCATGTCTCCTTCCTGCCCATGTGACTCCATCCTGCCCCCATGTCTCCTTCCTGCCCATGTGACTCCATCCTGGCCCCTTGACTCCATTCTGCTCCTGTGTCTCCATCCTGCCCCCCATGACTCCCATCCTGCCCCCGTGACTCCATTCCTCACCAGTGACTCATCCTGCACCCGTGACTCATCCTGCCCCTGTGTCTCGCATCCTGCCCCGTGACTCCATCCTGCCCCATGTCTCCATCCTCCCCCCATGTCTCCATCCTGCCCCCATGACTCCATCCTGCCCCTGTCTCCATCCTGCCCTCGTGACTCCATCCTGCCCTGTGTCTCCATCCTGCCTCATGTCTCCATCCTGCCCCGTGACTCCATACTGCCCCGTGTCTCCATCCTGCCCCATGACTCCATCCTGCCCCCATGTCTCCATCCTGCCCCATGACTCAATTCTGCCCCATGACTCCAAACTGCCCCCTGTCTCTCCATCCTGCCCCATGACTCCATCCTGCCCTGTGTCTCCATCCTGCCCCGTGTCTCCATCCTGCCCCGTGTCTCCATCCTACCCCCATGACTTCATCCTGCCCCCGTGTCTCCATCCTGCCCTCGTGACTCCATCCTGCCCTCGTGACTCCCTCCTGCCCCGTCTCTCCATCCTGCCCCGTGTCTCCATTCTGCCCCTTGTCTCCATCCTGCCATGTGACTCCATCCTGCCACCGTGACTCCATCCTTCCCCTGTGACTCTATCCTGCCCCCGTGTCTCCATCCTGCCCCAGTGTCTCCATCCTGCCCCATGACTCCATCCTGCCCCGTGGCTCCAAATTGCCCCGTGTCTCCATCCTGCCCCTTTTCTCCATCCTGCCCCGTGACTCCATCCTGCCCCGTATCTCCATCCTGCCCTCGTGACTCCAACCTGCCCTTGTGACTCCATCATTCCCCGTGACTCCATCCAGCCCCCTTGTCTCCATCCTGCCCCATGACTCTATCCTGCCCCCGTGACTCCATCCTGCCCCTGTGTCTCCATCCTGCTCACGTGTCTCCATTCTGCCCCTTGTCTTCATCCTGCACCCATGACTCCATCCTGCCCCCGCAACTCCAGTCTACCAGAGGCTTGCAGCTTTCAAAATAAAAAAACTTTTTTCTTACCTGGCCACGCTCCTGCGGCGATGATCTCTACCGGCGTTTCAAGCGCGCACTTGCCGGCAAATGACAATGACGTCATACACCGGCGCCGTGCGTGCTGACATCACTGAAAGACTGCGATTGGCTGGCGGTTTTAACTATTGCCGCACGGGCCCGCAAGGCAATAGAGTAACTGAATCTGCGTCTCGGACACAGGTTCAGTTAATGCACCGGCAGAAGTCTGCTGCTGGAGCCCGATCAGCAGAAGAGACGGGGCCCGATGTGGGCCCCCTCTGCTGATCGGGCCCCATACGCCAGTCAGGGCAGTAATGCCCTGATGGCGGCCCTGCTCACAATAGACATATAACTGGCAGTTACTCCTTACAATACAAAAATAGACATTCTTTAAACTATATTAATTAATTGGTCCTGGCTTACACAGCTGTTTTATGTGCATCTGTATGTCTTTTTAATATCTATCCTGATAATTTTTATTGGTTTTGAACAAAATGTGAGCTAAGTTATTATTTTGCTCCTGAACGTGTTTTTTTACAACTTTTTTCATTTTCGGGGTATTTAAAAACCGCCACCAGAAAAAATGAGCTAGGACTACATAGCCAAAATATATTTCAATAAATTTTATTAAATTAGTAAATAGGAAAAAATTACAGACAAAAATAAAATTGAAAGGGAGATGTTAAAACAGAGGTACATCTGACCAAAACTTTTTTCTGAAAAAATTAAGTTCAAATGCTGCATACCAGTACCCTTGGTCACATGTACCTCTGTTTTAACAACTCCCTTTCATTTTTATTTTTCTCTGTCATTTTTTCTTATGTTCTAATTTAATAAAATCTATTGAAATATATTTTGGCTATGTACGCCTAGATCTTTTTGTTGGTGTTTTTCTTAAAAATGGATTAGTTGCTCGAAGCAACCAATCAGATTACAGCTTTATTTTCGGACAGAACTCGGATAAGTTCCTTTAGTCAAATCACTTCATTAGTTTAATTAGACCATAAGGAAACATTGCATGAACAGTGCCATCTTACCCAACAGAGACAACCACAGCTCCAGATTTCTTCGATAGATATTGACAGAAAGTGTCATGGCTATCTAAAACCAAATAAACAAGACAAGAGTTATAGGAATCCATTCTGCCATCAAACAGTTATCAAATATCCTGATGAATTAAAAAATGCTCTGCTATTCATAGCAACCAATCATATTTACATATAGTGAGGCTACTAGATTCTGTTAGCTAAAAGGCCGCGTTCACACTATGGCAAGCACGGCACCGAATAGGGATCGAGCTTCTGACTGAGGAGCCCATATAGACTATAAGCTAAAATGAACTGGGGGCTGTGCTTCCCTCCTCCTGTCACTCCCCTCCCAGGTGATGCCATATACCGGACTTCACTGACCAGTGGGGACGAGGGGAAGTGGAGTCCGGCCACACCCTCAGGGGTTAAATTCTCGTGCGAGGGCTGGACCCTTCCTCTTCCTCCCTCGGCTGATCAGTGGAAGTCTTGTCCCTGCAGTGATGTCTGATCCCCTAACTGAGGCCCTGCGGCAGAGAGCAGCACAGGAAGGTGAGCCGTGGATACAATCTTTACTGTCCTCCCTTAGTGCTCACCTCCCTGTGCCCTCTCCAGCGTCGCCGCAAGCTTCCCCGATGTTCGCCCCCTCTCCCAGGCCCCGTGCTCCACTGTCGTCTCCGTCTGCCCCTCCGTCGTCGTGCGTTCTGTTCTCCCCTCACTTCCCCTCCGGGCAGCCCGTGTCTCACCTTTGGCCATCGGGCCTGGTGCTTTGCCGGTCCCTCCTGGTTCCGGAGCTGCGGCCCTCAGACAGTCATGGGTCTCCCCCTGTATATTGCTGCGGGGGCGCCTGGTGCCGGGGACCTGCTGAAGGGATGGCGGATCGGGTGGGTATGACCGCATGTGCGGGGCTCCTGGCACGCGGAGTGCAGCTTGTGGCCTTTAGCACGGCCTGCTCCTGGACCCTGGGCCCCCCAGCTACTGCCGCTGCCTTTCTCGGTAGGCCGCGGGCCCTCTCCGGGCTGCCACCGCGGCCGGCTCCTGGGAGTCGGTCCTGCTCCTCACCTCCCGCGCGCTGTTGCCCCCATGTACCGTGGCCGCCTCCGCCTGATGCGGCTGTTCCCCGTACTTTACTCCCCGGCTTTTGGGCCGGGTAGGCCTCACTATGCACTCCTGGGTAGCTCCGCCCACTATCAAACGTCACTTCCGGTCTCTGCCAGTCGACTTCCGGTCGGCGGTGGTGCAGGGCCAGCTCTGCATCTCTCTCCTTCAGGCACAATAGCGATGCCTGTACAGAGCCTTAACGGCCCCAAAACATTACGTGGCCTGCTCCAAAGCGACTCTCCAGCAGGCACATGTGCACTGCCTGCGAGGAGGGATGCCGGAGCAGCCACAAAATATAACCACGCTGCTGCAGAGCGCGCTGATCGGTCCATACAGACCAACCAGCGCGCTCTGCATCAAATAAAGTATAAAACACGTATGCACTCACGTATCACAAACACGCCAATACTAACCGCCAATGCCCCAGTCACTAACAGTACTGTAACCACATTAACCCCTGCCCCTCCATACACCGCACAGAATACAATTAATTGTTATGTACAACTAACCCCCTGGTTGCAGGAAGGTCAGGCTGCAGCAAAAAAAAAAAAAAAAAAAATGCCACAAGCAACCTGTCAGCTCCTATGCTGCAGGGAGGCACTCGCCGGCAATGCCCGTCTCATCCCGCCTGGGCCGCAGCTTTTCCCTGGCAGGCGCAGCAGTGCCGCCTGCTCGGGATATCGCACGGCCCAGGGTAAATATGGTTCCTGCGTCGGCGGAGCGCGCTGTCCGGTCCAACCCGACCGCTCAGCGCGCTCCGCAGCAAGTGCGCAATACGCCACATAAACACCACTACACATAACATGCCACCAACCCCCCCCCCCCCCCCGCGACCCAAGAACACAGCTTCAGCGATCACACAATTACCCCCACCTACTCACATCCCCCGCGCCGTCGCGGCCATATAATATGCCGTCTCCTCCGCCACACAATACTGCCCCGCAGCTGTCATATAGCCAGCTCCAGAACCCCGTTCCCCGGTCACTAGATCCTAGCGCCCCTGATGCTGTCCGTAGCCACGGTCGCATTAATCATGAACGTCGTCGACCCTCACCCTCTTCCTCCGAAGATTCCCACAGACATTTTCGCTGTCCCCCTGGTTGTTGCTGTTTTCGTTTCAGGGACAGACAAAGACGCAGCACCTACAGGGATTACCGCAGATCACGGTCCTCCAGATGGCGCTCACCGTCAACTTCGGGACGGTCCGACACGTCTGAGGGTCACGACAGACGGTCATATGGATCCAGCGCAAGACGGCGCTCACGTTCCGCAACGCGGTCTTCCCGACGGAGGGAATCCGCTACAGCCCACAGGGCACCTGGCCAGAACGACATCCTCTACGGCGCGGAAAACCCGCTTACAGAGTTTGTTACTCGGCCCCTGGCGCACGACAACCAAAGGTTGTCACGCACCCGGGGAGGCAAAGCCTCATCTCCTAATGACCCCTTTATTAGCAGCCAACAAGCCAGCACTTCCACCGCTGACGGAGAATCTCCATCAGCCGGAGCCGCCAGCGCCCAGGACGCCCCGCCTACGACCGACAGTGGTGAGTTACGCACGATAAATGAACTAACGTTGCACAACACACCACTGGAGACAGCGATCTGGCGTCCGCCGTCAGGGCGCCGATTCAAAAAACTGGATCACCCTACTGGGTCATCTGTCACCAGAACAACACCTAAACCTAATTCAGCGAGCCTACACAAGGACGCGTTTTACTGTGGTATCAGCCCTCTAGGCGCACACATAGACCTAGAGACAAAAGAAAAAATCTGGAACAATGATTACATCGATATATGGTCACTTCTGTGACTGGGAGTTAAAGTAACAAATGTTCGCCTACGAGCAATGATGCTCAGATAAAGCTGCTCAGCAGCGTTTCGTGGACCAGTGCTGTGCTGGCGGACACCCCTGCATCAGGGCGTACCCACCAAGCAAACGGAGCACTAACGTCTGGCTATACCTTTATCCTGAAAAAGAAGCGGCTCAGCAGGTATATTATGGTCTTAAATGCAGTCTTCGCTGTTTGAGTTGATGGCTGAGTGGTTAAGCTGCTGGTTTACGGAATGGAAAATATAAAAAAAAAAAAAAAAAATGCTTTAGACAACACCTGGTGTCGCGCCAGAGGTACGTCTATCGCGGAAGTTAAGCTGAGAAAGTGCCTCAAGGAGTAAATCAAACAGAATAATTATAACCCCGGGGAAATAATCTAAAATCGTCGCGGGAATCCTCCAAGTTTCTACAGCAGAATATCACAAATAGGTAGAGCTAAGCAGGTTGGCGGGCCCACGTAAATCGTTACCGATGAGTAAGTTCAGAAACTCTCCCTAGGCATTCTTAAAAAAAAAAAAATAAAAATAAATAAAAATAAATAAATAAATACAAAATAATTGTATATATACCATCTAAAACATCACCTTCCTTCCCAATAGGCGATTCAGTTAACGACGCGTCACCCTCAGAAGAGACGTCCATAACGTTGCGGTGAACCGTTATGCGGTGAACCAGTACCTTTAATCCTATATGAGCCTTCCGTTGGGCTGCTCCATAACATGTCACTACTTCAAGCTCTCCAATACCCTTCTAGACTTCCAGAAACTTAAGCCCTGATCTCTGAATCATTTATGCACTAGCATCGGAAAAACAATCGGCCCGTGCAACCTCCAGAAGTTCAAAAACCTATAGCCCAGCACTTCATCCACCTTCACCCGGAAAAACGATCGGACCATACAACGTGCTCCCTTTCCTCGGCATTTCAAATATATACCAATAAAACGGTTTTTCGTTTACCGCCGGATAAACTACAAAAAAGCGGCAGAACGTTTGAAACTTACCTCAAAGCTGAAAGTCACCCTTCAGTGGACGCACTCGCTAGGGTAGCTCAATTCGCAATGGGCAGATTTTACACGCCACCTATCGTCGTCAACAAAAAGGCATTACCCAGCTGGGATATAGATCAGACTTAACCGCTCCTTGAAAGCAGATTTGCTTGCCTGGTAGTCATTCTTAGATTCCTACAAGGGACATGCATGCGTAATGGCGCAGGAAGCGCCGAGCAAGGAATTAGGTCTAGGGGTTGTTTGAGATATCAATAATATTTTGTCACAATCTCCAAAAAACCAATGGTGTAAATGCAACTGGCTTGTTTTATGGACCATATCCACCTGGGGCCGCTGCCCTCAATAGTAACAGCCATACAGCCTTGGGGTACCCATTTGGAAAACTCTAACATCACGTCTAAACAAACACCCAGGAACCGCAAGAAGTTTGAACAGTGTTCTCTTCTCCTGCCCATTCACGCGCTGCGGCGCCGCTTAGCGTTATTATGCCTTAGACACGTCTGGTGTCGTGCCAGATTTACGTCTATCGCTGAAGATGTGATTGTTAACTCCCTGTTGTCTTCTGATTAGCAGGCCTTCAAATTGTTCCAAGCCTCAGTGACATCGGCTACCTGGTAGGTCTACGGTAAGGCGTGGGAGGAATGGCGCTCCTTAAACAGGGGAAGGCCAGTAGATACACATTTTCGGCCCAGCGGCAACGTTTTAGTAGAACTCCTGAATCAACTCAGGAATAGAGGAGCGTTGGGTACGTCAGCGCAGCGATACCTAGCAGGAATAATCCTTTTTCTTCCAGTTTCTAGGTTGAGGCAATGTTACTTAATACTTCCTTATCAGGCAAGCCGTTAAAGGCCGGAAGAGGCTCCAACCTAGTCAGGAACGTCGTCGCTCCATGTCTGTAAGCCTGTTGCGCGATATCATAATCTCGACGTCAGTTTGCAAGTCGCAGTACGAGGCGACCCTAATATCTACAGTGTTTGCAATTGCATTTTCGGGGCACTTTGCATTTTCGGGGCGCTGCGTGTCGGCGAACCAGTGCCGCGGTCAAAAAAAAAAAAAAAAAAACACATCGGTGGGCGGGTTGATCAACAAGGGCGTCGTCAAATGTAGCGACGCTTTACAAATTAGAGTTCAGAAGTCCAAATGCGAACCCACCGGTAGAGGTGCGTGGGTCTTGCTCAAGGTTTTAGATGGCCCGATATGCCCGGTAAAAATAGCGAAGCGCTTTGCGTTTATAACACACGACAGTAGATTCTTCTATCATACACCGACGGGTCCCCGCTCACCAAACATCATTTTCACACAATCTTTAACATTGCGTGGAAGAAGTCGGCGGTAACCCAAAACAATTCGGGACACATCCCTTCAGAATAGGGGCAGCCTATGAAGCTGCCAGGGCCGGCGTATCGGAAGCTGAAGTCCAGAGATTAGGCCGCTGGAAATCCGCATGTTTCGCAAGATACAGTATATAAGGTCAGATCTGCTCTAACACCTCTCGTTTCTTACAGGCGGCCACAAACCTACAGTTTGGGTGCTTGCGGATTATTATGTATATTGGGCGTACAAAAAGGCCAGCATACGCCCGGATTATAATAAAAAAAAAAAAAAAAAAAAGTGGAACTGGAGGTCATCTGGAGTAGCATCAGAGGCTGCGGTGGCAGCAAATATTTCAACGTGGTTAAGACGGCAAAAGGGTCGGTGATATTGGTACTGCTCGCCTGTGGAAATGAATTGGCGGAAGAAAAAAAAAAAAAAAAAATATATATATATATATATATATATACCGAGCTATACGCAACAATATAGACAGATATACGACACTTTGCCTGCTGGCCCTGATATGGTGGTGGTGTGGTCTGACATAATACCACGCGCTGTCTGGCGGGGAGCCAAAGACCCGAAATCCATCAACAAATCAAGAAAGAAAATAAACAAAAAAAAAAAAAATGGCAAATTTCATTTGAGAAAACTACGGCACTGTGGTTAACCACGAACTGCAAAAGGACAATTCCAACCTACGAGACTGGACGGCGTTCACTTGAACAATATTGGACTCGTTATATTAAACAATTTACAGGATGGGGTTCGAACAGGTCGTCGTGGGGGGTCGGAGTCCTGTGTAGGTATACCCATGATCCTCCGTGGCGGTAGTATGGGGGGGCAACGGTTCGTAACCTCTCATCTGCCTGCCCGCCCACCGGCGGCGCCGGGGGTCCTTGGCAGAGAGTCCGTTGCGGATCGTATTTGCCCCTCTCTGCTTATAGTCTACGCCCACCGGCGGCGCCGGGGGTTCTCAGCAGAGAGGCGGTTCCGGACCGTATTTGCCCCTCCCTGCTTATAATTTAAATAAACTGTGACCGACCTGTTCAACCCATCCAGGCCTGTTGTGTTTTGTTGTTATGGGATTGGTGGGAGGCGGGGAAGCACCGCTATACGCCACAAGGGTCTCTTCAGTCTGGCAAGCACGGCACCGAATAGGGATCGAGCTTCTGACTGAGGAGCCCATATAGACTATAAGCTAAAATGAACTGGGGGCTGTGCTTCCCTCCTCCTGTCACTCCCCTCCCAGGTGATGCCATATACCGGACTTCACTGACCAGTGGGGACGAGGGGGAAGTGGAGTCCGGCCACACCCTCAGGGGTTAAATTCTCGTGCGAGGGCTGGACCCTTCCTCTTCCTCCCTCGGCTGATCAGTGGAAGTCTTGTCCCACCCTCCCTTCCCTGTATATTCGAAGATTGGCCGTATGGCTATTGTATATAATGTTAAAAAAAAAAAAAAAAAAAAAAAAAAATACCATTCTCATCACTTACAAAGTTTTATGGTTGTATGCATTGTCACAGCGGTAGTATGGGGGGGCAACGGTTCGTAACCTCTCATCTGCCTGCCCGCCCACCGGCGGCGCCGGGGGTCCTTGGCAGAGAGTCCGTTGCGGATCGTATTTGCCCCTCTCTGCTTATAGTCTACGCCCACCGGCGGCGCCGGGGGTTCTCAGCAGAGAGGCGGTTCCGGACCGTATTTGCCCCTCCCTGCTTATAATTTAAATAAACTGTGACCGACCTGTTCAACCCATCCAGGCCTGTTGTGTTTTGTTGTTATGGGATTGGTGGGAGGCGGGGAAGCACCGCTATACGCCACAAGGGTCTCTTCAGTCTAAGTATTCGATCAGTATTTTACATCAGTATTTGTAAACCAAAATCAGGAGTGGGTGATAAATACAGAAGTGGTTACGTGTTTCTATGATACTTTTCCTATGACTGTTCCACTCCTGGTTTTATAAATACTGATGTAAAATACTGGCCAAATACTGAATGTGTGAACGTGGCCTCAGAGAAATGGGTGTATGTGCAGCTGGTGGTCCACTGCCTCTATCCACTGGTTGCCAGACTTTTGCTGCACATCGTCTTCCATGTACCATAAGATAATCCCACCAAAATAATTAGACATTTATGATAAAAATTGATTGACAAATATACAAGAGAAACTGGATTCAGAAGTAAAATCTAATATCTGTAAGGGGACTGATTGATGTTGGTTCCTGGTGGGACCCTCAGGACTAGTGGAAGAAATGCAGATGTAGACAGCAGATAGTTTATAATAATTTTACTCAAAAATGGCAACAAGCCAGATGGTTATAGTCTAATAAGGGGCAACATGCTTGGTGGTTATAGTCTAATAAGGAGCAACATGCTTGGTGGTTACAAATGATCTCACAAAAGGCAACAACTTGAATAGAGGTTGACGATTAGCATAAATATCAACAGTGGGTTTGAAATATCAACAGTGGGTTTGCATCTTTGACACTATAAGTAGCCTGCTAGCCTGTACTAAGGCACAGTCTTTGTGTCACTCTCAACATGTCACCGCACACTCTCTCCTAGTGCTTAGTGCAGCCGCGCTCCCAGTTGTCTTTCTCTAGTCTAAACCAATGCACTGCTAATGTGTTCTGGCAATCTTGTTCAGTCCTGTGAACTGCTCACTCCTTTACCTCATATCAGTCTCCTCTCCATCTCCAAGATGGCAAGCCTCCTAACTCAGGTCTATTAGCAATGACTCATAAAGACTCCTTCTGGATGAATAAACCTCTCTGCTCCCTTCTACACCATGTTGCAAATTATTATGCAAACAATATTTTTCTCTGATTTTCCTAAGTGGTCGGTGCAAATGACAGTCAGTCTAATAAAAGTCATCACCCGTCAGAGTATACATCGAATTTTATTGAAGAAACCTCCCAATGATAACAGTATAATCTTCAAAATGAATAAAAACTCAAAATGCAGTGTTCCAAATTATTAGGCACAGTAGAATTTCTAAACATTTGATCTGTTTTAAAGAACTGAAAATGCTCATTTGTGGAATTTGCAGCATTAGGAGGTCACATTCACTGAACAAAAAAGCTACATAACTCCAAAACATCCTAACAGGCCAAGTTACATGTTAACATAGGAACCCTTCTTTGATATCACCTTCACAATTCTTTCATCCATTGATCTTGTAAGTTTTTGGAGAGTTTCTGCTTGTATTTCTTTGCATGAAGTCAGAATAGCCTCCCAGAGCTGCGGTTTTGATGTGAACTGCCTCCCACCCTCATAGATCTTTTGCTTGATGATACTCCAAAGGTTCTCTATAGGGTTGAGGTCAGGGGAAGATGGTGGCCACACCATGACTTTATCTCCTTTTATGCCCATAGTAGCCAATGACTCAGAGGTATTATTTGCAGCATGAGATGGTGCATGGTCATGCATGAAGATGATTTTGCTCCTGAAGGCACGTTTCTGCTTTTTATACCATGGAAGAAAGTTGTCAGTCAGAAACTCTATATACTTTGCAGAGGTCATTTTCACATCCTTCAGGAACCTTAAAGGGCCCTACCAGCTGTTTCCCCATGATTCCGGCCAAAAATATGACTCCTCCACCTCCTTGCTGACGTCGCAGCCTTGTTGGGACATGGTGGCCATCCACCAACCATCCACTACTCCATCCATCTGGACCATCCAGGGTTGCTCGACACTCATCAGTAAAGAAGACTGTTTGAAAATTAGTCTTCATGTATGTCTGGGCCCATTGCAACCGTTTCTGCTATTGAGCACTGTTTAGGGGTGGCCGAATAGTAGGTTTATGCACCACAGCAAGCCTTTGAAGAAGGATCCTACACCTTGAGGTTCGAGGGACTACAGAGGCACCAGCAGCTTCAAATATCAGTTTGCTGGTTTGTAATAGCTTTTTAGCAGCTGCTCTCTTAATCCAATGAACTTGCCTGGCAGAAACCTTCCTCATTCTGCCTTTATCAGCACGAACACATCTGTGCTCAGAATCAGCCACAAATCTCTTAACAGTGCGATGAATACACTTAAGTTTTCGGGAAATATCTAATGTTTTCATCCCTTGACCAAGGCATTGCACTATTTGATGCTTTTTAGCAGCAGAGAGATCCTTTTTCTTTCCCATGTTACTTGAAAACTGTGGCCTGCTTAATAGTGTGGAACATCCAGTTTTCCTTTTATTGGGCTCACATGGCAAACTAATTATCACAGGTATCTGAGATTGATTTCAGTGATCCAAAGAACCCTGAGACACAATACCATCAATGGGTTTCATTTACAAAAAAACACAAAAAATGCTATGACACATAAAACCAATTTGCATATTAATTTGGAACATAGTGTATGAAGGCAATCCTCACTATCTCTCAGCAGTGATGGTACTCTATTTTGCAGTTAGGAAGGCTTTCCTCATGTGGGTCAAATTACATGGATGACACAACAAGCTGGAACTTAATACTTTGCAACTTTGCTGCTCTGTGGTAGAACTCCATATGTAAGAAAAGCTACTCTCACTTACTTCTACCTAGCTATGATGCAGTCACTTCTCACAACTCTCCTTTGTTCTTAAAATTCAGAATTGACATTTACAAACAATATAAAACCAGAACATATTTCAACAACTTATTTAAGAAGAGTGAGGGCTTAAAATCTATGATGAAAAAGGGGTAAAATGTATTTAACTTGTATAGTCCATCCAACATTTAGACTGCCTAGTATAATATTTACACAACATTTTAGTTGTCTTTCCTTGTGTCAGAAATATGTCAAAAATTTTGGCTCATTTTTCTTGCCCAGAATCATTAGGACACATCCAGGGCGGCACGGTGGCTCAGTGGTTAGCACAAAGCCCACTAAGGACATCTGCAAGGAGTTTGTATGTTCTCCCCGTGTTTGCATGGGTTTCCTCCGGGTGCTCTGGTTTTCTCCCACATTCCAAAGACATACTGATAGGGAATTTAGATTGTGAGCCCCAATGGGGACAGTGATGATAATGTGTGTAAAACTGTAACGCGCTGCGGAATATGTTGGTGCTATATAAAAAAATAAAGAAGTCCCTTCTCAAGCAAAACATCACCCTTAATGAGTCTATGCCCTTTGCCAGATAAGAAAGTGTGACATTAATATGTCCTACAACCATTGCGGTCAATCAGTTGCTGCTGATTGACTGCAGGTTTTGTTATTCCCTCATAGGCATACATTGATAAAGTGAAGCTCTCACATACCTCCATGACATCCTTTTAACACGCAAAATATAGCTTTGTGTATTAAATAGGTTTTCCAGGTTTGGGATGAAAGTCTTCAGTGACTCTATGTGATTGCAGACTTTTAAATCCTCAGAGCACACGCACTGCAGGCTGTCAGGTGACACACGTCTTGTCAGAATGTGACCGGAAGTATGCAAATCACTTACTTGCGGTCACGTGACAGCCTGCTCCCGCCACCGGAGAATCCTGACAGAATGCAGTGTGCCTGCTCTGGGGATTCACAATTTTGCAGTCACATAGAGAGACTGCAGACTTTCATCCCAAACCTGGAAAACCCCTTTAAACCTAAGACAATTGAAAAGATGATTAGATAAAGACATCCCTTCACACAATGGATAAATCTTTAAAGCACAAATTTTGATTTGCTTACCAATACTTCCTGCAATAAATCCTCCTCCATGAAAGAACATGATTCCTTTTCTACCACCGACTGATGGAGCTCGGGGCTGGTAGACCCTCACCGGCACGCTTCCAAATTCTAAGTTTTTCTTGAAAATCTCTGGATCATCTTTCTGCACAGGCATTAATATTTTTTGTAGAAAAACAAAAATCCCTTCATTGTTCCATGATCCGAGTTTATTAAGAGCTTCTATCTATAGAATGAAGAAACAAAGTTATGAAAATATAAAAGGAACTGTTCATAGAATCATAGAATGGTAGAGTTGGAAGGGACCTCCTGGGTCATCTGGTCCAACCCCCTGCTCAAAGCAGGATACACTAAATCATCCCAGACAGATGCCTGTCCAGCCTCTGTTTGAAGACTTCCATTGAAGGAGAACTCACCACCTCTCGTGGCAGCCTGTTCCACTCATTGATCACCCTAACTGTCAAAAAGTTTTTTCTAATATCTAATCTGTGTCTCCTCCCATTCAGTTTCATCCCATTGCTTCTAGTCTTACTGCAGGTGCCCCAACAAAATCAGCTGTTATCATCCAACCAAATACTCAATTTCCCTGCTGCAATGACATGTGGAATGTAAGAGGGAAGACCAGACTGTGGGTACCTGTTGAGGTTGCATCCCCTGTTGCAAAAAAAGGAAAGCACGCACAGAAGCAGGGAATTTGGCACCAACCAGCAACAGTGCGTAGTTAGGTGAGCGGAGCACTCCGTCCTCCCGAGTACCGGCGCCGCGACAGGCCGCATTGGTTTGGCCCTGCCATCTGCAGAGGGACAGCTGCACTGAGAAGTGCCGTGCGGCTGCAGTAGACAGAGAGAAGAGTGTCCCGTCCTGCGAGCACCGGCATTGTGCAGACCAGTGTTCCGTTGACTCCCACCACCAACAGCGGGGACTTGAAGGAGAGAGGTGCGGTGTGCCCAGTGACTACCAGAGAGCAAGACGCCGTACGTTCCATGTCTGTGAGTACCGCACATGTGCCACATAAGAGAGACCGGGTACGGGACAGACACTTGCACCCTGATTTGCCAGTTGATATTTGCCAAGTCTACATTGGACTCGGACATCGCTGTGGCTTTAATTGACTTGGCACCATCAACTTATGGACTAGGGGCTCAGTGGAAGGTACCGGAGACCAACCGCTGCTGCCAGAAGACGAATCCTTGCTTCCTACAGGACCTTCTTGGATAAGCACTGTGCCAGCTGTTGTTGGCGCTATTGACTCCTTAGCAGAAGTCACAGTCTGAGGAACTTCTGTCTTGACCTGATTCATTGTTCTTTATCCCTGCATATCCTTTGCAATTTCAACTGTTTATTCCCTCATATAATTGTTTACCTCCCTGCGTGGAGTATCCCATTGTTAATTAAAATTAACTCTTGCTCTGCCTCTTGTCAGTCACTGCATCCCACAACCTGTTACAGGAACATAAACAATCTTGTTGCACTTTTCAAAATCAATGGGAAGCCATTAAATGGATTAATGTTCAAGGCATGTTTAAGATTTGCTGTGCAAGACTCTGCAGGAGAGTCCAAAGTGGCAGATCCACAGAAAATTGTGCAGATGTTGTGAATTGCTTTCCTCCTAGCTTCGATGCCAGTCTCGGTGCATCCTGGCACCCTATGGTGACGTTTCATTACATGTGTCCTCTATAACTTCTACTTGGCAGAGATGTGTTGAGGTTTCAGAATAGAATAATCACCAGGAGGAAAGTTTTTTTTTCATTTATTTTAACTTTTGTCTTCAGGTGAGCATAGTACCGATGCAAGTCTCAGCTAGATGGCAGGTCCAAGAACACAAAATGCTAGCTTCATAATGATCTCAATAGAATCTGCTTCTTCAGGACACAGATAAAAATGAATTAACTGGTGGAGCAGGGAGATGTCAACTCCCTTCTCCACCATTTATAATATACGTCTAAGTCTCGATACAACACATAGGAGTAGTGAAGGTGATGTTCTACTCTTGATGCCCCAAATGGTTAAATGCATTTTATATTACTGTATGCTGTCAAGGAGAAAACCCACTGGAGCTGCAGTCAAGCCTAGGTAGGGATAACTGTTGCAGCCAGCCCAGTTTTGAGTGGGGAAATTGAAAGTTATTGCTAAGTTCAGGAAGTGAAAGGTCAATTAAGAATAGTAATAAAAAGTGACAGCAGCAGTCGCAGGTGATAGGCTGCCAAGGACAACGTGGGCCTAATACTCAGGGCAGTGGATTGCCAAAGATCCCTTCTGTATGAATCTGTCTGCCAGCCTGGGAACCTCGAGATGGACGTTGGGGCTCTTGGTATAGGGGAAGATGGACTCAAACTCTAAGAGATCATGCAATCCAGATGCACTGCTAGTGGTGGAGAAGAAATCCTAGTGCTAGAGAAGTTAGCAAGAGGGATGGGTAGAGTGATGGGTAGAGACCCATATCGAGAACCAGGGCTGAAGAGAGGGAGAAGTGGCTGAAGGTGAAGTCGCTGGGAGTGAATTGTGACATGGCAGTCACGGCAGAAGTTCGGCATGGGAAAAGGCGGAGCCAGATGGACAAGAAGCACCGACACCATTTTCTTCCCTGTACACAAGGAGAAAGAAGGGTAGAGGTGAGTCTCCAATTATAACGGTGCGGAGCGAGCAGAACTCCCATGATTTCTCTGACTGTCCGATGGACGTGAGGAAGTGGAGGAGGAGATGCCAGAAATCATCACACCTGGAGCAGTAGCAGGAAGTCACCGGCTGACAGGAGCTGCCCAGGGGCCATTGCCCCCACCACGATGATGATTCAGTGGACGACCACACCGCAGCTTGACATGGGTCTCCTGGCACATGAACCTTAGCTGCTGTACTGGAGTCAAATGTTGGACAGTGAGACTCCCTAGACTGAGGGAGAAGAACCCCAGAGGGTGCCGGGGTGGAAACAACGCTCCTGTAGGAGGAGGACAAGCATATCCCAATGTGGCTGGCCCCAGCTCCAGTTATAACCAGGGAAATCCCTGAGGTGAATATGAGGGTGCACGAGCATGAGACCGGGAGGCTGATGGTAAGGCAGAGTAAATGGAGGATCCCTTAAATTAATTGGCGGAGTATAGAATGGGATATCCTCAACACCCCACCAACTGACAACTTCCTTTATTACCTCCCGCAATGCTTGACTGAACGCCTGCTCAACATGAATCTGCCGGCCCGCAGAAAGTAGACTGACCAATACTTGAAGGTGTGGCTAGAGGGGTCCAACAGTGCCGGCAGGAGGCAATATAAGAGGCCCAAACTAATGGGCGGCTCATTGAGTTCCTGTAAGAGGAGTGTACAGGGCACAAGGTGTGAGTCGTGACATAGTTTAACACAAGTACCTGCTATGCCGACTCCACAGTCTGTACCCGGATGAGGTTGTGGAGTTTGTGAAGTCCAAGAAAAGAGGGGGCTGGTACTCGGTAGCCCTAGCAGGCCCTAGCAGGACCTCACACGTATGAAGATATATTGGAGATGGGCCAGGAAGTTTTCAGGCGAATAGCCCAGAGAGAGGCCCGCTAAGGGAGAGCTAAAGAGGTTTCAAAAGGGTTCCTGTAGGTGCCAAGGACCAAGTACTCTTGTGAGGAGAAAATACTCCCTAAGGAGAGTTTGGCAGTGTCTGGAGAAATTTGTTGAAATCTCCAGGAGAGCTGTGGCCTGGCTCAATCTCCTCACGAGGCGCAGTCATCCAGCATGCCAGAACCGCAAGCTGGAGACATTGGCCTTGCAAAGTCAAGACCCAATGAAGACCACAGGACCACTGCAGTCCAAGTGGTTAAAAAATTCAACGTCACCAGCTATGGTCCCACCTAAGTGGGCTGTGGAAGTGTGTCATGTGTGCATCGCCACGAAGATCGTCGCGGTTGCACATTCTGACTTCTCACAGCTGAGTTGCTGTTTCTTTGTGTTTGGCAGTTAGGGAGTTAATTCTGTCTGTGCTCAGTTCTGGGACTGGGTGCAGTTTCTCCCGGCTGCAATTAATTATTTGTTGATTGGTTTCCTTTAAATCTCTGGTTGTCTGTGTTGGGAGTTGCCAGTGAAATTCTTCATGCAGACCACAGATAGGATTGTATCTGTATTTAACTTAAGTTAAAGAGCTCCTTAGTTGTTTTAAGCTCACCTTGCTTAGGTTTAATATCCCAGATCATTTATGTTCCTTCTGTGTTTGAGTGTGTATGCAAGTCTGTGTTTTCTCAGTCTGTCTTATATGTCTTAATCTGTGTATTTAACAGAGATCAGCCCATATCCCTTTGGTGGTAATCAGAATCCTTCTTAGGACTGATTACAGGGTTCAGGGACTGATAGGAGACAGGGTTAGGCTGGAGACTTGGACCTCTGAACCATTATCAGTACCTCCAAGGTGAGGGATTAGTTAGGACCCCAGTTTAGGGTCAGGTTAGACCCCCGGTCCTCCTCTTTCCTGTGACAGTGTATCAAGTCCTCAAGATTAACCCTGAGTTCAACGGATATCGTGTCAGGTAAATCTATTCTATATTTACATGCTGATGTTGCTAATCTATATGTTGTATAGAGTGTTGTTCTTTTAAGAATAGTTTACTGACATCGTACACATATCATAAGACCGCGTGACATTTTCACTGGCCTATAAAATTATTCCCAGTTGCCATGGATCCAGTAGCCCAGCTGGCTCTGCAGTTGCAGGGATTATCCATGGAGCTGACGGACATTAAGTCCAAAGTTTTGTCTCCCTCGGAGCAAACCAGATTTGAACCTAAAGTAGCTCTCCCGGACAGGTTCACTGGTGGGCGAGACAAATTTTTTACCTTCAGGGAAGCATGTAAATTGTATTTTCGGCTTCGGCCTCGATCATCAGGGAGTGAAGAGCAGAGAGTGGGAATTGTTATCTCGCTCCTACAAGGGGACCCTCAATCCTGGGCCTTCTCCCTTCCTCCGGGATCCCCGGCTCTACAGTCAGTAGATCGATTTTTTACTGCCCTGGGTTTGGTATATGATGACCCAGATCGGGTCTCTCTTGCTGAGACAAAATTACGTAAGATACAGCAGGGAGATCGTCCGGCGGAGGAATTTGCTTCTGAGTTCCGTAGATGGGCCACAGATACTCAGTGGAATGACCCAGCTCTTAGAAGCCAGTTTTGTCATGGGCTTTCTGACAAATTAAAGGACGTTTTGGCTCAGTATGATTCTCCTCCATCATTGGAGGCTGCTATGGCCCTAGCTATCCGTACTGATAGACGGCTCCGGGAGAGGTGCGAGGTAACTCCGCCCCCTGTTGTTACTCCACCTACTACTAAAGTCCCTTATGTTGAGGTTCCCCTTGTCTGTTCGGAGGAGCCTATGCAGTTGGGAGGGACATCATTTCGTAGGAGGGGATTGGCGGTACGCCGCAGGACTAGAAGGTGTTTCTTCTGCGGGAAAGAGGGACATTTTGTTGGGGGATGTCCATCCCGTGCCTTGTTGAGCAAAAAGTCGCCGGAAAACTGTTAATCCCAGGTTGTGTGGTGGACGACAACCTGGGAGTATGTATTTCGTCCGCTAGTTCTTCTCAGTTCCTTGTACCAGTGGAGGTGGTGGTTGGTACGAGAGTGGAGAGATTTTCTGTTCTTCTTGATAGTGGGTCCGGGGCTAATCTGGTTGACGCTCAGTTTGCTCAGGCTCAAGGTATGCATCTGAGTGTATTGGTCAAACCGATCCCTATATTCTCCATTGACGCCAGGCCTCTCGGCCAAGGTAGCTTTGTTCATGAGGTTCATAACATTGACCTTCGGGTAGGGGCAATACATAGGGAACTATTATCTTGTTATGTGTTGGAGGGTCTACCTACTCCTATTGTGTTGGGACTTCCTTGGTTGGTTAAACATAACCCTGTGATTAATTGGCAGTCCAGAGATATAAGCCAATGGGGTGAGTTTTGCAAAAGTAACTGCATGAACACAGTCATCAGTGCGGTCATGCCTAGTACTTTGCCTCCTTTTTTGGAGGACTTTGGGGATGTGTTCTCTGAGGAGGGGTGTCAGGAGTTGCCTCCTCATCGCGTGTATGACTGCTCTATTAATTTACTTCCTGATGCTAAGTTACCTAAAGCTAGGTTATATAACCTTTCTGGTCCTGAGAGGCAGGCTATGAAAGATTATATTTCGGAAAGTCTGGCCAAAGGGCATATTAGACCTTCATCTTCCCCAGTGGCCGCGGGGTTCTTCTTTGTGAAGAAAAAAGATGGAGGCCTACGCCCTTGCTTGGATTTCCGCGAACTTAATCGGATTACTGTTCGAGATCCGTATCCACTCCCTCTGATTCCTGATCTCTTCAATCAAATTGTTGGCGCCAAATGGTTCTCTAAATTGGATCTCAGGGGGGCGTATAATCTGATTAGGATAAAAGAGGGGGATGAGTGGAAAACGGCGTTTAACACGCCGGAGGGACATTATGAGAACCTTGTCATGCCTTTTGGTCTGACTACTGCACCAGCAGTATTCCAACATTTTGTTAATGACATTTTTCGTCATCTGGTGGGGCTGTTTGTGGTCGTATATTTGGATGACATTTTAATTTACTCACCAGATCTTGTGTCTCACCAGGAGCATGTGAGACAGGTGTTGCAGATCTTGCGAGACAATAAACTATACGCCAAACTGGAAAAGTGTGTATTCGCCGTACAGGAACTTCAGTTTTTGGGTTTCTTGGTGTCAGTCTCCGGTTTCCGTATGGACCCTGAAAAGGTGAGAGCAGTGCTTGAATGGGATCAGCCAGAGGATCTTAAGGCTCTGCAGCGTTTTCTGGGGTTTGCTAACTACTACCGGAAATTTATTTGTAATTTCTCATCTGTTGTCAAACCTCTCACTGACATGACAAGAAAAGGGACGGATTTTTCTAAATGGTCGGACAAAGCTTGCCAAGCTTTTTCCTCTTTGAAAAAATGTTTTGCTTCGGCACCCGTTCTCATCCAACCAGATGCATCACAGCCGTTCGTTGTGGAGGTGGACGCGTCTGACGTAGGGGTGGGTGCAATATTGTCCCAGGGTCCGTCCCTGGTAAATGGCATCCGTGCGCTTTCTTTTCTAAAAAATTGTCGTCCGCCGAAAGGAATTATGATTTCGGCAATAGGGAACTTTTGGCCATTAAGTTGGCTTTTGAAGAATGGCGTCACTTTTTGGAGGGGGCAGTCCACCCGGTCACCGTCATTACTGATCACAAGAACCTGCTGTATTTGGAATCTGCTAAGCGTCTGAATTCCAGACAAGCTCGATGGTCGTTGTTTTTTACCAGGTTTAATTTTGTTGTCAGTTATCGCCCTGGATCTAAGAATGTTAAGGCGGATGCCTTGTCTCGCAGTTTCCCAGGGGCCGGGAAAATGGATGACCCGATTCCTATCCTTCAGGAGGGGGTGGTAGTGTCGGCTGTATGTTCTGAGCTTGAGGAGGAGGTGTTAGAGGCTCAGGGGGACGCCCCTGCAGGACCTCCAGGGAGACTGTTTGTCCCAAATCAGTTGAGACAAAAGGTTATTGAGGCACATCATAATTCTGCTTTAGCAGGACATCCAGGGAGTAAGGCTACTTTAGATCTCCTTTCTCGCCGGTTTTGGTGGCCTAACGTTAATAAAGATGTTTTAACTTTTGTTGCGTCCTGTGGGGTTTGTGCTCGCTCTAAGACCCCTCATACCCGTCCGTCTGGGACCCTCTTACCCTTGAAACTTCCGGAGCGTCCATGGACTCATTTGTCTATGGACTTCATCACGGACCTTCCTCAGTCGTCAGGGAAGACTGTCATACTGGTGGTTGTTGACAGGTTCAGTAAGATGGCACATTTCATTGCTCTTCCTGCCCTCCCTAATGCTAAAACTCTGGCGCAGGTGTTCATTGGGGAGATTGTGAGACTTCATGGGTTGCCTTCTGATGTGGTGTCAGATAGGGGGTCTCAGTTTGTGTCCAAGTTTTGGAGGGCATTTTGTTTACGTCGGGGGATGCAATTGTCATTTTCCTCGGCTTTTCATCCGCAGACCAATGGTCAGACAGAGCGTCTGAATCAAAGCCTAGAGACTTATCTTCGGTGTTTTGTCTCAGAGAACCAGGAGGACTGGTCTTCTTTCTTGCCTCTGGCAGAGTTCGCTCTTAACAACAGGCGGAGCGAGTCCACTGGTAAGTCCCCGTTTTTTGGGGCATATGGTTTTCATCCCCAGTTTTGTACATTCAATGGGGGGGGCCCTTCTGGGGTTCCTGAGGAGGAGCGTTTCTCGTCGTCACTTGCTTCAGTGTGGAGAGGTGTATTGAATAATCTGAGTGCTATGGGGAACCGTTATAAACGTATGGCTGATAGGAGGAGAGTTTCTGGTCCAGATCTTAATGTGAACGATCTGGTATGGTTGTCTACCAGGAATATAAAACTTAAAGTTCCCTCCTGGAAGCTGGGCCCCAGATTCATCGGGCCGTACAGGATCAGTTCCATAATTAATCCTGTGGCATTTCGTCTGGACCTCCCTCCTACGTTTAAAATCCACAATGTGTTCCACAAGTCATTACTTAAGAGGTACGTGGCACCAGTCATACCATCACCTCTACCTCCTACTCCAGTGGTGGTCAATGGTAACTTGGAGTTTCAAGTGTCAAAGATCATTGACTCACGTCTGAATCGCCGGTCCCTTCAGTACTTGGTGCATTGGAAGGGGTATGGTCCAGAGGAGAGGACGTGGGTTCCTGCGTCTGACATTAACGCAGATCGTTTGGTGCGGACCTTCCACAGAACTCACCCGGGCAAACCTGGCCCTGAGGGTCCGGAGGCCCCTCGTAGAAGGGGGGGTACTGTCATGTGTGCATCGCCACGAAGATCGTCGCGGTTGCACATTCTGACTTCTCACAGCTGAGTTGCTGTTTCTTTGTGTTTGGCAGTTAGGGAGTTAATTCTGTCTGTGCTCAGTTCTGGGACTGGGTGCAGTTTCTCCCGGCTGCAATTAATTATTTGTTGATTGGTTTCCTTTAAATCTCTGGTTGTCTGTGTTGGGAGTTGCCAGTGAAATTCTTCATGCAGACCACAGATAGGATTGTATCTGTATAGACTTAAGTTAAAGAGCTCCTTAGTTGTTTTAAGCTCACCTTGCTTAGAGTTTAATATCCCAGATCATTTATGTTCCTTCTGTGTTTGAGTGTGTATGCAAGTCTGTGTTTTCTCCAGTCTGTCTTATATGTCTTAATCTGTGTATTTAACAGAGATCAGCCCATATCCCTTTGGTGGTAATCAGAATCCTTCTTAGGACTGATTACAGGGTTCAGGGACTGATAGGAGACAGGGTTAGGCTGGAGACTTGGACCTCTGAACCATTATCAGTACCTCCAAGGTGAGGGATTAGTTAGGACCCCAGTTTAGGGTCAGGTTAGACCCCCGGTCCTCCTCTTTCCTGTGACAGTGTATCAAGTCCTCAAGATTAACCCTGAGTTCAACGGATATCGTGTCAGGTAAATCTATTCTATATTTACATGCTGATGTTGCTAATCTATATGTTGTATAGAGTGTTGTTCTTTTAAGAATAGTTTACTGACATCGTACACATATCATAAGACCGCGTGACAAAGTGTTACTTCCGGAAAAGAGGACCTCAGACCAAGCAAGTTTCCAGATCAGCCCTGGAAATGGAAGAGGCCACCTTCCCCCACTGCCTGGGCTGCCTTCATGAAGGAGAGGCAAGATGCTCCGAAGAAAACCTGAAAGGGAAAGTGTGGTCCGTTGTTAACTAAAAAAAAGTTTTACAGCAAGTCGTCTCAAATCGATCAGGTGGGACACCTACAGAAAATGCCTGTTGGGGGCGAACTGTTCCATTTCAAAGTGAACAAGTTGTGGTGTGATGTTAAAGTTTGTGTGACATTTCAAAATAAATCCAAAGGACTGTTCCATTATCTTCGGGCCGGTAAGGTCTGAGGTAGCTCAGTCCGCTTTGCTACTAGTTAATTCTGCTGGAATTGTAGGTGCTGAAGCAACCATGAGGGTCCAATAGCCTCAATAACAGAGATTTTGTGTTTTTCTAGACTGAGCATTTGGAGAAAAGGAGAACTGTTGTTTAGTGGGCCCTGGCTAATAATATAGACATGGACACTTTGTTTCCAGGGTCCTTACTGAGAAAGACAGGTGATGATGAAAATCTTAAAGTTTCAAAACCTATGGACTGTCTCACTTGCTATTCCAGGGCCCTTAATTGAGAAGGGCCCGGTGTCCACTAAGAAGAAGAATGAGATGTTGGGACTAGTCTTCAGCCAAATGTTTTTACAGTGTTTTATGATATATGCGCTAACTCTTCTTTTAAGGTCCAGTATGGTCGAGGATGACCATAATTAAAGTGTAGGGAAATGTAGCAGTGGTGGTGGTGGTGATGTTAGACTCCTTGGTACCCCAAATGGTTAAATGCATTTTATATTAATGTATGTTATCAAGGGGAAAACCCACTGAGGCTGCAGTCTAGCCTAGTAGGGTTACCATATTTTTTAGACTATAAGACATACCGGACCATAAGATGCACCTATGTTTTAGAGGAGGAAATTGGAAAAAAATTTGAAGCAAAAAATGTGGTCAATTCTGTGCTAATATCCCCTATCCTGGTATATATATCTCCCCAATCCAGGTATACATGTTCTCCTCATCCCCATCCTGGTATGCATGACCCCATCATCCCTATCCTCATATGCATGCCTCCCTCATCACTATTCTGGTATGCGTGGCCCCCACATCCCTATCCTGGTATGCATGGCCCCTTATCCCTACCCTTGTATGTATAGCCTCCTCATCCCTATCATGATATGCATGGCCTCCTCATCCCTATCCTGGTATGCATGGCCTCCTGATCTCTATCCTGGTATGCATGGCCTCCTCCTCTTTATACTGGTATGCATGGCCTCCTTATCCCCATCCTGACATGCATGGCCCCCTCATCCCTAGCCTGGTAGGCATTGCCCCCTCATCCCTAGCCCGATAGGCATGGTCTCCCTTATCCCTATTATGGTAGGTATGGCCCCCCTCATCCCTATCCTGTTATGCATGGCCCCCTCATCTCTATCTTGGTATGCAGGGCCCCCTCTCTGTCCCGGTATGCAGGGCCACATCCCCCACCCTGGTAAGAATGGCACCCTCATCCCTATCCTGGTATGCATGACCCCCCCATACCTAAAACATTAAAAACATAAACCATTCCACATACCTTCCCTGAGCTCCCTTGCACTGTCCTGTTCTGATGCCAACAGCTGATTTATGCTTGTAAGCAGCGCATGGCAGTGACATCATGCGCTGCCTACAAGCAGAGGACAGCTGCCAAAATGTTCCCCATGCCGGGAATATGGGTGTGTGGATCAGTGAATATTCACTGATCTTTAATAGCGAGCACAGTGTTAACCGTAGCCGAAGGCTTCCTGCAGCTGTCATGTGTTCACGTGTGCCCGCTATTAAGGATCAATTAATATTCACTGGTCTCCACGTCTATGGGCCTGTTTGTAAAGACTCAGTCCATTTCAGCTCTTATCTACACACGTCACTTGTCAAATGGTAAGGTTTTTAATATTAGAGTTAGGAATGTCCGAATTACGGTCGCCGTGACAAGGCGGGATGGCTTTCGCATTTTTTTTTATTTGGAAACATGTTAACTAAGTACTGTATATTATTTTCATGCACTATGCTATTTATTTGTTTACTGCAGGGTGTTTAATCATTATGTTTCTGTCTTTGGTTTTTACTTTACATACAGACCAGAGGAATGTGGGAACGAGCTTTGTCAGTGCACTGTTCTTTTGGCTCTTCATGCTGTGTTAGGGAGAACTACGGAGCATTTTAATGTGTAGGGGACATAGTGAGGATTTCATATTGTGTTAGGGGGAATGGTAGGGGCATCATAATGCGTGTGGGGGAACACTTAAGAGTATCATACTGTGTAAGGGGAACTGTGGGGGCATCATGTGTCAGAGCACTATGAGAGCATCATACTGTGTGTGGGGAAACTATGAGGGCATCATGCTTTAGGGGCACTATGAGGACTTCATGCTTTGTGGATGAGCATCATAAGAGCATCATACTGCATGCAGGTCATAAAATGGGTGTTATAGTGGGTGGAAATGTAACAAGGGGACACGGGGGGTAGTTGTAGCCAATTATTTAATGGCACAGTACACAGAATCCACTGAACAGATACTCAGCGTGCTTCCCCTGCCCTTGTACATAAATGGACAGGACCGACACAGTTCTTCCCCACAAGTTACCTTCTTTTCCTTGGGTCTCAGCAGTCCAGGAAAAAAAGGGTCCAGGAATGCAGCAGCTCCAACAGGGAAATTAACTTATTGAACAAGGATGAAAGGAGGACAAAAGAGACAATTTCAACACTGGCTTCCTGCTCTGTCCCTGACTCCTGCTACGGCCGTACCCACAATGGCCGTAGTGGCCGAAGTTCACAGAAATCCAATGGCTGGAATCTGGGCATCTGAGACCCCTTCAGCGAAGGCCCTTACAAAGTCCTGTGGGCCTGTGTGGCAGTCCTTGGTGCTCAGTCTTTGGTCCAGGGCAATAGACCTCTCCCGTCCGGGGGTGTCTGGCAGTGCCCCTCAGTAGTAAACGTCAGAAATGGCTGGAGCCGAGCCTCTCCCCCCCTCCCCACGAGGCGTAGGCGGAGGCCAACATGACGGGGGGATGGCAGGTTTAGGTGAGGGAGTAGCTAATCAAATTAGAAGGGGCGTAACAGGATATATAGGTGAGGTAGGGGGTGTTCTCCTCTTCACATTTCCCGCTCTGTAAATGAAGAAGCAGTGCCACTCACCATGTCTGGTGTTGAGCAGGCACTGGAGTTTTTGCAGGTTGCGATCCAGGCGCAGCCTCCGGGATGGCTTGATGCCCAGGTCGCAGGGATCGTTTGGGGTTCCTTCGGGCAGTCGGTCCAGTCGGCGGCAGCAAGGGAGCGGTGGTTATGTCGTGTGAGCGGCGCTCACCGGTTTCGGCTTTTAAGGCCTCCCGTCGGCGCAGGAGCCCCTCTCGGGACCCTCCGGGTCGGGCGTAGTGCAGTTCCCGCTGAAGCTGCCCCGGCCTGGGAGGAATCCACAGGCCCGGCGAGGCCCCACGGCGGTGCCTAGGCACACACTCTCCCGCCAATCAGGAGGCGGAGCTGGCACGCGCCAGGCGGCGCGGCAGGTTAGTTTCATCGGGGGGCCACGGCAGCAGTGGCGTGCCATGCGGCCTGCCTCCGGCACCAGGTCGCGGTCGTCCGTCAATCAAGCAGCGGCCTGGCACATCCACAGTGCAGTCGTCCCGGTCCCCAGCATTGAGGGGCACCTGGTTCTTCGGGGGTTGCGGCGGTGGAGTTCCCACCGTGTAGCCTGCTCTTCACGCCGGCTCCAGGGGTTCTGATCATCGGAACGGCGCGTCAGCGGCCTGCAGCACAGCGGGGCACGTGTCACCGACCCCCACAAACGGCAGCAGGGGGCTCGTCCCTGTTTCTACAGGTTTTTATGGGGGCCACTACTGCTGCGGCGCATGAGATTGGCGCGGCATCGGGGGCTTTTGACGTGGCGACCCAGGCAGCATGATTCGGGTTTCAGCATTCGGGATTCCCTCTGGGGTTTAGGCCCCATACCTTCGATTGTTCCGAGGGAAGTTCCGGTCGTCAGCGGCAGGCCAGCGGGGTCATCATCGTTAGTCGAGATGGCATTGACAGAGCTACGGATCCAGGATTTCCGGCTGGAGGGCCCACAGCTCCCTCGCAGCTGGTGAGTACACCTCAGTGTCTACTGTATGTCATTCACTTTTGTCTACTTCATTGGTGTGGGGGGGGCCTGTCTGGCGAATGTCACACATGTTGGGGGGGTCGGCGTTGAGTGGGGTAGTTTCGGATGGGGGCATTAGTGACATGCTTGGAGACGAGCTTAATTTACTTTCGCATTTGATGGGGGGGTGCTGTTGCGCCGTTTCCGTTAGCGGCTTGGGTAGGGTCGCATGTTGGGGGGTACGCTTGGCAGAGTGGGTCAGAGTTAGCTGGGCGCGAGGGCAACCCAGAGTTGGTGTCGGCGCAAATCAAAAAGGAGGAAAAGTGTTGCATCTGGACGGCAGGGCGCATAAAAAAGGGAGGTTTACGCGTGTTTTTGTGCCTTCGGGGGCTCGCTTAAGGAGGGAAGTTAAAGAAAGAGGATAGCAAGAGGGAGGAAGTAGAAAAACGCAGGTGGCGTCTACTTCCTCAGATGTTTGTCAATTGGCGGCAAGTGTTTGCCATTTTGGCAAGCGTTTAAAAAAAAAAAAAAAAATAGCCCCTGATATTGCTTGGCACCGTTTTTTGTTACCGGGAAGCTATTGGTGAAGCTTATAGAGTGTATGGGGGTCCAGCTTGGTTGGGGTACGACGAGCAATTACGGCAGAGGAAGGCTGTTCGTCCTATGATCCGCTGAGACCAAAAGGATATTGGTCTGAGGATGCGCGTTATAGCACAAAATAAGTTTGGCAACTCCTTTTATGGGGGGGCTGGGAGCACCAGCCAGAGTAGCAGCATTTCAGGTGCGTCGGGTGGAGGCGGGCAAAGTCAAGCAAGCGGTTGCAAATTGGAAGCATGCTGGAAATTAAATGACGACCAGCGTCAAGTTTGGGGCAAATTGCAAATTTAAACACCTTTGTTCCATTTGTAACGGCTGTTCACATGGAGCATCTAAGTTTTTTATAAAAAAAAAAAAAAAGGGGGAAGTAAGAGCCGGAGGTTGTAATTCACAAAGGGGTGACTCCAGTGAATCTGGTAAGGATGGTCCCTTATCTGAATAGATATGGGGACAGGGAAAAAGCTGCTTTGTTGCACGGTGGTTTAAAGGATCCTGTTCCCGGATTTGATGGTTTCCCCGTTGGGAGTTGTGCCAAGAAAGGAGCTGTATAGGTTTTGGCTTATTCAGCACTTGTTTTCCCGCGGGGGAGGTCGGTTTATGACGGCATGGATCCAGAGATTTGTTTGGTTATTTACTCCTCATTCGACGAGGCAGGGCAGGGGGTGCAACTGGGGGGGCTCTTATGGCTGAGACTGACGTCGAGTCCGGATTTAGTCTTTTCAGGTTCACCCGGTCAGCATGAAGTTGCGGGGTTGCTACTGGGATGACGGAGTTTTTCATCGTCAGGAGGTTACCCAGGGGATGCTCGTTGTCCTGCGCTTATTTTTAAGCCTTTTGTTCTTTTCTCGAGTGGGTTGTTCGTGACGTTTCTGGTTTCTTGATAGGGTTATTCCTTATTTGGGTGACTTCTTGTGTGTCGGCCCGGGGATTCATTGTATTGTCACGGGATCCTAAAAGCCATTGAGAGGGTAGCTGAGCGGTTTTGGAGTCCCACCTGCGCTTATGTAAAATTGAGGGTCCTAGCATGTGGTGGGGTTTCCTGGGGATTGGGATTGGAATGGGAGGGCAGGTTGCCTGCGGACAAGGTTTGGGCCCTGCGGGCAGTAGTGGTTAGAGCGGGCCGAGTGAGGAAAATGTTTTTGCTGTGTTATATCCAGTCATGGTTTGGGAAGTTAAATTTTACTTGTCGTGTTAGGCCGGTGGGGTGAGAGTTTTCAAGTTGGCTAGCAAACGCTGCCGTGGTATTCGAGCCCCTCATCATTTTATCAGGTTGTCAGATGAACTCGGGCAGATTTGGCGGTTTGGGATTCCTTTTGGGAAGGGTACAACGGTCGTTCACTGATGATGGCTGATGTTGAGAACGCCACTCTGGAACTGTTTACGGATGTGGTGGGCGAAGTCGGCTTTGGGGCGTATTTCAGGGGGCAGAGGTGGGCGTCTCATTGGCCCGATGAGTGGATTACGGCGGGCCTGGTAAGCAACTTCACGTTGTTGGGGGTCTTTCCGATTCTTGTGGCTGTGCATTTGTGGGGGCGAGAGTGTCGGGACCAGTGTGTGTGCTTTAATTGCGACAACATGGATGTTGTGTGTGACCCATGGCCTTACTGCAGGGTACCCTCCGGTCGTCCAAGTGTTACAACAATTGTTTTATTGTGTTTGTCTTTAAATGCGCATGTGATTGCAGCGGTTGTTCCCGGTGTCAAGACCGAAATAGCGACTCTTTCTTGTTTACAGGGGTTCATTTCCGGTTGCGCGGTTGGGGAGGGGAGTCCTTGGAAATTGGTCTTGGGGACCCAGTGTATAGGGTCTTCTATTTTGATGGGAGGTTTCTAACAAGGGAGGTTGGATCCTCAAGTTACGTTAGTGAACGGTATATCTTGGGTATGGTGCTCCCGTGCCTGTGGGGTAGTGGCTGAGAGTAAAAAAGTGTTTTGGTCCGTTCACAGCATTTTGGGTAATTCATCGAGTTTTTGTGGCTTCAAGGACTCCACCCCTGCGTTTATGATGTCATTTTATGATGTTATTTATACTGTTATTTATGGTACAATGTTTGGCGTTGCTTGTTCGTTTTAATAAAGGTGAGGCCATTAAAATTCAAAATATAAGTTTGGTCTTGGTTGGCGCCAGAAGCGAAGGTTGAGTGTTTAACTTGTCCGGAGGAGCTGTGGAGTGTGGCTTCAGTGCTGCAGAGTTACTGATTAGATCTTCCTTGGCCCCAAAAAGCATGGGAGGTCTACCAGGCAGTATGGTGGAAGTGGGAGGAGTTCTTACTACTGTTTCGGTCATTGGGTCCGGGCAGGATCAGGATGGAATGTTGGTGTCTCGGTTAGGGCAGAGAGCGATTGAGGTACGGTTTTGCGCAAAAGGTTTGCGTGTCCTGTCCGCATTGTCGTTCGGTTAGAATTTTGTATACGGTGTTTTTGTATACGCTGTTCGCGGGGAGCATGGGGGGGTGCTGCGCTTATGGATATTCAGGTATGTTTTCTTAGGCTTAGCTCTGCTTTATTGTTTTAGAGGTCGAGCCCTCGTTGATATGGTTTTTTGGCCATTCTTACGTTTATTGGGGAGGGTTGAGAGCTGATGTCTGGAATGAGGGCAGACAGCTGGGCTTCCCCAAGACTATGGCTGTGGTGCGGTGGCTTGGTTTCAGGGGTATGGAATAGAGAAGGGTACTGCACGAAATACATTGTTGTGCCCGGTTGGACCGTGCACCGGATACTCTTGTTCTTCATATTTGGGGGACGTGATCTGGCGGTCCGGTTTTTTCCGGGAGCTGATAAGACATCAAGCAGGATTGTTTGCGGGGTTACTATTGTTTGGTCCGAAATTGTCCCACACAGGCAATGGTGTTTTATGAGATTTCTGGCAAAGGTCAATAAGGCCAGGATAAAGGTTAGCAGGCAAAAGGGCATAGAGAGGGCCACAGCATGGGGTTGTGGGGGTCTCGGGCCGTTGAGGTATTCAACGGTCCTCGTTGTGGCGGTTCGGGGGGTGGGGGAGTCCTTGAAGTTGTTGAAAATTGGTTTGGAGACTCTGTCTATAGGGTCTCCTCTGTATGAAGTTATGTTTGTGGTGATCTGGTGAAAGGTGGACGGGGAGTTTCCGACAAAGTGGGAGGATCCCCAAGTAGCTTAGTGGACAATATATCTCGGTGTTTTGGTGCTCCCGAGCCGGTGGGGTAACGGCTGGGAGTAAGATGATGGAGTTTTGTTCACAAGCATTTCAGGATAATTCACCATGATCTTGTGGCTTCAAGGACTCCCCGCAGTGTTCAAGATATTGTATTTTATGTTATTTAATACAATGTTTAATGTTGTTTGTATTTAATAAAAGGCTGCTGTGGCCATATAAAATTCCAAAAGAAAATACTGGTCTCCGTGTCTTGGTGAGCGGCGTAAGGGGTTTGTAGACGGGAGTATTATTCGGTCGTTAAGATGCTTACTCTCCCCTCAGGTAAACAACTTGACAATACCAACGTCAAGAAATGTCTGGAGCCGAGCCTCTCCCCACCCTCCCCACGAGGCGTAGGCGGAGGCCAACATGACGGGGGGATGGCAGGTTTAGGTGAGGGAGTAGCTAATCAAATTAGAAGGGGCGTTACAGGATATATAGGTGAGGTAGGGGGTGTTCTCCTCTTCACATTTCCCGCTCTGTAAATGAAGAAGCAGTCCCGCCCTCCCTCCCTGTAGTTTGGTTATAGTTTTATAAAAAAAAAAAAAAAAAAAAAAAAAGAGTTATTTTTGGGTCATGGCGGCTCAGGGTGGGGGAGTTCTTGTAGTTGTTAAAATTGATTTGGAGACTCTGTGTATTGGGTCTCCCCTGCATCGGATTTCCTTCAAGGACTCCTTCGCAGTGTTCTAGTATGGTATTTTATGTTATTTAATACAGTGTTTACTGTTATTTGTATGGCGGTTCGGGGGGTGGGGGAGTCCTTGAAGTTGTTGAAAATTGGTTTGGAGACTCTGTTTCTAGGCTCTCCTTTGTATGAAGTTATGTTTGTGGTGATCTGGTGAAAGGTGGACGGGGAGTTTCCGACAAAGTGGGCGGATCCCCAAGTAGCTTAGTGGACAATATATCTTGGTGTTTTGGTGCTCCCGAGCCGGTGGGGTAACGGCTGGGAGTAAGATGATGGAGTTTTGTTCACAGCATTTCAGGATAATTCACCATGATCTTGTGGCTTCAAGGACTCCTCCGCAGTGTTCAAGATATTGCATGGCGATTCGGGGGGTGGGGGAGTCCTTGAAGTTGTTGAAAATTGGTTTGGAGACTCTGTCTATAGGGTCTCCTCTGTATGAAGTTATGTTTGTGGTGATCTGGTGAAAGGTGGACGGGGAGTTTCCGACAAAGTGGGCGGATCTCCAAGTAGCTTAGTGGACAATATATCTCGGTGTTTTGGTGCTCCCGAGCCGGTGGGGTAACGGCTGGGAGTAAGATGATGGAGTTTTGTTCACAAGCATTTCAGGATAATTCTCCATGATCTTGTGGCTTCAAGGACTCCCCTGCAGTGTTCAAGATATTGTATTTTATGTTATTTAATACAATGTTTAATGTTGTTTGTATTTAATAAAAGGCTGCTGTGGCCATATAAAATTCCAAAAGAAAATACTGGTCTCCGTGTCTTGGTGAGCGGCGTAAGGGGTTTGTAGACGGGGGGTGTTATTCGGTCGTTAAGATGCTTACTCTCCCCTCAGGTAAACAACTTGACAATACCAATGTCATGCCCTGAACAAAGTACCTGGGCAGTTCTGAGAAGCAGCAGCTTCCTGCCACCTTTACTGCAGCTGGCCCAGCCCATATCTTTAACCATTGCCTGTTCCTAACTCTACGACAGTTGCACATATGGGAACATTACATTACATGACAAGTTTAACATTCCAATACATAAACAACATAGTGTCACATAAAACATTATAGGTACATACAAGTGCACGGGGGGTCATACAGAAGGAGAAGACGCAACGCAGGGGACCTGCTTTACATGTTCCTCTTCCTTGTCATTAAAATGTGGGATTTATGCTCTTGTGTGACTGCACCTACATGATGTGATCCTGCTTGACCTTACTGTACAATTGTTTGATAGGAAGCAATGCACAGACTATTGCTATCTGGACCCATGTTTTCCATGTTTCCCCCTGGACACTTCCAAGTGCAATTTACAGGAAAGCCGCCAACTGCACATTTCCACATAACAAAAAATGCAACACAAAAATTCCAAAAGAAACTATTAGATTTTGCCTCAGTAACAGCCCAGTAATAATTTTATAAAAGATTTGCCTGCCACATTGCGATACTACATGACACAGCATTTGCAAATGATTTTCCTATATGCTGTTTTCTGTACTGAAGTTTATGGGAAACCTCAACAAAAGCATAAAATGCCATAACAACTGCAGGGTTTTCAACAATATGAAATCCCAATGGCTTCAGCGTAACATCTGATCTCAGCAGCAGAAATATAATAGCATGTAAAGTGGGGATTGTGAGGTTTATAGAAAGAAGCAACACAAATCAGATTCAGGTCACGGACTCACCAGGAGGAGCACGCCCGTGAAAAATGTATAAGATCTACGAAGCATTTTAGGATTTGCCATTCCCGGGGGGTACTCCGCTTTCGATGATTCATACCAAGTTATCCCCAAAAATATCAGAAGACATAAAAGAAGAAAAATACTGATTGCACAAAGCGGACAAGCTAATACTCCAAACATTTCCGCAGCTTGTTGTGATACTTTGTACTCCTTTTACTTCCTGTTTTTCCTCTGGGTGTGGTAGCTAAGTGAGCTCTTAAAGGAGAAGCAGCATTAGATGTTTATTTTAATATTATGATTGATCAGTCCCAGTTACCAAATGTTAAAGTGCAAAAACAAATCATCTGTACGCGCTATTCCCTGGGGACAACAGATTGGGGATATACAGTATATGCATTTAACTATAGCTTCCAACTGTCCCGGATTCATCGTGACTGTCCCCGATTTGAGAGTTCTGTCCCACCGTTCATCAGAGCAAGAAGAATACACTCTGATGATAAAACATTTATCATAAAATGTCAGAATAACTGTAATAGATTATTTAATAGACAATATAACAAAAACCTTTTATGCAAATCTTTAAATAAAGTGAAAAATATTTAGACTTGAGAGTCCTCAGTGGTTGATACCTTTTAATGGCTAACTGAAAAGATGGTAACAAATTGCAAGCTTTCGAGACTACTCCGGTCTCTTCTTCAGGCAAAGACTAATACAAAATCTGAAGAATACATATTTATACTCAAAACAGCACAGAAACAATGCAATAGATAAGACAAGTGACGTGAAGCAGAACTGTCATTATGGGAGAGAGATGAACATAAATATTGGAACAGTTCATAGATAGATAAGGAGAGTGAAAGTTTTATTGCCCTCTGATTGGGGTCTGGTATTGTGTTGTGATGCCCCCAGAAGGTCTGAAAAGCAAATTCCTTACAAAGGTCGTCATAAGTTTATACTCCCAGATCTTTCTTTCTCTTTGAAACTTGAAGTTACCTTTTAAAACAATATGCAAATTGCCTCTTCAAAAAAAGAGGACTTGTACTCTATAGCGCCACCTATTGGAAGTAGCGATCCTACAAGTCACAATCAACCCTTTAACGAGTCTTGTAATATGACTTAGGATAAAAGCCAAATCAGTGTCTGCAAATGGAGATACTGATTTGGCTTTTATCCTAAGTCATATTACAAGACTCGTTAAAGGGTTGATTGTGACTTGTAGGATCGCTACTTCCAATAGGTGGCGCTATAGAGTACAAGTTCTCTTTTTTTGAAGAGGCAATTTGCATATTAAATTTCCCAGAGGAGCATTGCACGGCGAATAAGCCTCCTTACCTCGACACGCCAGAGCTGGTATGTCACTCTCCACAAGGAGAAACCTTACCCCTTAGACCCTTTTAAAACAAGTAATTTTAAGTCCATCATGCTATGAACGGGGATACAAAAATGTTGGCCACAGGTAGATCCATTCTTTTTTCTCTTATTGTGTGGCGATGAGAATTTATCCTTATTCTCAGTTTTTGCCCGCTCTCCACCACATACATACCCCCCAGTTGGACATTTAGTACATATAATTAGGTACACCACATTAGATATGATGCAGCTGAAAGTACCTGGGATCTTGTAGTCCTGATGTGAGCTGGGGATCTTTATCTTGTCCATGGTCATTATAAATGGACAGGTTTTACATTTTTTCTGGTTACAAGGAAAGGTTCCTGTAGCTGTTGTAGAGGACAGGGAGCTTCTGACAATGATGCTTCTTAATTTGGGGGCTGCCTAAAACACAGTAGTGGGGGTCTGGAAATATGGATTGTAATTGGGCATCTTTTTGTAGTAAAGGTAATTTCTGTGCAGCTCCCCTTAGCACCTCCAGATTTAGATTGTAGGTGACCACTAGAGGCCACTTTTGTTCCTGCGTCTCTCCGTTCATGAGATATGCCTCCCTCTTCTGTATCTGTAAATCTGGTCTTGATAACCAAGCGTGTGTGGTTGTCAAGAAGATGCCCAAAAAGAAGAGTTGATGACTACACCCCCTTGGCTAGCAATACTAGATTAACGTACAGTAAGAGGCCATGTCTCAGAAATACAGAGGAGCAGGAGCAAATGAAAAATATCACCAGATTCGGGAAAACAGAGTCATCTACGCTAGATAAAAATGTCAGGTCCTCGTTAAGAAAACAAAGTAACCCAACACCCAAGTGAACTAAAACTCCTATCAATATGCAATTACTGCTATTCTGACAACCCCTTAGAGCACATATTATTTTGCTTGGGGGACTCCACGTCTGGCCAGACATTCCCTCCGTAACTGATGCAGTAGATATATAATATTACATGGCCTCCATATTACTCCGATGGCTCAAGTCACTCACAGCAGGTCCTGCTCTTATGGATTGGCTCATAATTGGACCTCAAACTCTATGCTCCACCCATGAGGTCCATCACCCCAATAGAGTGTCAGTGCACATGGCTGACTGCCGCACCATGCATTTTCCTTCACACTTCACCAGGATCTAGGTCAGTTGTGGGGTTTCCCGACAGTCATATATTTATCACCTAACCTAGAGTAACTGGCTATACTAACTGTTGGAGAAATACTAATTGGAACCTCAGGATATTTTAACCTCAACTAATGGAGTGCGCTTAAAGACTCTATAGACCAGTGATGGCGAACCTTTTAGAGACTGAGTGCCCAAACTGCAATCCAAATCCCACTTATTTTTCACAAAGTGCCCTGAATATTGAGATTTTAGATTAGAAAGACAACTCGTACATTAGCGCGCTATAGAGTCAATATCAAAGAACTTGTAAGCGCTGTACTCCAAGCCTAAGATACTAGCCAGCAATTGTAGTGAAGGTCTGTTCTTGAAAATGGAAAGGATTTTTAATCAAAGACAAAATTGCAAAGTTGTTTGTTTTTACAACCTCTTTGCAACTGTAACCCTTGAATCATGATGAGAACAAACCCTTTAAGGCAGGGATATCAAACTCAAATACACAGAGGGCCAAAGTTAAAAGCTTGCAGAAAGTTTCAGGCCAAACTTAATATTTGTTAAAAAATGTCTACAATTGAGGAAGTCTTTCCTTATCAAATAAAATGATTAACTTTTGGAATTACAGTGGAATAATAAAATATGTTATGTAACAGGAATAAAAAGCATATGGCCCAATGGCCTAATTTAAATATGTAATAAGAAAGGATAAAAAAATGTGAATAAAACAGTATGATGCAAATAAAACTGCTCCCAAACTCGATATGATACCCCCACAGTGAACTCCTCCACACGCACAGTATGATGACCCTACTGTACCCCCTCCCTTAGTTCCCCAACAAAGAATGGTGACCCCATCACAGTATGATTCTCCAACTGTAATCACCACACAGCCCTCCATACAGTATAACGGGCACATAAAGTCCTCCATACAGTACAATGGCTCCACATAGATCTCCATAAAGTATAATGGTAGACATAGTCCTTCATACAGTATAATGGCCCCCACATAGTCCTATATAAAGTGAAATGGACCCCACATAGTGATCCATGCAGTATAATGGCCCCAAACAATGCTCCATACTGTATAATAGCCTCACATAATGCTCCATACTGTATAATGACCCCCACACGATGCTCCATACTGTATAATGGCCCCACACGATGAAAAATACTGTATAATGGCCCCATACGAAGCTCCATACTGTATAATGGTCCCATGTGATGCTCCGTACTGTATAATGGCCCCACAGTGTTTCATACTTTATAATGTGCTCACATAGTGCTCCATACAGTATAATGGCCTCACATTAAAAATAAAGAAATACCATATATACTCGTGTATAAGCCGAACCGAGTATAAGCAAAGGCACCTAATTTTGACACGAAAAACTGGGAACATTTATTGACTCGAGTATAAGCCGGGTATGCATTGTGCCCTAATCCCTATTCTGGTATGTATGGTTCCTCATCCCCATCCTTGTCTGCATGGCTCCTTATCCCCATCCTTGTCTGCATGGCTCCTCATCCCCAACCTCGTATACATGGTTCCTCATCCCCGTCATAGTATGCATGGCTCCTCATGCCCATCCTGGTATGCATGGCTCCTTATCACCATCCTTGTCTGCATGGCTCCTTATCCCCATCCTTGTCTGCATGGCTCCTTATCCCCATTCTTGAATGCATTGTTCCTTATCCCCATCCCCGTCTGCATGGATCCTCATCCCTGTCCTGGTATGCATGGCTCCTTATGCCCATCCTTGTATGCATGGTTCCTCATCTCTATCCTTGCATTAATGGTTCCTCATCTCTATCCTGGTATGTATGGCCCCCCATGAGAAAAGCATTAAAAAAAAACTACTTACCGTTCCAGGGCGCCCTTGCAGCATCTTGTTCCTCTGCCAGCATCTACGGCGGAGTAATCACATGCCTATGGGAGTGGAGGTGAATATTCATTACCTTAATGAGCGGGCACCTGTGATAGCCCGGCAGCTGCTGGAAGCCGATGCTGCAGCTGAAACTGTGTGTGCTATAAGAGAAATGAATGCTCACTGCCAGTGCAGTGAATATTCATTTCTCTTTAGCAGTGGGCATAGGCTTTAGCCGCAGCGCGGGCTTCCAGACTCCTGTGACCCGCTGCTTTGCCGTTCCCCCTCCCCCGCTGTCTTCTAGTCCTGAGGAGGGCGCTGCATGCCTCCTCAGGCACGCGTGCCATATGTTCGCCACCACTACTATAGACCCTATAGTGCTGCTTACATTCCTTCCTACGCTTGTAGAATTTAATTTTTCCATTTTCAAGAAATCAAATGCTTTAATGTTATGCTGATGGGTCACAAGTGCAATGGGGTGGGCAGAGTACTTGCAGCTTTTCTATCTCTCTCCCTGTTTATCTCCAGCTTCTGGCCTACTGTCTCCCATTGACAGGTCATTCTTGCTTCAATGACCTACCTCTCGTCCCTGAGATATCGCGCAAGCGCAGTAATTGCCTGGGGCAGTACATGTGCTGTAAGATCATGATGACGTTGCAAGGGTTGGACTATCAATCTGCTCATGCTCTTCCCTTTCTTAAGAGTCAACTCCATGCAATAATGGTGCCTGTGAAAAATATCAGGCAGGAGAGGCAAGTCACTGAAGCAAGTGTGACTTGTCAGAGACAGGAGGCCAGAGGTGGATGAAGAGTAGGAAGAAAGGCAGGAGAGCTGTAAATGCATAATTATGATGAGCCCCATATATTGTTCTTACACAAGGGCCATATTCTGTCTGTGTCCACCACTGCTATTTACAATGCGTTTTTTTGGGTCATCTAACTTCATTTTTTCTGCATTTATGTGATCACTGACATATTTTACAAAATGCAGCATTGCCTAGTTGTGGCACTTTTTTCCATGCATTTTTTATAGGCTTCTCGATAGGACTGGAAAAACACATTTTACAACTGTCTGCCTAAAGAAATCCTGCCAACACTTCAAAAATATGCATGAAAATTGCAGTGTTTCTTACAAAGCAAAAAAAAACAAACCCTAAAAGATATGTGTGCAGGAACCTTAGTGGCGTAAACACTTTAGCAAAATAGTACAATTTTGTAATGCACCTCATGGACATAAACCCAAAATAAAGAACATGTAAGATATCTCGTTATTTTATGCACAACTAAATAATTTTTCACCCATACAAGGTCTTAAAGGTTTTTAATATAAGTGATAATATTATCCATAGCCAACTTTCCGGACACCACATCAGACCGATCAAAGAGGTTGACAACTCCATGAAAACCATCTTCAACATGATACCATGTGACCGGGACTCCATTATCCTCCAGCCGATTCTTGTAGAGTATCCCATCATCACGGAGAACATCGAACTCACATGTTAGTATGTAGGCCTGTGGTAATTGTCGGATCACAGCATCATCAGAGAACAATGGAGAACATGGAAGGTCAAGAGTTATCTTAACTTTCTCATAAATCTCTTTATTAAATGGCCCCATGATGTGAGGTTTGTAGCCTTTGACCTTAAATTCTTCAGAACTCAACCACTTTCTTAATTTTTGTCTTATCTTAGTAGGAACATGGCTGCCCTTTATTAGTTCTTTTGATAAAGATGGATCACCACCTATGTATTTCATTGTGCAGTACAAAGCATACTTTTGCAGTAACAATGGGATCATCTTGTTTTGTTGATATGAGGGTAAATTGAAGTCCACCATCTGGAGCACTGGGTATATCATCACCTGGGCAAGAGGCTTTGGAATATCTGATCTACCCACTAGAGCTTGACAAACCCCAGCTGTAAGATTTCCCCCGGCACTGTCTCCACATATTATAACAGAAGAAGGATCGACTCCATGTTCTTGCGCCGTCTTCAGAAAGTGAACTGTAGCCAAGACACAATCATCAAAAGCAGCCGGGCATCTATGTTTTGGGGCCAGGCGGTACCTAAAATGAATCATTTAAAAAAGATCATTTGATCTTTGATATGGGAAACAACAGTAAATATTTGGATAACATAGATCAACATTTGCATTGATTAACATCTCCAATTAGTTCCCCTATTTTGGGTGTTCTTAACGATATTAATGAATTCCCAGTGGTCTATTGGCAATGATTTATTATAATCAAACTACGTCCTCCAGACTGAGAGATAGTGTTTTAGATACTCTCTTCCCTAAGTAATAGATGTGGGTTCAGAATTGAGTCCTCCTTTTATAAATGGCTTTAATAGGGTAAATGGGCAGGGGCTGTCCAAAGTAGACAACACTTGATAATATTATTTTAAGAACTATACAAGTAAATGCAGAGATGATTAATTTTTTTGCAACCAATCATGTTGTAGACTTTGTGCCCTATTCATTAAGCAGATTTTTTTGCTTGAAATGTACAACTCGAAGACCGAGCTCACATTGGGGGGGACATGCTAAGAGCACTTGACAAATTTTTCATAATTTACCACAAAAGTGTTGTAAATTGAGACAGAAATGTACTCCAGAATGTTCTGGTGGTGGCGCACGGCACTTGAAAGATGGTCCAAATTCATTAAAGGGTGGTCCAAAACCAAAGTTGAATTTAATCCTGAATTTCTATATTTATAATCTAATAATCTGATCTCTTTTTTAACATACTTTAATCAAAAATTCCCTACCGCTCTTTCACTACAATCTTTCTGTTTTTTTTTTCTGTTCTGATGACTTTTGTTTGAGAATCCCCAGTAAATTCTGGAATACCCAAACAGGATGTGATCAGGGGGCCAGTGCTGCAGTCACTGCCTCTCATCCACCAGTATTTATAAAGCAAAGGGTAAGTTATGGACAACTTTTGAGGAAACACATTAAAGGGGTTGTTCACTATTCTAACAACCCCTTCTGAATCACTATGTTACCCCCTTATAAAATAATAGCAGCTATACTCACCCCTAGTGGGGGCACTGTTCCAGCATTGTTGACACTGCCTCTTCTTGGACTAACGTGACGTTATGTCACGCGATCCCTGAAGCCAAATCAGTAGCCTCTTCACCCTCTCTTCCTTCAGACAAATTGGACATCAGGAGAAAGTGAGAGCAGTGCAGCTCCGATTTACTACCTATGTATGATTTTTCTGAAGGGGGTAGAGTGAAGCAGCCGCCAATTGGCTGCACAGTTTGAGTGACATAATATCATTTGAGCTCCGGGAGAACAAGTGCCGAACACTGCTGGACCATAGCGATATCTATTTGTATATACTACTAGCTGTAGTACCCGGCTTCGCCCGGGTTAATTAATAACTGCTGTTAGCTGTAACAAAATAGACTATGTTAACAAAAATTTATTCTGCACATAAAAATCACACACCAAAACGTGCGGGGGTTAAAATTTCCATTCAACACATAGCCTATGATGCTCCTGGGGTTGAGATGTGCGGGCATGCAAAATTTCATGCCCGTAAGTACAACGGTGCAGATTCCTATCCCGGGCCAAAATTATTTGCCGATTTGGAATGCGCGGGGTTAAAATTTTGACTCAAAACCTAGCCTATGACGCTCACCGGGGTCGAGCGTGCGGGTGGTGCAAAATTTTCATGCCGTAAATGCAGATTCTCTATGCCGGACATAACACCAAAGCATTTGCAGCTTTTCTCCCTCCATTATGTAGATAGGGCCACAAAAACTTGTTTGGCGATTTGGAACATGCGGGGGTTAAAATTTCCATTCAACACATAGCCTATGATGCTCCTGGGGTTGAGATGTGCGGGCATGCAAAATTTCATGCCCGTAAGTACAACGGTGCAGATTCCTATCCCGGGCCAAAATTATTTGCCGATTTGGAATGCGCGGGGTTAAAATTTCGACTCAAAACCTAGCCTATGACGCTCCCGGGGTCGAGACGTGCGGGTGTGCAAAATTTCATGCCCGTAAATGCAGATTCCTATGCCGGACATAACACAAACATTCAGCTTTCTCCCCATTATGTAGATAGGGCCAAAATTGTTTGGCGATTTGGAACGCGCGGGGTTAAAATTTCGATTCAAAACATAGCCTAGGACGCTTTCGGGGTCGAGACGTGCGGGCGTGCAAAATTTCATGCCCGTAAGTGCGACGGTGCGGATTCCAATCCTGGACAACCATACCCACATACATACACACATACATACATTCAGCTTTATATATTAGATTGCGTAATAACCAGTTATATCTCCTTTGTATTTCAATTGTTTTTTGTCCCTATGTGCAAATAAAGGGAATGTCAACCCCTTTAATTGTACATGGGGACAAAAAATTATTGAAACACTCACAAATGAGATATAACTGTCAGTTACTCCATACAATACACAAATAGATATTTTTTTCCCTATATTAATTACTGGGTCCTGGCACACCCAACTGTTTTGTTTTCTGCGTATCTGTATGTCCTTTTGAATCTCGATAATTATCATTTTTAATGGTTTTGAACAAAATGTGATCCCAGTTATCATTATATTGTTCTTGAATGTGTTTTTTTTTCTCTTTCTTTTTTTCAATTTTGGGGAATACAAAAACTACTACCAACAAAAAAAGAACAGTTGCCCAAAGCAACCAATCAGATTACAGTTTTAATTTTCGACAGAACTCGGATAAGTTCCTTTGGTCAAACCACTTTCATTTTGCAAAAATTAGTCGTAATTCACTTTCACTACTTCATTAGTTTAATTAGAATATAAGAAACAGATGAACAATGCCATCTTACCCAACAGAGACAACCACAGCTCCAGATTTCTTTGAAAGGTATTGACAGAAAGTGTCATGGCTCTCTAAAACCAAATAAACAAGACATGAGTTATAGGAATCCATTCTGCCAGCAAACAATTATCAAATATCATGACAAATTAAAAAATGCTCTGTTAGTCATAACAATCAATCATATTTATATATAGAGAGGACACTAGATTCTGCTGGTTATAAGGCCACGTTCACACATTCAGTATTTGGTCAGTATTTTACATCAGTATTTGTAATTCAAAACCAGGAGTGGGTGATAAATACAGAAGTGGTGACGTCTTTCTATTAGACTTTTCCTTTGATTGTTCCACTTCTGGTTTTGGCTTACAAATATTGACCAAATACTGAACGGTGACGTTAGATAGATAAATGGGTATATGGTGCCTCTCTGCCCTGGTTACCGAGCTTTTGCAGCGATATCTCAATTCTACCATAAGTGAAGCCCCCACAATAATCAAATATTTATGATAAAAATTGATAGAAAAATGTACAAGTAACACTGGATTCAGAACTAAAATTTTTATGTCACAGTCTTTGTGTCACTCAATATGTCACCGCACACTCTCTCCTAGTGCTTAGTGCAGCCGCGATCCTAGTTGTCTTTCTTGAATCAATGCGCTGCTATTGTGTTCTGGCAATCTTGTGCACTCCTGGGAACTACTCACTCAGTAATCTCGTATCAGTCTCCTCCCAATCTCCGAGATGGCAAACCTCCTAACTCCGATCAGCAGTGACTCAAAGACTCATTCTGGATGAATAAGCCTCTCTGCTCCCCTCAATGAAAGCAATCCTCACTATCTCTTAGCAGTGATGGTACTCCATCTTGTAGGTAGGGAGGCCTTCTGTTATGATTCAGTAGCCGAGAAGGACAGTAGCCAAAATAGCCAAGGCAGCCTGTCACCCAGAAAGGTTGGTAACTTAGCAGATTGCAGACCCCTCAACTAACCGCACAACTAGAAGTAGCCGTGGGATGTACCTACGATGACCTAGACACCTCGACACAGCCGGAGAGTTGGCTAAGCCTAAAGATAGAAATGGGAAAGCTAACTGCCCCGGAGTAGCGCCCCAAAGGAATAGGTAGCCCCCACACATGTATTGGCGGTGAGACAAGATGAAATACAAACGCAGGCAGAAAATAGAGTAAGCAAACGCTGGGGCCCAAAACTATCTAGATAGGACGTACAGGAAAGAAAACTGTCTGCAATCCACAAAAAACCCTAGGAAAAATTCCAACACTTCTGATTTCCAATACTGAGACCACACAATCTCTCCCCCACTAGAACAGAGCTCAGGTGTGAACAGATAGCTAATCAGCAGATACTGAAAACAGGGACTGAACAAATAAACAGTGGAAGCTGAGAAACAGAGAAACAGAGACCAGCGCAGGCCCCAGACGTGGAACCTGGCTGACCTCACTCAGAAGGGCAGAAAAAAACAAAAGGAAAACAAAAGCCACAAAAACAAACAGAAAACAACTTATCTGAAGGTTGCAGGAGACAGCAGAAAGCAAGCTGACTTCAAAATGGGACCAGGAAGAACAACAAATCACCGGCGAGGATCATGGGAAGGTTACACCCTTATATCTCCCCAGTCAGAGCTACCTGATTGCCAATCGTCCCCAGCTGATGGACTTCTGCAAGCTAAATCAGCTTCACTATGATCAGCAGCCACCAGAGGGAGCCCAGACTCAGAATTCAGATCCAAGGCGTTCACAACAGCCTTCCTCATGTGGGTCAAATGACATGCATGGCAGAACAAGCTGGAACTTCATGCTTTGCAACTTTGCAACTCTGGTGTAGCACTCCATATGTAAGGAAAGCTACTCTCACTTTCTTCTACCTAACTATGATGCAGTCACTTCTCACAATTCTCCATCCTTCTTAAAATTCAGAGTTGACATTTTCAAATAATTTAAAACCAAAACATATTTCAACAATTTCTACAAGAGGAGTGAGGGCTTACAATTTATGATGAAAAAGGGGTAAAGGGTATTTAACTTGTAATCAATCAGGAGACAGTGCATCTCGTTTCTACACAGCAGAGCCAGAGACTTTGTTCACGGATTGCAGACGCTGTCGGAAGCAGTTCCAACCGCTCTCCAACAAGAACTCCAATCAATAAGTCTTTACCTTCACTTTTCCTCTTATTGTTACGTTTATTGCGAGGTTTTCTATTTGCCAAATCACCTCGCTGTGTGGAGGTTTCTTTGCATTTGTGTCCCGTAATTTCCTAAGTAAATTCCTGTTAACCCCTTCTCCGTCTCCTACTGTCTACTGCATCTGATGAACCTTTACACTTACACCACCCTTTAGTTGTCTTATCTTGTGTCAGAAATATGCACAACAATTCTGGCTCATGAATCGTCAATCGTTAGGTCAGACCCCTTCTCAAACAAAACAAAGTCCTTTAGGAGTCTGTGTACCTTGCCAGATAAAAAAGCGTGACATTATTATGTCCTGTGACCATCACAGTCAATCAGTTGCTGCTGATAGGCTGCATCTTTCACTATTCCATCATAGGCATTCATACAGAAGTTTACATACACTATATTAAAATACATATCTGCATGTTTTTCTCAATACCTGATATGAAATCAGAATAAACCTTTTTCATTTTAGGTCAATTGGGATCACCATAATTATTAATATTTGCCGTATGCCAAAACAATGAGAGAGAGAATATTTAAAGGCATTTTTATTACTTACTGCAAATTGTAAGGATTGTACTCACTTAGCTGCGTAGGAGGATGCAGGAGGCACTTTCTCTTCAACGTCCATGTGGGTTTATTTTCTTCATAAACCATCAAATCCACAACAGAAAGGTAAACAGTCTTTACATCAGGCATCAGCAACACAAAACAGTCTTTAGCTGGGCTTTGTTCCCACAGGCCCTGTGAGCACACAGGCTAGGGCAATGTCCAGACCAGAGGCTCCATCTTGGGTCATACACACAGGATGCCTTCTACCTCCCAAGTCACAGACCTCTCTGTAGTGTCCAGCCTGGACACATGGAAGTCTGTCCACTCTGATAGACTCCCAACCACTCACACCCATGTGCCAAGCACACCTCCATTAGGTAGCCTGTAACCCACCGGTCAGGTAACATCACATGTATTGGTCAGGTGATCATGACATCACCACAGGTCCTTAAACATACACAACCACATACAGGCATCATCTTGGGTATTTAGAGTCAAACCCCTTGGGTGGGTTTGTAGGTGGCTGGACCCACCCATTTCTCCAAGTCACCTGGAAGCCTCCCAATGTATAGCAAAAACCCTCAGCAGTAGGGCCACCCACTTCTGCGATAAATACCGCCCATCAATCACATGACCAGTTGCCATGCCACATAAGTCAAAAGTTTACATACATTTCATTAGTATTTGGTACCATTGCCCTTAACTCCTTAGCGACAGAGCCAATTTGCTACTTAATGACAGGCCAATTTTTACAATTCTGACCACTGTCACTTTATGAGGTCACAGCTCTAGAACGCTTCAACGTATCCCACTGATTTTGAGATTGTGTTGTTTTTTTCGTGACATATTGTACTTCATGTTAGTGGTAAAATTTATTCGATATAACTTGTGTTTATTTATGAAAAAAATGGAAATTTTGCAAAAATATTAATAATTTTGCAATTTCAAAATTTTAATTTTTGTAGTCTTAAATCAGAGAGTGGTGTCACACAAAGTACTTAATAAATAACATGTCTACTTTACATCAGCACAATTTTGGAAACATAATTTTTTATTGTTAGGACGCTATAAGGGTTAAAAGTTGACCTTTTTTTTAGAGACCACTTCACATTTGAAGTGAGTTTGGGGGGGTCAATATAACAGAAAATACCCCAAAATGACACCATTCTAAAAACTGCACCCCTCAAGGTGCGCAAAACCACATTCAAGAGTTTATTAACCCTTCAGGTGCTTCACAAGAACTAAAGCAATGTGGAAGGAAAAAATTAGCATTTTACTTTTTTCACAAAAAAATTATTTGGAACCAATTTTTTTTATTTTCACAAGGGTATCAGGAGAAAATGGACCACAAAATTTGTTTTGCAATTTCTCCTGAGTACGCCGATACCCCATATGTGGGGAAAAGCCACCCCTAACCCTAATCCCAACCCTAACCATAACCCTAACCACAACCCTAACCCCAACATACACCTAACCCTAATCCCAATCCTAACCACAAACCTAACCCTAACAATCCCCTAACCCTAATCATAATCCCAACCCTAGCCCCAACCCTAACTGTAACTTTAGCCCCAACCCTAACTCTAACTTTAGCCCCAACCCTAACCCTAACTTTAGCTCCAACCCGAACCTTAGCCCCAGCCCTAAGCCTAACTTTAGCCCCAACCATAACCCTAAGTTTAAAAGAACAAAAATTGAGCTTGGTTTGAGTTGGTATACATGCCATAAAACCTACAGGAAACAAAATGAGCAAAAACCCTGCTGTAACTAAATAAGTAAAAAGCAAAAGTGCATTTAAATAACACAGAGTTCTTAGTAATACTATTTTTGATCAAAAATAGCATAAAAGCCATCCCATCATCGATAATGTGACTCTGATCGGGACGGTCCTACACTGTCTAATATTAGAAACCTTACCATGTGTCAAAGTTGACCTCAATGTGTGAATTGTTGCTGGGTGCCGGCCGGCAGATCTCAGCAGGTGTACTGCGCATGCGCCCGCCATTTTCCTCCCAGAAGAAGACGCTGGCGGCCATGGGGGGGATGCAGGATGGCCCAGAGACACCGGGAGGTACAGGGGGGGTCGGGGGACCCTATTTCTCTCTCCTCTGATGTGCGATCACATCAGAGGAGAGAGAAATTAAATGGGAAATCAGACTTTTTTTTGCAGACACCGTTATTCTGTTACTAATGGCAATCGCAAAACTGGGGTCGTAAAAACCGACCCGAATTATGTTCCCCGAGAAATTCTGACTCTGGGAGGCGCTATACCCTTATTCCTTAGCGTCGTTAATTAACAGCGCTATCGTTTAAGTACCCTCTACTGCCGCCGTTAAAAGGCATATTGGCGGTCATTAAGGGGTTAAACTGAATGACTTGGGTCACACGTTTGGGATATCCTTCCACAAACTTCTCACAATAGTTGTTTGGAATTTGGACCCATTCCTCCTGACAAAACTGGTGTAACTGATCCAGGTTTGTAGGTCACCTTGCTCGCATCGGCCTTTTCAGCTTTGCCCATACATTTTCAGTAGGATTGAGATCAGGGCTTTGTGATAGCAGTCCAAAACATTGACTTTGTTAACCTTAAACCACTTTGTTACCATTTTGGCAGTATGCTTCGGCTCATTGTCTATTTGGAAGACCCATTTCCACCCAAGCTTTAATTTTCTGACTGATGTCTTGACATATTGCTTCAGTATTGCCACATAACCTTCTTATTCTCATGATGCCATCTAGTTTGTGAAGTGCACCAGTCCCTCCTGCAGGAAAACAACCCCACAACATGATGCTGCCACCCCCGTGTTTCACAGTTGGGATGGTGTTCTTAGGTTTCCAAGCTTCTCCCTTTTTCCTCCAAACGTAACAATGGTCATTATGCCCAAAAAATTCAATTTTAGTTTCATCAGACCACAGGATATCTCCAAAAAATTAAGGTCTTTGTTCCTGTGTTCATTTGCAAAAATGAATCTGGATTTTTTAGGTTTCTTTTGGAGTAATGAATTCTTCCTGGCACAGTGGACTTTCAGCCCATGTTGACACAATCTTAGCAGCTTTCACCATCATCTTCACAAGGTCTTTTGCTTTTGTCCTTTGGTTGATATGCACATGTCGGACAAAAGCACGTTCATCTCTGGGACACAGAACCCATCTCCTTCCTGAGCGCTATGATGGCTGGACATTCCCATCTAGTTTGTACTTGCGTATAATTGTTTGTACAGATAAACGAGGCAATTTCAGGTATCTTGAAATTGTACCCAAGGATGAGCCAGACTTGTGCAAGTCCACAATTCTCTGTTTTGCTGATATCTTGGCTGATTTCTTTAGATTTTCCCATGATGCTACACAAAGAAGCTGTGTGTTTTAGGTGTGCATTAAAATAACATACCATAAAATCAGAAGCTTCCAAACACATCACATCATCATAAGGGCAGTCCAGAATTGTTTAAAGGCATAGTAATCTTAGTGTATGTAAACTTTTGACTTTGCAGTAATAATAAAAATGCCTCAAAACATTCTCTCTCTCTCTCTCTCTCTCTCTCTCTCTCTCTCTCTTATTATTCTGGCATTTGGAAAATATTAATAATTATTTGAAATCCTAATTGACCTAAAACGGGAAAGGTTTATTCTGATTTCATGTCAGATATTAAGAAAAACATGCAGATGTGTCTTTTTATATAGTGGATGGAAACTTCTGGTTTCAACTGAAGCTACAATTGAGCTCTCATGTACCTTCATGAAATCCTTTTAGCAGCACCTTACAAAAGAGAGCTGTAATACAGACAGCTTTGTGCATTAAAGGGGTTATTCAGGGTTGTAATGAAAGTCTGCAGTGACTTTATGTCATTACAGACTTTTGAATCCTCAGAGCGCGTGCACTGCACGCTGTCAGGATTCTCGGGTGCCAATCACATACTTGCGGTCACGTGTCTGCCTGTTCCTGGCACCAGAGAATCCTGACAGTGTGCAGTGAGCATGCTCTGAGGATTCACAATTCTGCAGTCACATAGAGAGACTGCAGACTTTCTTCCCAAACCTGGGAAAACCCATGTAAACCTAAGAGGATTGAAAAGATTAGACAAAAACGTTCCTCCACACCATTAATGGATCAATCTTTAAAGCACAAATTTGATTTGCTTACCAATACTTCCTGCCATAAATCCTCCTCCATGAAAGAACATGATTCCTTTTCTACCACCGACTGAGGGAGCTCGGGGCTGGCAGACTCTCACCGGCACTCCTCCAAATTCTAAGTCTTTCTTGAAAATCTCAGGATCATCCTTCTGAACAGACATTAATAATTTCTGTACAAAAAGAAAAATCCCTTCAATGTTCCACGACCCGAGTTTATCAAGAGCTTCTGTCTATAGAATGAAGAAACAAAGTTATGAAAATATAACAAGGGAATTGTCCATATTACAGGTATCCCAACAAAATCAGCTGTTATCATCCAACCCAATACTCGATTTCCCTGCTGCAATAACACGTTGAGCATAAACAATATTGTTGCACTTTTCAAAATCAATGGGAAGCCATTAAATGGATTAAAGGTTCATGATACGTTTACATATTGCAGATTGGCTGTGCAAGAATCTGCAGGGAAGTCCACAGAAAATTGCTCCCGCCCCTGAAGACAACAATAGTGAAGTGTGTACTGTGGCATGTGGTTTTATTGTGGTTTATGGTGTAATGTTACATGTGAAATGCATAGTGTTATAGGTACTGATACCGTTGTGTCGCACTGTAAGGTAACACCTAAGGACCTCTAATACATTCAGCTTAGGTGTAGGGAAAGTTTAGAACATAGTTTAGTACTTATTTAGTGTTAGATTGTAACATTAGGGCAGATGGGCAGTGGTGGACCTATTAGTGTGTAAGATATAGGAATATTATAAGTATTGATAGCATAGCGTTAGCGCAGGAAAGTAATGCAAGTTGTGTGCTGGAATATAGGTGAAAGGTTAGATCATCCCAGCAACAGACTGCAGGAACCGATATGCTTAAATGTTTGGGACCAACACAGCATGGGAGGGATTACATGAAGCAAAACGGGGAAGCATTTCCTGATTTAGTTACAGAAAGTCTGAGTTAGGGCCCCGTCTCACATAGCGAGATCTCAGCAGCGATCTCGCTATGTCTGACACATACCAGCGATCAGGCCCCTGCTGTGAATCGCTGGTCGTGTCAGAAATGCCAGGACTTTTTTTTGATCACTGGTCTCCCGCTGGCCAGCACACATCGCTGCGTGTGACAGGTAGGAGACCAGCGATCTACTGGTAACCAAGGTACACATCGGGTTTCCAGGCGCGGGGCTGCGCAGCGCATGGAAACCCGACGTGTACCTTGGTTACCAGCTCCCTGCATCAGTGCGCTGGTATCCAACGTACACTGCGGGTAACTAGGTGACGTTACCCGCAGTGTCGCAGTCCTGATCGCTGCCTGAGCTGCCTGTTTGGCAGCTCAGCAGCGATCATGTAGCGACACACCAGCGATCCTGATCGTTGTCGGGATCGCTGGTGTGTCGCTATGTGAGACGGGGCCCTTAGTGAGAGTTTTGTGTGCAGTTCAGGTTTAAGCTGCAGTGAGCAGGAGGCACATGGAGTGCATATCATTCTGACAGCATGAAGTCGGACCAAATTTTGTGTGGACCTTCCTGTAATGTCCGGGTTCTTCGGACCCGAACTAAGCACAGTGTGCCTTAATCCCTTCCATACTGAAGAAGCCAGATGGGGAACCATGAGAGAGAAACAAATCAGATCTCGGGAGTGCTGTGGAGCCAGATGGAAAATCCCTGGGACTGACAGGAGGATCAAGTGTAGTAGGGATAATCCGATCTGAACGAAAGCAGAGGCTTGAAATGTACTGTGCTGATGAAACTGGAACTGGAGGGTGCTGTGCCCAATACTGCGTGTTAAAGATTGGTGCGTCTGTGTAACACAGGTACATGGATGCAGTGACACAGAAGCACAGAACAAGGGTTAAACAATTATTCACTTTATCAATGCAGTGTGAGACAGTGAAGGAATATGTGTCGAATGGGGTGTACATTTCACCTAGGTACTGTGCTGTATGGTATAAGGGAAATGTGTGGCTTTGTAAACCTAGTGGTAGAGAAAGGTCACTACACCTTACATTCATTACACACTTGCAGCTCAGGCCTGAAACTACTCAGGTGTTAATTAGGAGACCAGAAGTAGGTGTCTGCAAACACAGTCAGGGAGCTCGCTTAGTCTGGACACAGGAGGGGTCCAGGCACAGAAGGTGTCTCCAGGAGTATGAGCTGTCTCAGTCTGGGTGCTCGATGTACCCCGTACACAGGAGTAGTCTCTGTGAGAATCCATGCGGATAGCTGCTGAATAGGAGGGGAGCTCTCTCAAGTCTGGACATTGAAGGTGCCTTCAGACACAAGGAGGAGACTCTGTGAACCTCCATGCTGGTAAATGCTGAACATATGTGTTGTTTTGGCCCTGGCTGTTAGAGTCGGGACCCGGATAGATAGGGAAATCTATCTAAGTGTAATTAGTGGCTGGACAAGCCCAGGTCTTATGTTTATGATTTGTTTTTATCTGTTTGCTGTGGACTTTAATAAAGCTGGTTGCGGCCAGTTTTCACCAGAACTGCTGTCTGAATGAACTGTTTCTGTGCCACTTCGTCTACCCGGACGGCGATCTCAGAGCTATATCCCCTGAAAAGCTTACAATTGGCGGAGAATGCTGGGGCAGCACAGTGGCTGATACAATTAGTGCTAGAATGTGTGTGCAGCACAGTGGCGAGAGACAGCAATAAAAGGTGAAGTCTGTTGAAGCAGCAGCAGAGAAAAAAAAAAGTGTGTCAGCAAAAGAAACGTGTGTTGGAGCAGTCTTAAAGAGACAGTAGCCCTAATAGAGTTTGCAAAAGAGAAAAAAAAAAAAAGTGTGTCTGCACAGCAAAGCTGAACTTGTTGTGGAAAAGACTGTGGAGTGTGCAGCAGCAAAGGAAAAGTCTGTTGGAGCAGTCTTAAAGAGACAGTGGCCCTAATAGAGTTTGCAGAGAAAAAAAAAAAAAAGTGTCTGCACAGCAAAGCTGAATTTTCTGTGGAAAAGACTGTGGAGTGTGTATGTCTTGAGTGAAGACTGCCGTTGTTGAGACAGAGAAGTCTGACAGCATGGATGACAGCATGGAGGCGCTGTTTGAACAAATGGCGCAAGTTAATGTGCAACATAAGACTGCCGTGGTTGAGATAGATAAGTCCGGCAGTATGGAGGAGCTTGTTGAGTACCTGGTCCAGGCCCAGCGAAGCATGCAGCAGAGCATGGAGCAGCAGCGCCTGCAGCACCAGCAGCACATGCAGCAGGCCCAGCAGCAATTCCTGAAGCAGCAGCAGGAGAATAACCGGTTGTTTTTTGAGCAGGTGGCAGCACTACAAAAGACTTGCAGCGCATCGTCCCAAAGTAATGTTGCAAAGTCACCTGCATTGTCCGCTGTAAAGAAGGCGGTAAGACGGTCCCTGAAAAAGATGACACCTCGTGATGATATGGAGGTATATCTCACTAGGTTTGAGGGACTGGCAGAGAAGGAGAATCTGCCCCTATCTGAATGGGCCATGATGGTCGCACCCTATCTGATTGGAGAACCCCAAAGGGCCTATGCTGACCTGAGCGAGCAGGACAGCCAAGACTATGCCAAGCTGAAAGCGAAGATTCTTACCCAGCTGGGTGTTACGGTGACAGCCCGTGCCAGGGGAGTTTATGACTGGAGATGCAGTTGGGAGTCTGCAGTCAGCAAACCTGATTATGGAGTTGAAAAGGTGATAGTGGACCGCTACACCCGAGCATGTCCTCCTGAGGTACAGCCAGAGGTCGGACAAGGAGACCACCAGGACGCCAATCGTCTGGTCAGCCTGATGGAGAAGGCCTTCGCCAGCAAAGACTGTCTCCGTGACCAGCCGTCTGAGAGGTCGTCACTTCAGAGTTCCCGGACGCTGAACTCTCGCGGTAAGAGCGTTCCAGCTGTTGGGGACATGGGGTATGCTGATAAGCGGGTTCAGGCCCGAGGGGACATGTGGGTGGAAAAGTGTGATGGACAGTGTTGGAGATGTCGTGAAATTGCAGCCAACTGTTCAATAGAGGGGGAGCCTATGTATTGTGATGTTGGCAGATCCCTCTCTCTCTGCGCAGAACCTGTGTGTGAGTCCACCTCAGCCGAAGAGACTGGACCACAGGTGTCCCCGGTGGTTGTAAATGACTGCCCAGCACAGGCCCTCTTGGACTCAGAGAGTCCAGTGACTTCCGTATGTGACAGCCTGATTGATAGGGACTTCTTCCCTGATAAGCACCTGAGTGTGGTGTGCATCCATGGAGACACCAAAGTCTACCCAGAGACTGCCGTGGACTTGATCCCCAAACGCGGGGAGGTTTCATGTGAAGTGGGGGTAGTGAAGAACCTGGTGCAACCCGTTATATTGGGTAATGACTTTCCCCGATCTAAGGATCTCTGGGGGAAAAGTGTTTCTGATGGACAGTGTGATGAAGCTCCTACTGAGGGTGCGCAGTCCCGAGGGGCAGAACACAATGCTAGTGGGCCGTTAAACTTATGTGATAATGATGATGATGATGATGATAATGATAATGATGATGATCATGATAATGATGATGACCATGATAATGATGCTGATGCTGATAATGATGATGATCATGATAGTGATGATGATACTGATCATAATCATGATAATGATATTGATAATAATGATGACTGTGATAGTGATGAAATTCCTTTGCAGGTGATGTTGGGAGACGAGGATGGTGGTTCTCGGGAACCGAGTGTCCATGACTTACCTGTGTCCTGTGACAATTTTGAGAGTGAGCAGTGGCGAGACCCCTCTCTTAAAACGGCCCAGGAAAATATAAATGTTCTAAATGAGGTTTCCCAAGAGCCTGGCTCTGAGGAGAGGTTACCTCATGTTGCCATAAACACTCACCTGTTGTATAGGGACACTGAAGTCCAGGGAGAGGTCGTGAGCCAGCTCCTAGTACCTGAGCTATATAGAAGTATAGTGCTGGGGTTGTCACATAGTCACATACTTGAGGGACCAGATGGTGAAGTTAATGTTGAGGATGACATGTTAACTAAGGTTCCAGATCAGGATGTGAATGAGAATGAATTGTATACCCCTGAAAGTGAGCAGGATGAGAATGAGAATGAATTGTATAACCCTGAAGGTGAGCCGGATGTGGCTGAGAAAAAGGGGTCAGACAGGGATAGTGATAGTGAATCATCTGATGACGATCAAGCAACCAGTGCAAATGAGGAAGGCATGGTAGCAGAGGAGGTTGAGAGTCCTGAGAAGAAAGCTGATGCTGACCTTACAGCTGGACAGAAGATGGCATCTGAAGATGTTTTACAGTTGGCCAATTCCCTGGCGAAGACTAAGGTGAAAGGAGGAGAGCTGAGCTTTAAAGGCAGGACTCTGAAACTGAACACAGCACAAGTGGATGCTGTCGAAGATGAGAAGTTATCAATGTATGGTATGGAGCTGCATCATGCCCAGGACTCTGAAGGTAATGCTGCAGAGGTGGAAAAAGCCATGGAAGTGGTGGTCACCAAGCCAGATGCCTCATCAGAAGCTGAGGTCTCAAGTGAAGCTGTGAGGAACAAGACTGAAGATATGGGGACTGACTCTGTCCAGGAATCTGTTTCTGCCAAAGACAGCGGCGTGGACGGGTTACGGTCCGGATCAGTAGCTGCAACTCGTAAAGCTCAGGCTGGAAGTTCGGCGCCCGGAGCCCCAGCAGTGTTCCCGAGTGATACCAAGGATCTGGATAAATCACAAGATGAGATTTTGAGACATCAGGCTGGCATTGGTGAGCTCAAGCGCACTTTCATGGAGTCTACATCGGAGCCACGTCCCAACAAATGGGAAAAGCGGTGTGTCACTCCGTTGCCGCTGCAGACACACGGGAGCTCAGATGGGATGCAGAACGTGGTGGAAGAGAAGAATCCGGCGGGTTCTGAGTATACAGATGCAGCTATCAAGGAGAACTTGAAAGCTGGAATAAATGGAGATATTGGATACCATAGTGATGTGACTGAAGAGGTAGAATGTAAGACTGACGATAGGGCTTCTGAGCATGTTCTACCAGAAGAGCCTGAAGAAGGGGCCGCAGACATAAAGGACGTCCAACAGGTACCAGATGAATTGATTACTTCTCAGAAAAAACTCCCAACTGTGATGAAGGAGTGTGATGAAAGCCATGAGCATCTTCGTGAGAAAGTAGATGTGCTAAAGAAGGTTCAAGGGGAACTAGAGAAAAGTGAAAAACCCCCTATACCTCCTGTGATAGTTGGTGACACATGGACAGTGCACCAAGGACAGGAGGTACGTGAGTTTCTGAGGAAGAGTCAGCAGAAGTGTTCTGATGTGCCGGGTCGTACTTCTCTGGCCAGGCACTATATCGAAACTGAGCCCGGCCCTAAGGTCAAGATGAAACCGTGCAGGATACCCGAGGCCCGCAGAGAGCATAGGCCTGGGAGGGTACAGGGTAGTGCGGATGCTTCAGATGAAGAGAAAGCTGATGTTGGCTATGGCTCAGGTGAAGATACAGATGACAGTAGTGAAGATGAAGCTGATGAAGGCCATGTCTGGTCCAGAGTTCACTGTCTCTTTTGGATTGTTGACCAGCCCTCCGGTCTGGATGACCATCCCTCCGGTCTGGAGAAGAGGGGGGGGATATGTGAGACAGTGAAGGAATATGTGTCGAATGGGGTGTACATTTCACCTAGGTACTGTGCTGTATGGTATAAGGGAAATGTGTGGCTTTGTAAACCTAGTGGTAGAGAAAGGTCACTACACCTTACATTCATTACACACTTGCAGCTCAGGCCTGAAACTACTCAGGTGTTAATTAGGAGACCAGAAGTAGGTGTCTGCAAACACAGTCAGGGAGCTCGCTTAGTCTGGACTCAGGAGGGGTCCAGGCACAGAAGGTGTCTCCAGGAGTATGAGCTGTCTCAGTCTGGGTGCTCGATGTACCCCGGACACAGGAGTAGTCTCTGTGAGAATCCATGCGGATAGCTGCTGAATAGGAGGGGAGTTCTCTCAAGTCTGGATGTTGAAGGTGCCTTCAGACACAAGGAGGAGACTCTGTGAACCTCCATGCTGGTAAATGCTGAACATATGTGTTGTTTTGGCCCTGGCTGTTAGAGTCGGGACCCGGATAGATAGGGAAATCTATCTAAGTGTAATTAGTGGCTGGACAATCCCAGGTCTTATGTTTATGATTTGTTTTTATCTGTTTGCTGTGGACTTTAATAAAGCTGGTTGCGGCCAGTTTTCACCAGAACTGCTGTCTGAATGAACTGTTTCTGTGCCACTTCGTCTACCCGGACGGCGATCTCAGAGCTATATCCCCTGAAAAGCTTACAATAGGAATAACCTCCTCGCAGGGAGAAAACAAGGGAAATACAGTTAAAGGGAGGAGGGTTAAACAGGGTAACAGTAATTCAGATTAACAGTCTATCAGTTTCACTTAACATGACTCGGTTGTCCGTTTCTCTCTAAGAGTCCAATGGCCGCTTGGCTGCCGGCTGAGGCCAGTGCTGTGTCTTCCAGCTTCCCCGCCTAACAAACGGTCCTGCTTCTGGCGGCAGCAGGCAGTTACTGGTTTTGCCCGCTGAGCCCCTGACTGACTTGGAATGCACAGGAACACGGGCAGGTATGAATGGAACAGGTAGGGACCTGTTCAGACTGGAGAAGCTGGGGTTGGTTCGGGAAGGATCGAGACACAGACTGGAATGAGAGATATATGGGAACAGGTAGGGACCTGTTCAGACTGGTGGAGCTGGAACTGCAGGGAGCGGAACGGGAGTAGAGCAGAGCCACAGGTTGCGGAGCAAAGGAAAAAGCCGCAGGTTGTAGAGCAAGGCAGAACCACCAAGAGCAGAGCAAGACGGAACCGCAGGTAGGCGGAGCAAGTGTAAAGCAGAACCACAGGTAGGCAGAGCAAGTGCAAAGCAGAGAACCGCAGGTAGGCGGAGCAACTGCAGAGCAGAGAACCGCAGGTAGGAAGAGCAAGTGCAGAGAAGAGAACTAAAGGTAGGCAGAGCAAGTGCAGAGCAGAGAACTGAAGGTAGGCGGAGCAAGTGCAGAGCAGAGACGCTGGGTGCGGCGAGCAGAGCCGCTAGGTGTGGCGAACAGAGCAGAACCACAATGGACACAAGGATACACACAGCAGGTGGAAAAGGCTACAGACAAGAATACAACGGACACAAAAATAGGACTGAATACAGACAAGGTCAGGTACAGGAACAGGTACAAGAACACAGTAAACAGGTCTGGGTATTAAGCACCTAGAGAAGGCAGAAAACAGGACAGGACCTGGCAACTCAGCAGCAAGACACTGACTGAGATAAAGTGTTGCACAGGCCTCCTCCTGTGGGCAGAGATGCCTTATGTACCAGAGGCCTCTTGGCAATTGGCTGGGGACACTTTAGGAAGATGCACACTGACTCTATAAGAACCAGGAAGTGCCGGCGCCGCCCCCCCTATGCACACAGCCAGGAAGCATGCACAGAGCAGGCAGGAGACATGAGGCACACAGCATGGAGCTGGCAGCAGACAGAATTCACAGCATGGCCCGGAGTAATGAGTAAGTTGGTGTGAAAGGCAGGTGGGGATGGGAGGCCATGCAGTGATGCCGGCAGGGTTGTTACACTGGTCTTCTTCCTTACATCTGAACTGTCCAGTAAAGTAGAACTTGTGGTAATGAACTCTGATGTGCCTCTGATGTGTGATCCTGGACCTTAGGACGTGGATGCAATGGAGGCCTCCAGCCTACAAGTGAGTGTAAAGTAAACTTCACAGCATACTACATATGACTGGGTCACTGTCTATTTGTGGGGTGCCAGGGTGTGGGGAAGCAGCAGCTCGCCCGCATCTACCACCCTGGGCACCTTACAGATGTTGCTGCCAATACCCCTGGTCATTGCTCTCACCCTAGCAGGGCTTCCATGCCAGTCTCAGTGCATCCTGGCACCCTATGGTGACATTTCATAAGACCGCTATAGCTTCCGGATGGCAGAGATGTGCTGAGGTTTCAGAATGGAATAATCACCATTTTTTTCAGATGAGCATAGTATCGATGCAAGTCTCAGCCAGAAGGCAGGTCTAAGAACATGAAATGATAGCATCATAAGGATCTCAATGGAATCTGCTTCCTCAGGATGCAGATAGAGATGAACAAACTGGTGAAGCAGGGAGATGTCAACTCCCTTCTATGCCATTTAGCATATGCATCTACATCTCGGTTCAGCACGAACCAGAGCAGCTCAGTGTGGGAACGGGGCTACACGAGTAGCTTTTTTTTATTTTGTCAGTGTACTCTTATTCAGAGTTTTCATGCTGTGTTAGGGAGAACTGTGGAGCATCATAATGTGTAAGGGGCATGGTGAGGATTTCATATTGTGTTGGGGAAAGGTTGGGGCATCATAATGTGTGTGGGGGAACACTTGGGGCATCACACTGTGTAGGGGAACTGTGGGGGCATCATGTGTGAGAGCTCTATGGGGGCATCATATTGTATAAGGGGAACTGTGAGTGCATAATTTGTCAGAGCACTATGGGGGCATCATACTGTGTAATGGGAACTGTGAGGGCATCATGTATCAGAGCACTATGGGGGCATCATACTTTGTAAGGGGAATTGTGAGGCCATAATTTGTCAGAGCACTATGGAGGCATCATACTGTGTAAAGGGAACTGTAAGGGTAACGTGTGTCAGAGCACTATGGGGGCATCATACTGTGTAAGGGGAACTGTGAGGCCATCATGTGTCAGAGAACTATGGGGGCATCATACTGTATAAGGGGAACTGTGAAGGCATCATGTGTCATCGCACTATGGGGCATCATACTGTGTAAGGGAAACTGTGCAGGCATCATTTGTCAGAGCACTATGGGGGCATCATACTGTATAAGGGGAACTGTGAAGGCATCATGTGTCATCGCACTATGAGGCATCATACTGTGTAAGGGAAACTGAACAAAGTGATGTTGCCACCACAAAAAAAGCGATCAAGGGTTGCTTATATGAAAAAATACAAAACTTTATTGAAACATGACATATATATACGATAAGAACATGTTAAGGTACAGGCAGGGACAGCAAGTATCAGTGCAAGGTGCCCACACAACCTAAAAGGAAAGGTAGGCGGACTGGTCCCAGATCACATAACAATATTATAGTAACTAAGCAGCACTACATAAACAGTGTGTATATAGTTCTCATAACACATAGGAACAATCATCATCTAAATCTATTCAGAAGAAGAAATGCATAGCACGGGAGATCTAGTGTCAGAATGGTACTGTTGCCGCGGTCACTAGAAAGGACCATATGATCAGTGTCAAGTACTGCGGTAGAAAGGGGTGGAAACAAACACCAGAACATATGCAAGACAAGCGAAATGTGTGTAGTGAGACCTGTGGGCAAAATGCTACCACAGCGTCGGTAAATTACCTCAATTGTCTGGTGTTAGTCTGAGAGCTGGGACCGGTGCGTCTGCCCCGACGCACGTTTCGGAATAAAATCCTTCGTCAGGGGGCGTGGTGATGGAGGAAACCGGAAGGTTTAAAAAGGGGGATGAAGCGGATGTGGCGTTACGTGGACCGGAAGTGACGCCTGCTGTTGCCGTGACAACTCACTATGCAGTGCGGCGCCAGCGTCATGCAGGGGGCAGGCCGACATGTGGATTGTCATGACTACCAGAAGCATAGAGACGCCAGAAGCCGCACCGCAAGTGAGGCACAGCACAGAGGCGTGCAGGTCCACAAGTAAAATATAAGCAACAAAATGTGAACGATGTGCAGAAGAAGAGTAAAAATGTCAGAATATGTTGGTTTGTAGAAGGTAAGGTGGTAATTACTTCATGAACAGTACAAGTACCTATGTGTGTAAATACTTCAAGTTCAAAGAGATATATAATCATGTGTATCATACAAGCAACTAATACAAACAATGATATGAATATCATAATAATAAATCAAAACATAGTCATTATTAAATGCCAAGTGGCCAGTACTAATGCTCACAATACAGATAAAGATTGCATGAAAAGCAAAATAAGGTGAAAATAAATAACATAAAAAAAAAAAATGAAAACAACAATGCAAAGAAAAAATACGAAAAATAATAAATATGTATATATATCCACATAATACAAACAAAATAAGAAAAAGAAAAGAGAAACAAGAAAAAATTAATTAAGGCATCATGATATTCATTGAAGTATGTCCTGTTGCAGTTAGAACCACCAAAGGAAAACACCGATCATATTCAAACGACATGGCTAAACAACCTAGTGAACATAAAAAAAGAAAGTTAAAACCGGTTTAAATGAAACCCTCCTAGAGTAGTGGGAACACCCACAGAGACACAAAAACCACAGCAGGGCAGCAATCACAAGAAGGGAGCGAAATTCAAATTCTCATTAAGTCCTGATGGATGGACTGTATTAAGAGTCCAAATCCACCGTGACTCCATTTGTGCTAGTCGTTGGGAGACCTTGCCTCCCCGGATCCCTAAGTCCACACAGTCAATACCTCTGACTCTGAGCCCCTTACTTTGGCAGTTGTGGTGTATTTTAAAATGCTTTGGAATAGTCTTAAGCATAGATATGTCCACTTCATTTACAGCTGCCTCAATGCCCAAAACGTGCTCCCTGATCCGTATTTTTAGTTGGCGTGTGGTAAGTCCTACGTAGATCAGGGAGCACGGGCATGTGGCATAATATATCACTGCTTTGGTGGTACACGAGATATTACTTTTTATCTTAAAGGATTTCGTACCAGTGGAGTTGGTGAAGGAGTCAGCACGGTCCATGTTTACACATGCAACACACCGTCCGCAGGGAAAAGAACCCATGCGGGCGCTGTGTGCACTCAGGAAAGTAGTTGACGGATTTCCCACATAGTGGCTTCTAGTCAAGTAGCCATGTAGATTTTTGGCTCGTCTATATGTAATAAGAGGCCTCTTGGGGATAACCTTAGATAGTATAGAGTCCGTTTTAAGAATAGGCCAAGCTCTGGTTAGTATTTGTCTGATTTGTTCAGACTGGGAATGAAAAGATGTCACAAAACGTATGGGTTCCATTTTGGGGCTATCGTCTTGGGGCTTGTAGAGCAAAGAATTCCTAAGACTATGTTTTGCCCTATTATATGCTTTTTTTACTGCCCTCCTACTATAGCCTCTCTCATAAAACCTCTCCTTCATGCTTGCAGCTTGAATTTCAAATTCATTATCCGTTGAGCAAATTCTGCGCAGACGCAGAAACTGCCCCACTGGAATGGAACGGATCATATGCTGTGGATGGGCAGAGGAGGCATGTAGGAGTACATTGGTGGCAGTAGGTTTCCTAAATATCGTAGTCTGGATATTCTGATCTGTATCTCTCCTCAATGTTACATCTAAAAATTCAATTTTATTAGGATCAAAATTGAAAGTGAGCTTGATGTTACGGTCGTTGCTGTTCAGGCATCCAAAGAAAGTAACTAATGAGTCTGAATCACCTGCCCAGATCAGCAGAATGTCATCTATGTACCGCGTCCATAGGAGGACGTGATCCATAGATACCTGCCGATCTGAGAGGAGGAGGTCCCTCTCCCACAGACCCAGGAACAGATTGGCATAGGAGGGATCAAAGGCCGCTCCCATGGCTGTTCCCTGGGTCTGCAGGAAAAAGGACCCCTTGAATACAAAGAAATTATGGGTTAATGTAAACTCCAATAATTCCAAAAGGAATGACCTCATATCCGAGGAGAACTGAGAAGCACCAAGAAAAAATTCAATGGCATGTAAGCCGTCGGTGTGTCTAATACTTGTATAGAGTGACTCTACGTCAGCGGTCACTAACATAGAGTCACAATCCAGGGATAATCCGTCAACCCTGCGAAGGAGTGAATTAGTATCCTTCAAATAGGAGGGTAATTCCTCTACTAGGGGTTGTAGCATATAATCTATCCACTGATTAACACATTCCAAGTAGTTCCCCTTCCCCGACACTATGGGGCGACCGGGTGGAATTGTAGAATGCTTGTGTATTTTGGGGAGCAAATAGAACGTAGGGATAGTTGGTTCAGTGACCGTCAAAGCTATTTCAAGTTCTTTAGTAATTACACCTTCCAGGGTGGCCTTAGACAGAATCCCCTTGAGCTGTGACAAGAAGGCAGACAAGGGGTTATATGTGAGCTTTTTGTAACAGGTCTTATTGTGTAATTGGCGAAATGCCTCCCTCTCGTACATAACCATCGGCCAAAGTACTATATTACCCCCCTTGTCTGCCGACTTAATCACAACATCGGGTAGATCCTGCAGGTGTCTAAGGCGGTCACGTTCGTCCCTGGTTAGATTATCGTTCCTTATGGCATGTGAAATCTGCCCCAATTCATCTGAAACCACTTTAACAAACAAATCAATCGCACCACAGTTGGAGAGGGGGGGGAACTTCTTGGAACGTGGGCGGATAGATGGAGGTATCTTACCTCCAGGTGTGGTGTTATGTTCCTCGGATAAATCCTCTAGGATTCTCAGGGCTGCTTGCTCTTCCTCTGTAGGAAAAAGTTTATTAGTTTCATCATTATGAAAAAAAAACGCCTGAATAGCAGAGACCGTGCAAAAATGTGAAGGTCCTTGACCACCGTGAATGTGTCAAGGCCTGTGGAAGGTGAAAAAGATAGACCCCTAGAGAGGAGAGAGCAATCAGATGCAGAGAGGACATGTTGACTAAGGTTAATTACCTTACTCCTACCCTGCTCCTCATCAATAGAGTAGGTGCCTTGCCTCCTATACGGATGGTAGTTGGGGTTCCTATATCTTTTGAATGAGGATCCAGAGCGTGTAACCATCGAAGAGGTGGATGTATCAGACTGTGCGCTCAAAGATGACACTGAGGTGTTAGATGGAGCACGTTGTAGCCGCCCAGGTTGAATTAATGTTTTCCTCCAGCGGTAAATGTTTTTTTGCTGGTAGTCTTTGACATCTCTATTAAGTTTAGAGGACTGGGTCTCATTAATTTTTTTAACTGTACTTTCTAGAATTTTATCTAGTTGAATCTCATACTGTTGTAATTGTTCAGTGTTGCAGTTGGAACGTAAGTTAGATAAAGCCAAGTCGATATTTTTATCTAATTCATTGATGTTATTGGTGTTAAACTTGATTAACAACTGCATGAATGTGTATGAGCACACATTACAAGCTTCTTCCCATTCTGCCACAAAGGTTTGGTCCTCGACTAGAAATGTTGGAGTCACATGAATACGGAGGCCTCTGGGGATTAATTTACGTGATATATATTTTTCAAGAAAGATTCTATTCCACCAGAGCCTTGTCCGTTTAATTAGTGGTTTTTGTACTAAATCAAATAGAGAATCCAAGTTGTGATTGCCGGCCTGCTGCGTGTCAGTGCTGCCCGTGCCAAAGACCTGTTCCGCCTGTCCAAGCCAGCTTTGTTCTCTGGCCCTAAAGTCCATATTTCCGTAGAACCAACCTGTGCTAAACACAGAAAAATCATAAGATAAACAAAAGGAAATAGTTTGGCTTAACCAAATGATATACCACACTGTAAAAGCCATCAATAACGGACTAATTGACCCATCGCAAAATTGGATTAAAACAGAACAAAGTGATGTTGCCACCACAAAAAAAGCGATCAAGGGTTGCTTATATGAGAAAATACAAAACTTTATTGAAACATGACATATATATACGATAAGAACATGTTAAGGTACAGGCAGGGACAGCAAGTATCAGTGCAAGGTGCCCACACAACCTAAAAGGAAAGGTAGACGGACTGGTCCCAGATCACATAACAATATTATAGTAACTAAGCAGCACTACATAAACAGTGTGTATAATAGTTCCATAACATAGGAACATCCAATCATAATCTATTCAGAAAAGAATGCATAGCACGGGAGATCTAGTTCAGAATGGTACTGTTGCCAGCGTGTCACTAGAAGGACCATATGATCAGTGTCAAGTACTGTTTATGTAGTGCTGCTTAGTTACTATAATATTGTTATGTGATCTGGGACCAGTCCGCTACCTTTCCTTTTAGGTTGTGTGGGCACCTTGCACTGATACTTGCTGTCCCTGCCTGTACCTTAACATGTTCTTATCGTATATATATGTCATGTTTCAATAAAGTTTTGTATTTTCTCATATAAGCAACCCTTGATCGCTTTTTTTGTGGTGGCAACATCACTTTGTTCTGTTTTAATCCAATTTTGCGATGGGTCAATTAGTCCGTTATTGATGGCTTTTACAGTGTGGTATATCATTTGGTTAAGCCAAACTATTTCCTTTTGTTTATCTTATGATTTTTCTGTGTTTAGCACAGGTTGGTTCTACGGAAATATGGACTTTAGGGCCAGAGAACAAAGCTGGCTTGGACAGGCGGAACAGGTCTTTGGCACGGGCAGCACTGACACGCAGCAGGCCGGCAATCACAACTTGGATTCTCTATTTGATTTAGTACAAAAACCACTAATTAAACGGACAAGGCTCTGGTGGAATAGAATTTTTCTTGAAAAATATATATCACGTAAATTAATCCCCAGAGGCCTCCGTATTCATGTGACTCCAACATTTCTAGTCGAGGACCAAACCTTTGTGGCAGAATGGGAAGAAGCTTGTAATGTGTGCTCATACACATTCATGCAGTTGTTAATCAAGTTTAACACCAATAACATCAATGAATTAGATAAAAATATCGACTTGGCTTTATCTAACTTACGTTCCAACTGCAACACTGAACAATTACAACAGTATGAGATTCAACTAGATAAAATTCTAGAAAGTACAGTTAAAAAAATTAATGAGACCCAGTCCTCTAAACTTAATAGAGATGTCAAAGACTACCAGCAAAAAAACATTTACCGCTGGAGGAAAACATTAATTCAACCTGGGCGGCTACAACGTGCTCCATCTAACACCTCAGTGTCATCTTTGAGCGCACAGTCTGATACATCCACCTCTTCGATGGTTACACGCTCTGGATCCTCATTCAAAAGATATAGGAACCCCAACTACCATCCGTATAGGAGGCAAGGCACCTACTCTATTGATGAGGAGCAGGGTAGGAGTAAGGTAATTAACCTTAGTCAACATGTCCTCTCTGCATCTGATTGCTCTCTCCTCTTAGGGGTCTATCTTTTTCACCTTCCACAGGCCTTGACACATTCACGGTGGTCAAGGACCTTCACATTTTTGCACGGTCTCTGCTATTCAGGCGTTTTTTTCATAATGATGAAACTAATAAACTTTTTCCTACAGAGGAAGAGCAAGCAGCCCTGAGAATCCTAGAGGATTTATCCGAGGAACATAACACCACACCTGGAGGTAAGATACCTCCATCTATCCGCCCACGTTCCAAGAAGTTCCCCCCCTCTCCAACTGTGGTGCGATTGATTTGTTTGTTAAAGTGGTTTCAGATGAATTGGGGCAGATTTCACATGCCATAAGGAACGATAATCTAACCAGGGACGAACGTGACCGCCTTAGACACCTGCAGGATCTACCCGATGTTGTGATTAAGTCGGCAGACAAGGGGGGTAATATAGTACTTTGGCCGATGGTTATGTACGAGAGGGAGGCATTTCGCCAATTACACAATAAGACCTGTTACAAAAAGCTCACATATAACCCCTTGTCTGCCTTCTTGTCACAGCTCAAGGGGATTCTGTCTAAGGCCACCCTGGAAGGTGTAATTACTAAAGAACTTGAAATAGCTTTGACGGTCACTGAACCAACTATCCCTACGTTCTATTTGCTCCCCAAAATACACAAGCATTCTACAATTCCACCCGGTCGCCCCATAGTGTCGGGGAAGGGGAACTACTTGGAATGTGTTAATCAGTGGATAGATTATATGCTACAACCCCTAGTAGAGGAATTACCCTCCTATTTGAAGGATACTAATTCACTCCTTCGCAGGGTTGACGGATTATCCCTGGATTGTGACTCTATGTTAGTGACCGCTGACGTAGAGTCACTCTATACAAGTATTAGACACACCGACGGCTTACATGCCATTGAATTTTTTCTTGGTGCTTCTCAGTTCTCCTCGGATATGAGGTCATTCCTTTTGGAATTATTGGAGTTTACATTAACCCATAATTTCTTTGTATTCAAGGGGTCCTTTTTCCTGCAGACCCAGGGAACAGCCATGGGAGCGGCCTTTGATCCCTCCTATGCCAATCTGTTCCTGGGTCTGTGGGAGAGGGACCTCCTCCTCTCAGATCGGCAGGTATCTATGGATCACGTCCTCCTATGGACGCGGTACATAGATGACATTCTGCTGATCTGGGCAGGTGATTCAGACTCATTAGTTACTTTCTTTGGATGCCTGAACAGCAACGACCGTAACATCAAGCTCACTTTCAATTTTGATCCTAATAAAATTGAATTTTTAGATGTAACATTGAGGAGAGATACAGATCAGAATATCCAGACTACGATATTTAGGAAACCTACTGCCACCAATGTACTCCTACATGCCTCCTCTGCCCATCCACAGCATATGATCCGTTCCATTCCAGTGGGGCAGTTTCTGCGTCTGCGCAGAATTTGCTCAACGGATAATGAATTTGAAATTCAAGCTGCAAGCATGAAGGAGAGGTTTTATGAGAGAGGCTATAGTAGGAGGGCAGTAAAAAAAGCATATAATAGGGCAAAACATAGTCTTAGGAATTCTTTGCTCTACAAGCCCCAAGACGATAGCCCCAAAATGGAACCCATACGTTTTGTGACATCTTTTCATTCCCAGTCTGAACAAATCAGACAAATACTAACCAGAGCTTGGCCTATTCTTAAAACGGACTCTATACTATCTAAGGTTATCCCCAAGAGGCCTCTTATTACATATAGACGAGCCAAAAATCTACATGGCTACTTGACTAGAAGCCACTATGTGGGAAATCCGTCAACTACTTTCCTGAGTGCACACAGCGCCCGCATGGGTTCTTTTCCCTGCGGACGGTGTGTTGCATGTGTAAACATGGACCGTGCTGACTCCTTCACCAACTCCACTGGTACGAAATCCTTTAAGATAAAAAGTAATATCTCGTGTACCACCAAAGCAGTGATATATTATGCCACATGCCCGTGCTCCCTGATCTACGTAGGACTTACCACACGCCAACTAAAAATACGGATCAGGGAGCACGTTTTGGGCATTGAGGCAGCTGTAAATGAAGTGGACATATCTATGCTTAAGACTATTCCAAAGCATTTTAAAATACACCACAACTGCCAAAGTAAGGGGCTCAGAGTCAGAGGTATTGACTGTGTGGACTTAGGGATCCGGGGAGGCAAGGTCTCCCAACGACTAGCACAAATGGAGTCACGGTGGATTTGGACTCTTAATACAGTCCATCCATCAGGACTTAATGAGAATTTGAATTTCGCTCCCTTCTTGTGATTGCTGCCCTGCTGTGGTTTTTGTGTCTCTGTGGGTGTTCCCACTACTCTAGGAGGGTTTCATTTAAACCGGTTTTAACTTTCTTTTTTTATGTTCACTAGGTTGTTTAGCCATGTCGTTTGAATATGATCGGTGTTTTCCTTTGGTGGTTCTAACTGCAACAGGACATACTTCAATGAATATCATGATGCCTTAATTAATTTTTTCTTGTTTCTCTTTTCTTTTTCTTATTTTGTTTGTATTATGTGGATATATATACATATTTATTATTTTTCGTATTTTTTCTTTGCATTGTTGTTTTCATTTTTTTTTTTTATGTTATTTATTTTCACCTTATTTTGCTTTTCATGCAATCTTTATCTGTATTGTGAGCATTAGTACTGGCCACTTGGCATTTAATAATGACTATGTTTTGATTTATTATTATGATATTCATATCATTGTTTGTATTAGTTGCTTGTATGATACACATGATTATATATCTCTTTGAACTTGAAGTATTTACACACATAGGTACTTGTACTGTTCATGAAGTAATTACCACCTTACCTTCTACAAACCAACATATTCTGACATTTTTACTCTTCTTCTGCACATCGTTCACATTTTGTTGCTTATATTTTACTTGTGGACCTGCACGCCTCTGTGCTGTGCCTCACTTGCGGTGCGGCTTCTGGCGTCTCTATGCTTCTGGTAGTCATGACAATCCACATGTCGGCCTGCCCCCTGCATGACGCTGGCGCCGCACTGCATAGTGAGTTGTCACGGCAACAGCAGGCGTCACTTCCGGTCCACGTAACACCACATCCGCTTCATCCCCCTTTTTAAACCTTCCGGTTTCCTCCATCACCACGCCCCCTGACGAAGGATTTTATTCCGAAACGTGCGTCGGGGCAGACGCACCGGTCCCAGCTCTCAGACTAACACCAGACAATTGAGGTAATTTACCGACGCTGTGGTAGCATTTTGCCCACAGGTCTCACTACACACATTTCGCTTGTCTTGCATATGTTCTGGTGTTTGTTTCCACCCCTTTCTACCGCAGTACTTGACACTGATCATATGGTCCTTTCTAGTGACCGCGGCAACAGTACCATTCTGACACTAGATCTCCCGTGCTATGCATTTCTTCTTCTGAATAGATTTAGATGATGATTGTTCCTATGTGTTATGAGAACTATATACACACTGTTTATGTAGTGCTGCTTAGTTACTATAATATTGTTATGTGATCTGGGACCAGTCCGCCTACCTTTCCTTTTAGGTTGTGTGGGCACCTTGCACTGATACTTGCTGTCCCTGCCTGTACCTTAACATGTTCTTATCGTATATATATGTCATGTTTCAATAAAGTTTTGTATTTTCTCATATAAGCAACCCTTGATCGCTTTTTTTGTGGGGGCAACATCACTTTGTTCTGTTTTAATCCAATTTTGCGATGGGTCAATTAGTCCGTTATTGATGGCTTTTACAGTGTGGTATATCATTTGGTTAAGCCAAACTATTCCTTTTTATCTTTGTAAGGAAACTGTGCGGCATCATTTGTCAGAGCACTATGGGCATCATACTTGTGTAATGGAGAATACTGTGAGGGGTGCATCATGTTCAGAGCACTATGGGGCATCATACTGTGTAAGGGGAACTGTGAGGGCAAAGTGTGTCAGAACACTATGGAGACATCATACTGTGTAAGGGGAACTGTGAGGGCATCATGTATCAGAGCACTATGGGGCATCATACTGTATAAGGGAATTGTGAGGCCATCATGTGTCAGAGCACTATGGGGGCATCATAATATGTAAGGGGAACTGTGAGGGCAACATGTGTCAGAGCACTATGTGGGCATCATACTGTGTAAGGTGAACTGTGAGGCTATCATGTGTCAGAGCACTATGTGGGCATCATACTGTGTAAGGGGAACTGTGAGGCCATCATGTGTCAGAGCACTATGGGGTATCATACTGTGTAAGGGGAACTGTGAGGGCATCATTTGTCACAGCACTATGGGGGCATCATACTGTGTAAGGGAATTGTTGGGGCATCATATGTCAGCACTCTGGGGGCATCATAGTGTGTGTGGGGAAACTGTAAGGGCATCATGTTTGAGGGGCACTATGTACGTATCTTGCTTTGTGGATGCGTATCGTGGGAGAATCATATTGCTTGGAGGCCATGAAATAGGTGTCATAATGGGTGGGAACACTGAGGGGCTTCATTAGGGCACTACTTTGTGCGCCACTATACATGTTCCTCTTCTTGTCTGTGGGATTTATACTCTTGTGTGACAGGGCCTACATGATGTGACCCTGCCTGACCTTACTGTACAATTGTTTGTTAGGAAGCAGTACACAATTCAGACTGTTATTATAGGGACCCATGATTTCTGTTTCCCCTTGGACACTTCCAAGTATAATTTACAGGAAAGCCGCCAGCTGCACATTTCCACATAACAAAAAATGCAACATAAAAATTCCAAAAGAAACTATTAGATTTTGCCTCCGTGACAGCCCAGTAATAATTTTATAAAAGATTTGCAAATGATTTTCAGAGATGCCGTTTTCTCTACTGTTTATGGGAAAACACAACAAAAGCATAAAATGCCATAACAACTGCAGAGTTTTCAACAACATAAAATCCCAAAGGCTTCAGCGTAACATCTGATCCCAGCTGCAGAAGTATAATAGCATGTAAAGCGGGGATTGTGAGGTTTAAAGAAAGAAGCAGCACAAATCAGATTCAGGTCACGGACTCACCAGGAGGAGCACGCCCGTGAAAAATGTATAAGATCTACGAAGTAATTCAGGATTTGCAATCCTCGGGGGGTACTCTGCTTTCGAGGATTCATACCAAGTTATCCCCAAAAATATCAGAAGACATACAAGAAGAAAAATGCTGATTGCACAAAGCGGAGAAGCTAATACTCCAAACATTTCTGCAGCTTGTGATGCTTTATCCTCCTTTTACTTCCTGTTTTACCTCTGGGCTTTGTATCTACGCAGGCTCATAAAGGGGACGTACCATTAGATGTTTATATTACCAACCAAATATTAAAAGAGCAAGAACATCGTCGGGGCATACAGTATATGCATTTAACCCCTTAAGCCCAGTGCGCCATGTAATTTTGAAAACAGCCTGTGGTTTGTTCCAACCGGTCTGCTCCCAATAAAATAACGCTCCTCCGTTGTATGTTTTGTAGCCCTGCATTGTGACATATCCACTGTGCCAGTTACACAATGTCATTGTTTATCAGATCTGTTCGTAACATTTTTCATTTTTTAGGATGCAACGTATTTTCAACTGAAGGAATTATTCTGTTGCCTTGAGAAGAAAATGATGATGTCATCATTGGGCCTCATTCAGACATCGGAATTTTGCCATGATTTTCATAGAAAGCACTCGCACATGTGATAGTCTATGGGGCTGTCAAGTCGGTGACAATAAAATGGCATGTCGGATCAAAATCGAAAAATCCAAGTCCATGGGTCCATTAAAAAAAAAATCGGATTTTCACAGACTGTCAGAATGGAGAATGTGGAGAAATTATTTTCTTTAATTACTTCACGTATGAGAAAATTGGATGACACTCTGAGCACACTCTGATCGGAATAATCGGTCCTTCCTTCTCTGTTTGGAAAAATTGGACATCTGAATAAGGCGTTAAGATTTACAGGAAAGATAATCCTCAGGTTTAAAAATATCCTCATGCAGTTGGGCAGCGTGCTCAACAGCCTTGGGTACCCCCAATATTGGGCACAGATTTTCACAAAGGAGGGAGCAGATTCGTTCCTGACAGTGAAGAGCATATCTGCCTGCAAAGATAATTAAACAGAAAAGTCTGGAAGGTGATGTGCAAATAGAAATGACAATCTGCAGTCAGTATGTTGCTTTTGTCATGGATGATTGTGAGAGTAGGCTGCAGGAGTGTACAAAGGTGATCAGCCAATATATTGCAAAACAATGCTGCCATCGAGAGGTGACCAGGAGAGGAGTTGTGACCAATATAGAGAGAGTGACCTGCTGAAACAGTGGCACAGAGACATCCGCATAATGGTGGAACTTTACTTATTGTCGCAAGTGTCAAACTTTTGTTGCAAACACCAACTGTTTTGCCCCTGTTCAAGTCAACCTGCTGCCACCACCACCACATTCATGGACTCCTAGTAAGGCCGGGTCACACTTGAGAGGGCAATGCGAAAAACTCGCACGAGTCTCTCGCCTCAACACCCGACACTGCCCCGGCACTCGGACCGGAGCGTTCAGCTGCATAGAAATACATGCAGCCGCTCACTCCGGTCCCGAATGCCAGCAGCAGTGCCGGGTATTGAAGCGAGAGACTCGTGTGAGTTTCTCGCATTGCACTCGCAAGTGTGACCCCGGCCTAAGTAAGGGGCACTCCAACCTACCCTTCATCTTATAAGGTGCTTAGCTCCATTTTCAAATCACTGATCTGTATATTCAATTGTTGTCTCCCGTCGCGTTTCCTCGTTTTTGTTTCCTCAAGGGAGGATAAAGCCTCAGGCGTTATCATGAGCTAACATAGTACTTGCCTAGGAACAGGCAATACCATACTATTTTCATCCCCTGATAAATCTTAACTGAGGAAACGCATCAGTAGACCACAATTGGACCCTCGAATATTAGGGAAGTTTGGGTTTGGACTTGCCCCTTCTTCCATGCAAATGAGGGATCGCCATGGAACAACTAAGGATGTATCTTCATATTATGGTGAGATTATTACTTATCTATACTTAATTATATAATGATATTTATTTGAGTTATCCTCTTTATATGTCCACCTTCCCGGTTTTGCTTAAGCATTAATACACTAACTGGTGTTTTGTGACTTTGGGGTGATGCTTAACAGGGTGTTTCTTACTATTTATAAGTTGAATGCTACTTTCTGGTGTGTTTTGGTTCTTGGCCAGAGCCTCATATTTATTTTATATTTTACCTAACAAAGTTTATGTTTTTATCGCACTATTTGCTACTACTGCACTTTATTGATAATAGGAATACCAAAGAAAAGGTACAATGCACAGTTTTAATAAAATATATGGGACCTTACTGCATGAGTATGACAGGCCGGTGATTAGGAGGGGGCATACCCCTGGATATATGGGCTGTCACTGGAAAATTTAAATATTAAATTATCCTGGAAATATTGACATCTAGGTGTTACCAGTTTGTGGCGTGAGGAGAAGTGGTATGGAGCAGCCTCAGCTGGCACCGTATCAATAGGGACTGTGGCACTATATTGATGCCAGTGACATACATTGTGCCTTAGGTGACTCCTTAAAGTCAAATTAGTGGCAGATCATCCAAAGTTTGGGTGGGGAGTTGTGGCAGGAGGATGGTTAGACCAGGGACAAGCAAATGTAATCTTCCATTAATTTTAAAGCCTTACTGAGACCTGAAAAGAATCCAAAATGGCATCCCGATGGCAAATCAAATTTTTTCTGGCAAATTCATAACAAAATTTTATTGTATTTTTTGTTTTAAATCGGTCCTCTAATCTCTTCTTCCTGCTATCTTTACACAAAAAAACAGTGAAATGCAGGGTTTCACCTGCCAGTACGGTAGTGTGAAATGTTAATGTGGTAAATCCCACAGGTACTCGTAAATAAGGAGAATACAAACTAACATACTTCAGCACAGCAGTTATATCGTCTGACATTGCAGATGTACAAACTTGATCCTAAGAACAGCAGCAGTTGTTTTTACTGAGTCATAATTTGGTTTCTCCTGTCAGTTGCCCAAGGATGTATCTAACTGAGCTTTGGTTGTTCGGGCACATCCGACATCAGCCTAAAAGGAGTAAACATGGTCACTTTGTATGACTTAGCAGAACTAAAATGAAAGGGCTTTTTATGCCCAAACTTTCCTCATTCTAGCCCTTCATGTCTTGGTCAGGCCAACAGCCAGCTTCTTGTAACGCTCGCGCCCTGACTGGTTGGTGTAAGCGTGGGGGTGTGGCCCCACTGTGCCACAAAACAGATTACCCTGGAAGGGGCATGACTAAGCTGCTACCATGGTGTTCACTGGAGCCTCTGATGGTGAGGTCAGGCTTGTGCGGCAGGTACCTGCCAGGTACTACTCCAGGGTGGTGTCTGGCTGTGGCTGCTGATCCCACTGGGGAACAGAACACTATGAGAAGTACAGACAGGCACGACTGGTACTATGGCGGGCACAGCTGGTACTCTTGGCAGACAGGTTGGCACAGCTGGGACACTGACAGGCAGGCGGGCATGGCTGGGACACTGGCAGGCAGGCACAGTACACACGGAAGGGGCAGGAACAGACTCGGTCAGGACAGGAACACAGACAGACATAAGTGGGATATGGGAACAGGTAGAGACCAGTTCAGACTGGAGAAGCAGGAGCTGGTTCCGGAAGAACAGAGACACAGACTGTAATGAGAGATATATGGGAACAGGTAGGGACCTGTTCAGACTGGAGGAGCAGGAACAGATAAAGAACCGCAGGAAGCGGAACAGGAGTGGAGCAGAGCTGGACCACCTCTTCCAAGTTAGAAGATGAGAAAACCTCTGTCTTGGTATCTTCACCAACCAGCCACATGGGAGCAGAAGGCATACATTCGGGATCCATCCTCAGCCCATTGCCCAGAGGAAGACAATCAAGAGGCAGGGATGCTCCTGGAAACAGAACACTGGTATAGTCTTTGGAGCCGTGTAGAGAGAACGCCACCGCTTCCTCTTCATTGGAGACGTCATCACACCTAGACTGACTAGCAGACCAGAGGAAGAAGACAAGAGTGCTGACTGACTCTGATGCATGGGAACCAGATACCTCTTGCAACTTGGTGGTTTCAACCGAAGCACCTTGCTGGGTCTCCAGAGGAATTCTTGGCTAAGAATGACCCATGGGCATATCAGACAGCATATGGAAGACAAACTTCTTCATGTATAGTGCTCCGACATGGAGCTGTAGTTGTCCTTGCAGGACTAGACTGTTCTTGAGTAGGGCTCAACCATCACCAGACAACGCCCTCACCGGATTCTGGAGCTGTAGAACAGAGATCCCACACCGACTCCATATGGCTGGCGGCTTGAATACACCAAAGTTCCCAGAAGGCAGAGCACAGGCAGAACCACAAGAGTGCGGACCAAGAAGCAGAGCCGCAAGAGTGCGGAGCAAAAGGAAGAACCGCAAGACTGAACACAAAGATACACACAGCAGAATAGGGAAGGCTACGGACAGGGATACAACAGACACAGAAATAGGACTGAACACAGACAGGGTCAGGTACAGGAACTAAGATACAGTCCAGGATATGCAGCCTCCAGGAGGGTGGAAAAAGTGAGGCACAAAGCACAGAAACAGATCTGGGTACAAAGCCCCCAGAGAGGGTGGAAAACAGAACAGGACCTGGCAGCTCAGCAGCAAGATACTGACTGAGAGAATTGATTGCTCAGGCAGCCTCCAATGGGTGGGGCTGCCTTAAGTACTAGAGGCTTCTTGGCAATTGGCTGCGGACACCTTAGGAAGGTGCACACTGAGTCTATGAGAACCAGGAAGTGCCGGCGCCGCCCCCTATGCACACAGCCAGGAAGCATGCACAGAGCAGACAGAAGACATGCGGCACATAGCATGGAACCTGCAACAGACAGAACCACAACATGGCCCGGAGTAGTGAGTAAGTAGGTGTGTAAGGCAGGTGGGGGTGGAAGCCATGCAGTGATGCCGGCAGCATTGTTACACTTCTTGGCCAACTTTTTCCTTAAGGCTGGGGTCACACACAACGTCTAAAAAATCTGACCGTTTTAATGGGACGATTATCGCAGAAAAGTTTCATGAACATTGATGCGTCTTGCATCTGATTTTCCGTTGCTGTTGCGATTTTGTCGCATGTGAGCGTACGTTCACATCCGATTGACATCCGACTTGCAAGATTTTGTCGGTGGCTAGCAAAACCAACATATAATGGATCCAAATGAATAGTTTTTAAATCACAAAAGAAAGAATAGATATATACACATAGAATACATATATATATATGTATATATGTCATTGAGACATATATATATACATATATTTATAGTTCATGCACTTCTACATAGTGTAATAGCCACTAATTCAATTGTTTTGTGAAATTACAGACCCGACATGAAATGACACATGGTTTACATACAGTTAACCATGTAATTTCATGTAGTTTGATATATGATTTTCGCTAACAATTACATGAGTGTATGTGTGCGAAATTTCATACATGTAGGGGTTAATTAAATGTGTAAATACGTTGAAAAAAAATGCGTGGGCTCCCGCGCTATTTTCTCAACCAAACAAAGCCAGCGAGAGGGGGCAGATAATAATAGCCTAGGGTGGGTACATTTATTTTGTGCCCCCCCTGGCTACTAACATCTGCCCCCAGCCACCCCAGAAAGGCAAATCTATAATTAGATGCGCCCTTTCTGGCACTTAGCCCGTCTACTCCCATTGCCTGTAGCAGTGGCTAATGGGTTAATAATGGGTTAACCCCTCTCTGACATCTGACGTACTGTACCGTCCATAAAACCCGTGACAATCTGACCATGGACGGGATAGTACGTCATAGCGATTAGCTGCGCTGATTATCACAGCTGACACCCGGGACTGGTGCCAGGAGCGGTCACGGACCGCTCCCGAAACATTAACCCCTTGCACACCGCGATCAAACATGATCGCGGTGTACTGGGGGCACAGGGGAGCATCGCGCAGGGAGGGGGCTCCAAGCGCGCCCCCCTGAGACCCTCAGAACAGCGCGATGTGATCGCGCTGTTCTGAGGGCTTCCTCCCTCCCAGGACCCGGATCCAAGATGGCGCCGGGGTCCTGGAGGGAGGCGGCTTCCTCAGTGCCTGCCGAGAGCAGGCACTGAGAAGCCTGCAGCACTGCCTGTGAGATCACTGGTCTCACAGAGTGCTGTGCACACTGTGAGACCAGCGATCTGACATTTTACAGTGATGTCCCACCCTGGGACAATGTAAAAAAGTAAAAAAAAATAAAAATAAACGTTGTAAAAAAAAAATTCCAAAATAAATAAAAAAAAAAATAAATATTCCCCAATAAATTCATTTCTTCCTGTAAATAAAAAAAATAAAACAATAAAAGTACACATATTTGGTATCGCCGCGTCCGTAACGACCCCCCCTATAAAACTGTCCCACTAGTTAACCCCTTTTGTGAACCCCTTAAAAAAAAAAATAAAAACAAAGCAAAAAATTAGTGCTTTATCATCATACCGCTGAACAAAAAGTGGAATAACACGCAATCAAAAAGACGATGTAAATAAACATGGTACCGCTGAAAACATCATCTTGTCCTGCAAAAAACGAGCCATACACAGCATCATCAGCAAAAAAATAAAAAAGTTATAGCTCACAGAATAAAGCGATGCAAAAATAATTATTTTTTATATAAAATTGTTTTTATTCTATAAAAGCGCCAAAACATAAAAAAATGATATAAATGAGGTATCGCTGTAATCATACAGACCCGAAGAATAAAACTGCTTTATTAATTTTACCACACGCGGAATGGTATAAACGCCTCCCCCAAAAGAAATTCATGAATTGCTGATTTTTGTTCATTCTAACCTCCCAAAAATTGAAATAAAAAGCGATCAAAAAATGTCACGTGCTCAAAAATGGTACCAATAAAAACATCAACTCGTACCGCAAAAAATAAGACCTCACATGACTCTGTGGGCCAAAATATGCAAAAATTATAGCTCTCAAAATGTGGCGATGCAAAAAACTATTTTTTTGCAATAAAAAGCGTCTTTTAGCGTGACAGCTGCCAATCATAAAAACCCGCTATAAATAGTAAATCAAACCCACCTTTATCACCCCCTTAGTTAGGGAAAAATAATAAAATTAAAAAAATGTATTTATTTCCATTTTCCCATTAGGGTTATGGTGAAGGTTAGGGTTGCGGCTAAAGTTAGGGTTAGGGTTGGCGCTAAAGTTAGTATTAGGGTTATGGTTGGGATTAGGGATAGGGGTGTGTTAGGGTTAGGTTTGTGGTTAGGGTTGGGACTCGGGTTAGGGGTGTGTTGGGGTTAGGGTTGGAGTTAGAATTGGGGGTTTTCCGCTGTTTAGGCACATCAGGGGCTCTCCAAATGTGACATGGCGTCTGATCTCAATTCCAGCCAATTCTGCGTTGAAAAAGTCAAACGGTGCTCCTCCCCTTCTGATCTCTGCCATGCGCCCAAACAGTAGTTTACTCCCACATGGGGTATCAGCGTACTCTGGACCCTAAGAGTTATTGTGCAATTTGTCCTATTTCTTCTGTTACCCTTGGGAAAATAAATAACTGGGGGCAAAAGTATCATTTTTTAAAAAAAAAATGATTTTTTTTTGTTTTTACGGCTGTACGTTATAAACTTCTGTGAAGCACTTGGGGCATCATAGCGCTCACCACACATCTAGATAAGTTCCTTATGGGGTCTATTTTCCAAAATGGGGTCACTTGTGGGGGGTTTCCACTGCTAAGGCGCATCAGGGCTCTCCAAATGCGACATGACGCCCCCAGACCATTCCATCAAAGTCTACAATCCATAACGTCACTACTTCCCTTCCGAGCCCCAACGTGTACCCATACAGTAGTTTTCTCCCACATATTGGGTATCCGCGTACTCAGGACAAATTGGACAACAACTTTTGGGGTCCAATTTCTTCTGTTACCCTTGTGAAAATAAAATATGGGGGCGAAATAATAATTTTTGTAAAAAAAAAAAAAATTATTTTACGGCTGTACGTTATAAACTTCTGTGAAGCACTTGGGGGTTCAAGGTGCTCACCATACATCTACATAAGTTCCTTGAGGGGTCTAGTTTCCAAAATGGTGTCATTTGTGGGGGTTTCCACTGTTTAGGCAGATCAGGAGCTCTCCAAACACGACATGGCATCCAGCCAATTCTGCGTTGAAAAAGTCAAACGGCATTCCTTCCCTTCCAAACTCTGCCATGCACCCAAACAGTGGTTTACCCCCACATATGGGGTATCAGCGTACTCAGGACAAATTGCACAATAACTTTTGCAGTCTTGTTACCCTTGGGAAAATAAAAATTGGGGTAAAAAGATCATTTTTGTGGAAAAAATATGATTTTTTAATTTTACGGCTCTACGTTATAAACTTGTGTGAAGCACTTGGGGATTCAAATTGCTCACCAGAGATCTAGATAAGTTCCTTAGGGGGTCTAGTTTCCCAAATGGGGTCCTTGTGGGGGGTTTCCACTGTTTAGGCACATCAGGGGCTCTCCAAATGCAACATGGCGTCCAATCTCAATTCCAGCCAATTTTGGTTGGAAAAAGTCAAATGGTGCTCCTTCCATTCCGAGCTCTGCCGTGCGCCCAAACAGTGGTTCCCCCCCACATATCGGGTATCAGCGTACTCAGGACAAATTGGACAACAACTTTTTTGGTCCAATTTCTCCTGTTACCCTTGGGAAAATAAAAAAATTAGTGACTAAAAATAATTTTTGTGGGAAAAAAATAGGATTTTTTATTTTCATGCCAGGCATTATAAACTTGTGTGAAGCACTTGGGGGTTCAAAGTGCTAACCAAAGCTCTAGATAAGTTCCTTAGGGGGTCTAGTTTCCAAAATGTGGTCACTTGTGGGGGGTTTCTACTGTTTAGGCTCATCTGGGGCACTGCAAACGGAACATGACCCCCATCAACGTCTGCATTCCAAAACGTTACTACTTCCTTTCCAAGCCCTGCCGTGCACCCAAACAGTTCCCCCCCCCACATATTGGGTATCAGCGTACTCAGGACAAATTGGCCAACAACTTTTGGGGTCCAATTTCCTTGGGAAAAATCAAAAATTTGGGACTAAAAAATCATTTTTGTGGAAAATTGTTTCTTTTTTTTTCACACCCAGGCATTATAAACTTTTGTGAAACACTTGGGGGTTCAAAGTGCTCACAACAGATCTAGATAATTCCTTAGGGGGTCTAGTTTCCAAAATGGTGTCACTTGTGGGGGGTTTCCACTGTTTAGGCACATCAGGAGCGCGACATGGCATCCAATCTCAATTCCAGCCAATTTTAGTTTGAAAAAGTCAAACGGCACTACTTCCCTTACGAGCTCTGCTGTGCGCACAGACAGTGGTTTTCCCCCACTTATGGGGTATTGGCGTACTCAGGAGAAATTGCACAACAACTTTATCTGTCCATTTTCTCCTTTTACCCTTGTGAAAATAAAAAAAAAGTTTGTAAAAATCATTTTTGTGGCTAAAAAGTTAAATATTCATTTTTTCCTTCCACGTTGCTTCAGCTCCTGTGAAGCACCTGAAGGGTTAATAAACTTCTTGAATGTGGTTTTGAGTACCTTGAGGGGTGCAGTTTTTAGAATAGTGTCACTTTTGGGTATTTTCTGCTATATAGACCCCTCAAAGTGACTTCAAATATGAGGTGGTCCCTAAGAAAAATGGCTTTGTAAATTTTGTTGTAAAAATGAGAAATCGCTGGTCAACTTTTAACCCTTATAATTTCCTAAGAAAAAAAAAATTTGATTCCAAAATTGTGCTGATGTAAAGTAGACATGTGGGAAATGTTATTTCTTAACTATTTTGTGTGACATATTTCTCTGTTTTAAGGGAATAAAAATTCAAAGTTTGAAAATTGCAAAATTTTCAAAATTTTCGCCATATTTGCATTTTTTTCAAAAATAAACTCAAGTTATATCGAAGAAATTTCACCAATAACGTAAAGTACAATATGTCACGAGAAAACAATCTCAGAATCGCGCAAATCCATTGAAGCGTTCCAGAGTTATAACCTCATAAAGAGACAGTGGTCAGAATTGTAAAAATTGGCCCGGTCATTAACGTGCAAACCACCCTTGGGGGTGAAGGGGTTAAAGCCACCTTGCTATTGAAAGGTGACTTTAACCCCTTAGTGACAGAGCCATTTTGCAGCTTAATGACAGGGCCAATTTTTACAATTCTGACCACTGTCACTTTATGAGGTTATAACTCTGGAATGCTTTAACGAATCCGGCTGTTTCTGAGATTATTTTTTCGTGACATATTGTACTTCACGTTAGTGGTAAAATTTCTTTGATATGACTTGTGTTTATTTATGAAAAAAACGGAAATATGGCGAAAATTTTGAAAATTTAACAATTTTCAAACTTTAAATTTTTATGCCCTTAAATCAGAGAGATATGTCACACAAATTTCTTAATAAATAACATTTCCCACATGTCTACTTTACATCAGCACAATTTTGGGTCCAAAATTATTTTTTGTTACGAAGTTATAAGGGTTAAAAGTTGACCAGCGATTTCTCATTTTTACATCACATTTGAAGTCATTTTGAGGGGTCTATATGATAGAAAATACCCAAAAGTGACACCATTCTAAAAACTGCACCCCTCAAGGTGCTCAAAACCACATTCAAGAAGTTTATTAACCCTTTACGTGCTTCACAGGAACTGAAGCAATGTGGAAGGAAAAAATTAACATTTAACTTTTTTTGCAAAAACTTTACTTCGGAACCTATTTTTTTATTTTCACAACTGTTAAAAGAAAAAATGAACCACAAAATTTGTTGTGCAATTTCTCCTGAATAAGCCGATACCCATATGTGGGGGTAAACCACTTTTTGGGCGCACGGCAGAGGTCGCAAGGGAAGGAGCGACATTTGACTTTTTCAAAGCAGAATTGGCTGGACGCCATGTCGCGTTTGTAGAGGCCCTGATGTGTCTAAACAGTGGAAACCCATCACAAGTGACCCCATTTTGGAAACTAGACCCCTAAGGAACTTATCTAATGTGTGGTGAGCACTTTGAACCTCTAAGTGCTTCACAGAAGTTTATAACATAGAACAGTGAAAATAAAAAAATCATATTTTTCCACAAAAACAATCTTTTCACCCCAATTTTTATTTTCCAAGGGTAACAAGACCCCAAAAGTTTTTTGCAATTTGTCCTGAGCATGCTGATACCCATATGTGGGGGTAAACCACTGTTTGGGGTGCATGGCAGAGCTTGGTAGGGAAGGAGCGCCGTTTGACTTTTTCAGCGCAGAATTGGCTGGACGTCATGTCGTGTTTGTAGAGGCCCTAATGTGTCTAAACAGTGGAAACCCCACACAAGTGACCCCATTTTGGAAATTAGACCCCCTAAGGAACTTATCTAGATGTGTGGTGAGCACTTTGAACCTCCAAGTGCTTCACAGAAGTTTATAACATAGAGCCGTGAAAATAAAAAATCATATTTTTTCACAAAAACGATCTGTTCACCCCAATTTTTATTTTCCCAAGGGTAACAAAGACCCAAAAGTTTTTGTGCAATTTGTCCTGAGCATGCTGATACCCCAAATGTGGGGGTAAACCACTGTTTGGGTGCATGGCAGAGCTTGGAAGGGAAGGAGCGCCGTTTGACTTTTTCAACTCAGAATTGGCTGACGCCATGTCGCGTTTGTAGAGGCCCTAATGTGTCTAAACAGTGGAAACCCCCACAAGTGACACCATTTTGGAAACTAGAACCCCTAAGGAACTTATATAGATGGTGGTGAGCACTTTGAACCCCAAGTGCTTCACAGAAGTTTATAACTCCGGGCATGAAAATAAAAAGTCATATTTTTTCCACAAACCTGATCGTTTAGTCCCCAATTTTTTATTTTCCCAAGGGTAACAGGAGAAATTAGACCACAAAAGTTGTTGTCCAATTTGTCCTGAGTACGCTGATACCCATATGTGGGGTGGACCACTGTTTGGGCGCACGGCAGGGCTTGGAAGGGAAGGAGCGCCGTTTGACTTTTTCAAACAAAATTGTCTGGAATGAATGGACGCCATGTCGCGTTTAGAGAGCCCTGATACGCTAAACAGTCGAAACCCCCCACAAATCACCCATTTTGGAAACTAGACCCCTAAGGAACTTATCTAGATGTGTGGTGAGCACTTTGAACACCCAAGTGCTTCACAGAAATTAATAAACGAGAGCCGTGAAAATAAAAAACATTTTTTCCTCAAAAAATGATTCTTTAGCCCGCTATTTTTTATTTTCCCAAGGGTAACGGAGAAATTGACCCAAAAGTTGTTGTGCAATTTTCCTGAGTAGCTGATACCCCATATGTGGGGTGAAACCACTGTTTGGGCGCATGGAGAGCTTGGAAGGGAAGGAGCGCCATTTTTAATGCAGACTTTATGGAATGTTTTGCGGCGTCATGTTGTGTTTGCAGAGCCCTTGATGTACCTAAACAGTAGAAACCCCCTGCAAGTGACACCATTTTGGAAACTAGACCCCCAAGGACTTATCTAGATGTGTGGTGAGCACTTTGAACCCCAAGTGCTTCACAGAAATTTATAAACGCAGAGCCGTGAAAATGAAAAATCATTTTTTTTCTCAAAAATGATTTTTTAGCCAGCTATTTTTTATTTTCCCAAGGGTAACGGAGAAATTAGAACCCTAAAATTGGTGTGCAATTTGTCCTGAGTACGCTGATACCCCATATGTTGGGGTAAACCACTGTTTGGGCGCACGGTAGGGCTCGGAAGGGAGGGAGCGCCATTTGACTTTTTGAAAGCCACGTCGTGTTTGGAGACCCCTGATGTGTCTAAACAGTGGAAACCCCCACAAGTGACCCCATTTTGGAAACTAGACCCCTTAAGGAGCTTATCTAGATGTATGGTGAGCACTTTGAACCCCCAAGTGCTTCACAGAAATTTATAAACGCAGAGCCGTGAAAATGAAAAATCATTTTTTTTCTCAAAAATGATTTTTTTAGCCAGCTATTTTTTATTTTCCCAAGGGTAACCGGAGAAATTAGAACCCCAAAATTGGTGTGCAATTTGTCCTGAGTTCGCTGATACCGCATATGTTGGGGTAAACCACTGTTTGGGCGCACGCAGGGCTCGGAAGGGAGGGAGCGCCATTTGAATTTTTGAAAGCCACGTCGTGTTTGGAGACCCCCTGATGTGTCTAAACAGTGGAAACCCCCACAAGTGACCCCATTTTGGAAACTAGACCCCTTAAGGAGCTTATCTAGATGTGTGGTGAGCACTTTGAACCCCCAAGTGCTTCACAGAAATTTATAAACGCAGAGCCGTGAAAATGAAAAATCATTTTTTTTCTCAAAAATGATTTTTTTAGCCAGCTATTTTTTATTTTCCCAAGGATAACCGGAGAAATTAGAACCCCAAAATTGGTGTGCAATTTGTCCTGAGTATGCTGATACCCCATATGTTGGGGTAAACCACTGTTTGGGCGCACGGCAGGGCTCGGAAGGGAGGGAGCGCCATTTGACTTTTTGAACGCCACGTCGTGTTTGGAGAACCCCTGATGTGCCTAAATAGTGGAAATCCCTCAATTCTAGCTCCAACCCTAATCCCAACACACCCCTAACCCTAATCTCAACCCTAATCCTAACCTAAATCCCAACCCTAATTCCAACCCTAATTGTAACCCTAACCTTAATTATAACCCTAACTCTAATTGTAACCCTAACCCTAATTTTAACCCTAACCCTAATTGTAACCCTAACCCTAATTATAACCCTAATTATAACCCTAACCCTAAGGCTTGGTTAATTTTGCGTTTTACCAGCCCGTTCAACACATAGAGTTGACGGGCTGGTAACGGTATAGCATAACGCGATCGCGTTATGCTATACCCGCTAGCGCAGAGGAATCAGCAGATGATTCATCTGCGCTAGCGGTGACGGAGCCCAAACGCTGCAGCCCGCGTCCGAGGCTCCGTCACTGAATGATGGTACGTCGCAAACGCATGCCGCTTTACGGCATGCGTCGCGATGCGCCCTCAAATGGGGGTGAATGGCAGCGTTAACGGACTGCGTTACACCGCGTTATACCGCGGTGTAACGCAGTCCGTCTAACGGACTGCCATAACGCAGTATGAACCCAGCTTAACCCTAACGCTAATTATAACCCTAACCCTAATGCTAACCCTAATCCTAATGCTAACCCTAACCCTAATTATAACCCTAACCCTAATGCTAACCCTAACCCTAATGCTAACCCTAACCCTAATTATAACCCTAACCCTAATTATAACCCTAACAGAAAAATGAAAATAAATATAATTTCTATTTTTTATTATATGTCCCTAACTAAGGGGGTGATAAATGGGGGGGTTATGTACTGTTTTTTTTATTTTGACCACTGTGATAGTTTATCACAGTGATCAAAATGTACTTTTATGAGAATGAATGAAAAAAAATTTGAATCTGCCGCCAAGCAGATCGGCGGGTGCACTGCGCATGCACCCGCCATTTTTTTTTTGCAGGAAGAAGACCGGGATGATCGGAGGCCAGGGGGACCTGCCAGAGGACACCGGTAAGTATAGGGGGGGTTCAGGGGGTCACGGGGACCCTCATTTTCTCCCCTCTGATATGCGATCACATCAGAGAGGAAAGAAATCATTTTTTTTTTTTTTTTTTGCGATCGCGTCTATGCTTGCATAGTCGCGATCGCAACATCGGGATCGGTGAATACCGACCCGGATCATGTTCTCTGGGGTCTCGGCTACCCCCGGTAGCCGAGACCCCAGAGAATATTTGCCCATCCCCCCACCAGCACAGCGGCACATAGCGGCGGGCGCACTGAGCATGCGCCCGCCATTTTCTTAACAGCGCCGGTACCGGGGGACAACGGAGGGCCCGGGGGCCACATGGATTGGATCGGGGGCCACATGGGGGTCCTGGGGACCCTTTTTCTCTGTCCTCTGATGTCCGATGACATCAGAGGACAGAGAAATTAAATGGCACAACTTTTTTTTTTTTTGTTGCGGTCGCCGTTATAGGGTTAATAACGGCGATCGCAACATCGGTGTCCGTAAAAACCGACCCGATTCATGTTCTCTGGGTCTCGGCTACCCCCGGTAGCCGAGACCCCGGAGAAAATGCGCCTCTGGGGGCGCTATTCACTTTTTCCACAGCGCTGTTAATTAACGGCGCTGTGGTTTAAGTACCCTTAATGACCGCCGTTAAAAGGCGTATCGGCGGTCGTTAAGGGGTTAAGCCAGGTTATTAATTGAGAGTTGTCAATTAGACAACTTTCAATTATTAATCCTATTGAAGTAAATAAAAAAAAACACGCACACTGTAAGTAAAAATCATTTTAATGAAATAAACACACAGTTTTTGACCATCTTTTATTTTACTGGTAATCCGTGCGAAGCCCTTGTTCTCCTGTAATAAAAAAAAAATAATAAAACAACATTATTCTTACCTATCCAGCACTCTGTCAGGCCTCACGCTGTAATCCTTCACAAAGGGTTAACTGGCTTACAGCAGGCAGCGCAGCTAATGCTGGCTGCTCAGCTGTAAGCCCCCGAACAAATGAGCTCCTCTCCCGGCCGACAGGAGAGGAAGTGATTAGATGGAAAGCTTAATTGAATGTTTCCCATGCTAATCAGTTCAGGTCACCCGGGGACTCCCTCTGATGTCACTGATGCTGTGCGGTGTCCCCAGATGACCTGAACTGATTAGCCTGGGAAGCAATCAATTAAGCTTCCCATCTAATCACTTCCTCTCCTGTCGGCCGGGAGATAAGCTCATTCGTTCGGGGCTTACAGCTGAGCAGCCAGCATTAGCTGCGCTGCCTGCTGTAAGCCAGTTAATCCTTTGTGAAGGATTACAGCGTGGGACCTAACAGAACGCCTGATAGGTAAGAATAATGTTATTTACTTTTTTTTTATTACAGGAGAACAAGGGCTTTGCACGGATTACCAGTAAAATAAAAGATGCGTGTTTTTTTTATTTCCTTCAATAGGATTAATAATTGAGAGTTGTCTAATTGACAACTCTCAATTATTAACCTGGCTTAAAGTCACCTTTCAATAGCAAGGTGGCTTTAACCCATTATTAACCCATTAGCCAACGCTACTGGGAAATGGGAATAGACGGGCTTAGTGCCAGAAAGGGCGCATCTAATTATAGATTTGCCTTTTCTGGGGTGGCTGGGGGCAGATGTTAGTAGCCAAGGGGGGGGCACAAAATAAATGCACCCTCCCTAGGCTATTATTATCTGCCCCCCCTCTCGCTGGCTTTGTCTGTCTGGTTGAGAAAATGGGGGAGCCCACGCATTTTTTTTCAACGAATTTACACCTTTATTTAACCCCTACATGTATGAAATTTTGCACACATACACTCATGTAATTGTTAGTGAAAACCATATATCAAACTACATGAAATGGTTTACTCTATGTAAACCATGTGTCATTTCATGTCGGGTTCTGTAATTTCAGAAAAGCCGGCAATTGAATAAGCGGCTATTATACTATGTAGAAGTGCATGAACTATAAATATATATAAATATATATATATATATGTCACAATGACATATATATATATATATATTCTGTGTGTGTATTTGTATTCTTTCCATTCTGTATTAAAGCTGTCAGTGTGATTTTACAGTATAGCCGGGGATGAATTGCCGGCTTTTCTAAAGGACACCGGTGCGATTTATTCGCAAGTCACACGTGCGGTTCGTTTGTAATCCGAGTTTTCATCGCACCCATAGACTTGCATTGGCGATTGTCGACCCACAATCGGTGACAATCGCAGCATGCTGCGATTGCACTCGCACGTATAAAACGGACCAAAAAAATCTGATGGTGGGAGCTGCTCCATAGATTAACATTGGCCCGACTGCAATGCGATATTTCATCGCTTTGCAGTCGTACGATTTTGTTGCCAGTGTGACCCCGGCCTAAATGTCCCCTACAGTAGTTGCATCCACCTCTGGGGTCTTTCAAAGTAAAACTGTTATTCCCTTATCCAGTATTGGGCCTTGTTCCCTTCTCTTATGACCAGCTCCCTTTGTACTAGTCTGTGAGAGGATGCTTTGAAAACCCTGAAGCCATGTTTAAGGTCATCACCCAAGGCATGTTAAGGCCGGCTCAGGCATCCATGTGTGACTGAGTGTTCAGGAAGCATTGAATCCAGTTACCAGGAGATTTAAAGGAGTTTGTTGCATCATTCATTCCATTCAGATTCAGCCAAGTGAATAATCATCTCACCAGCAAACACCCGTCTGCTAGCCAGCAATCTACAACTATCTCCTAGCTCAGTCATATTTCTGCTAATACTTGTGCTGTTTACAACTTTGTCTCTGCAAGCAAGTTACCAGAATAACCTATACTTATATTTCTGTATGTAATTGTCTCTCTGCAACCAAGTTAACAAATTGCATTTACGTTTCTATTTTTAACCATATACCTAGTACAAAGTTCCTGATTGCATATATGTCTCTGCTGTTAACTATGTTCCTGCTGAAGGTTTGTACTGCATGTACTTCTCTGCTGTTCTGCTGTTTCTGTATGTGACTGAATCTACTGCAATATCTGTTGCTTCCATCTTCACTTGCCTCTCTGTTATCCTGCATCTCCTGCTTTCTTAGACCCCAATGTTCCCATGGCAGTTCTTTTCCAAAACATAGTAAGGCTAACTCAGGGTTTCCCCCAGGTAGATCAGAGATTGGGATAGATACTTAGTCGTAGCTCTCAGCTGGCTGACAAAAGCAGGCTTAATATCCTCAGACAGAAGTGAAGCGGCAACTTGGGAAACCTCGTTGGGAGGTTTGTAGTCCATAATCAAGAAAAATAGTAGTAGTGATGGCCCTGCATAGATTCCTGGAACTGACACAGGTCCATAGTGCAAACGTCTAGGGGTCCACATTAGGGAGTACGCTTTGCCATTATATGGTTAGTTTTCCCGTGTCCTTTTAGAGCAACTGTACATTAAGCAGGTCACATGTAAGGTCCAAGGCAGCAGGTTCATGTAACCCGTGGCTTGGAGGATTATTGTGTTGGGTCAGGTATACCTGTTTCATAGAGTGGAAATTAACAAAGATCTTCTGTTCAATCTTGTCTTCTATTGATGCCCAATTTGCCCTCAATCAGTAATAGGGTTTCAACCCTATGGGCATTATAGCAATTCCCCTGCCATTTGGGATCATTTGTAATAAAACAACAGATTTGAGGGCCCCATAGAATTACATTATGTATACTTTAAGACCGTAAGAAAACTCTATGAGATCATAGACTACATTAATGAATGACCTATGGTGAACACTAGCACATCTGAAAGATCACTAAGTTGTGAGTAACTGAACCCAAACAAATTAGTAGTTCAGTGAAATTCCTTTTATTTTTAGGCATTTACAGGCATTAAACAGTAGTGAATTATCAAATGTTCTGGATTAATAGTTTGGGAATGCAGTTAGGCTCTAGAGTCTGAAGAATCAAAAAAGTGCATGCCCCATTATGAGAAAGTCATAACTAAATGTATAATATATAAAAGCTCTAGTTAAGATTTGTATACAATTGTTGATAAATTGACAATATTTTGGATGTCAAGTACCTTTCTCCTTCTCCTCCTTTAAGCACTGTGCCAAACATTGACGCAACATGTGAAGAGGTGTAACTGAACGATATTCACTGCGCTGCTATTGGTTGAAGAGTAGTTCCATACTCTTGGAGAAGTTCAAGTAGTTTTTTTGATGCATTTCAGGTTCGGATCTGACCCTTTTTCTAAACAAACTACAGATTATATATCATTGACACATGTCATGTATGGGTCTCATCTGTCAAAACTTTAGTGACATAAACCCTTTAGTAAAAGGTAACATTCTTGTAATAGACTGGAAAAAAAAAAGCTGAAGTTAATAATTTGAAACAAAATAAGATTTTGGATCATCTAAATCACCAATTTATCCCTTGTATGAGTTATCAAAGGTTTTTAATATAAGTAATAACATTATCCACAGCCAGCTTTCCAGACACCCCATCAGGTTGATCAAAAAAGCTGACAATTCCATGAAAGCCATCTTTAACATGAGACCATGTGACCGGGACTCCATTGTCCTCCAACCGTTTCTTGTAGAGTATCCCATCATCACGGAGAACATCAAACTCACATGTTAGTATGTAGGCCTGTGGAAGCTGCTGGATCACAGCATCATCAGAGAACAATGGAGAACATGGACGGTCAAGAACTTTCCTAATTTTCTCATAAAAGTCTTTACTAAAGGGCGTCATGATGTGAGGTTTGTAGCCTTCAACCTTAAATTCTTCAGCACTCAACCATTTACTTAATTTTTGTCTTACTTCGGGAGGAACATGGCTGCCTTTCATCATTTCTTTCGATAAAGAGACATCACCACCTATATAGGTCAGTGAGTAGTATAAAGCATTTTCTCGGAGTAACAATGGGACCATCTTGTTTGTTGGTAAGATGGTAAGTTAAAGTCCGCCTTCTGGACCGATGGGTATATCATCACCTGGGCAAGAGGCTTTGGAAGATCTGATCTACCGACAAGAGCTTGACAAACCCCAGCTGTAAGATTGCCCCCTGCACTGTCTCCACATATTATAACAGAAGAAGGATCGACTCCATGTTCTTCTGATGTCTTCAGAAAGTGAACTGTAGCCAAGACACAGTCATCCAATGCAGCCGGGCATCTGTGTTTTGGGGCCAGGCGGTACCTAAAATTATTAATAAAAATTATTTTGTGAAACAAGGATAAATACCTGAATATTATAAAGATACCCACAGGCATTGTTTACTAACTCTACCAATTCTGGAGATACTCTGCTTCAAGTATTAATAATTACCCCTGCATTTTTATACCATGTCCATTGACAACAAGTCATGGTCAGGCTGCTTACTGCAGAGAGATAGAAATTTCTGCACCTAATCTGAGCCCTAAGGATTAGATTCGTGTCCTGAGTTGGGGACCCCCTCAATGATCAAAATGTTTCCGACACAGACAGAAGATGTATTAGGCAGATCACAACTTTACTACCATTATTTTATGGAATAAGTCATTGATCATGCAAAAAATCATATAGTAGCCTTCCTTTTTCAAAAATAAGAGTTAATAGATAAGTGATTGCCATGGACAGCTTCTGCTCCCTTCTTCTAACCTATTCAACTTGTGATATTGCCAGAACCTACCTGTATCTGCACTGATCAGAACTAGATCCAATCGTTGCAGTTTACACCCAACATCTGCCACCCTGTGCCTCCATTTTTATTGTACACTTCATGGTAAATTAAAGGGTGGCATTCAAAACTACAACTTATTTATGGCCCTTGGAAAAATGGAATGAAAAACTATCTAAATGAAAAAGCTGCTTAGAAAAAGCAGCTATACAAAATCTGTCAGCAGGATTTTAGCCCCCTAATCTATTTATATGGACATGTAGTTCTTTCAAAGACAAGTCGAGCAATACCTTTATAAGGGCAGCTCTAATCCCCACCCAGCGCCACCTCCTCTTGCTGGACTGACAGCTTCTATGATGTTTGACTTAAAGCAAAGGAGTCTGTCAGTCAAGCAGGAGGAAGCGATGTTGTGTGGGGAATAGAGCTGGAGTGACAGAGGCTTCAGATCTACCGTAGCTCTTCAGTCTCATTTGCAGATCAATTCAATTGGTGACTTCTCAGTAACGGAGGAATGGACTGGAGATGTAAAGGTATTTCTGGGCTTGTCTTTGAAGGCGCTATATGCGCATATAAATAATTTGGGGGGTCAAATTCCTTTAATTTACTTCTCCATTAGGCCTTGTGTATATAAACTACTGTTCTGCCCACTTATGTGCAAGTTAACCCATAGCGTAGTACCGGTTATGACCATTAGATGTCATTAGTGTTCCCATTTGTCCTGTTTCAGGTTTCAGGGACGTTTGTCCTTTAATGGAGCAATGTGCTCTGGTTAAGAACTGCACCCTTAGCTTCCCGGGGGGGGGGGGGGAAACTAGTCACGCAGACATATTCACGCAGACATATTCTCCCGGGCTTTCTGAAGAGATTCACGTGTGTCTTGCACTTTTACTGGGAGTGGATGAAGGGTTTAGCCATATGCTGGAAGCCACACAGTCATATATGGAAGAAGGCAGAACAACTACTAAAGACAAAAATTTGGACAGTTTCCCCAAACAACCAAACAGACTTCACCTTTATAATCGGATTGATTGCTTGGGACAACATTTTTGGAAATTAGTTGTCACAATACTTGAAGGCTGAACTGATGAATATTGCACATAATGCATCATACCTACTTTATAAGTTTAATGATAATGTAAGGAAATGTTAGCGGAATGATGCCCCCTTACCCAACAGAGACGACCACAGCTCCAGAATTTTTTGTTAGGTATCGGCAGAGAGAGTCATACGTGTCTAAAACCAAATAAACAAGACATGAGTTATCGGATCCATTCTATCAATAAAAACAATTCTCTGTTGCAAATAGTAACCAGTCACTTTATATATAGAGATGATGCTAGAGCTCTAAGGAAGAGAGCCAGATATAGGAGGCGCAACTGGCCTGCCCCTGCTTCTTCTGCAAATGGGGAAATGGGGTTCACAATACCTCTCGTCTTTCAAAAGATGACACCACCTCCTCTTTCCACTCAGTACTATTGTTATTATTAAGTATTGCTTATATAGCGCCATATTTCGCAGTGCTTTACAAACATTGTCATCGCTGTCTCCATTGGGGCTCACAATCTAGATTCCCTATCACTATGTCTTTGGAGTGTGGGGGAAACCGGAGAACCCAGAGGAAACCCGCGCAAACACGGGGAGAACATACAAACTCCTTGCAGATGTGGTCCTTGTTGGTGGGATTTAAACCCAGAACCCAATGCTTCAAAGCAACAGTGTCAAACACTTTATTACAAAAAAAATTGATAAACAAGTAATTTGTACTTCGTTTGTGCGCTCCCATCTGCTGACCTTCCCACTAATCAGGGGTCTACTGAGCAATCGATAGGGGTCTGCTGACCTGGACCCCACTGATCTGCAGGCCATTAAAGTGCTTGCCAATATTAGAAAAAAAAGCAGCTTCTTAGTTTAGTTACTCTTTAACCCCTAAATTCCCTTTAGTTTTTTTTTATACAGAGGGACAAAGGAAGGAGGAAACAAAGGTGTGATTGATGATGGATAGTCCTGCATCTGGAACTACCCATACAAAGCTACAGGTGCTTCTCACAAAATTAGAATATCATAAAAAATTTAATTTATTTCAGTTCTTCAATACAAAAACTGAATCTCATATATTATGTGGAGTAATTACAAACAGAGTGATCTATTTCAAATGTTTATTTTTGTTAATGTTGATGATTTTGGCTTACAGCCAATCAAAATCCAAAAGTCATTATCTCAGTAAATTAGAATACTTTATAACACCAGCTTGAAAAATGTTGGCCTACTGAAATGTATGTTCAGTAAATGCACTCATTACTTGGTTGGGGCTCCTTTCACATCAATTACTGCATCAATGCAGTGTGACATGGAGGCGATCAGCCTGTTGCACTGCTGAGGTGTTATGGAAGCCCAGGTTGCTTTGATAGCAGCCTTCAGCTCGTCTGCATTGCTGGGTCTGGTGTCTCTCATCTTCCTCTTAACAATATAAACAGCAAACAAAAAGGCAGCAACACTCACCTGCCCAGATCTCAGAACAAATGCACTACAGGGTGCAGCCAGCCCATAAAGCAAGATGTTAGCAGAACCGGTGCAAAATACCAGATCAAACAGCCACTCTCCACATACCCATACAGGGAGGGGGTGGCTGCCCAGTACACAATTGCACAATAAAGGCCCGCATAGGGTGCCGTTCACACAAGGATACTGCATAGTGTCTGGTTCACAGCCTATTAGTCACGCCCCTTCTATTCGACTAGGCGGGCTGGCCAGTACACTCTCAATGTGTGTAGCCCAGCTGCGCTTGGTGCCACATGTTCCCTGGAGGATGCACGGAAAGGTAATTCACAAATACCTGATAAGCACACAACACTTGACATTTTTCCTGGTTCCACCAGAGGGAGCCCTTGAGACAACAGTGAGTTAAGGACAATCTAGCTGAAAGTGGGTAGTCGTTGGTGTTACCTCAGAAAGAGCAGACACGACATCTCAGAGTACGGAGTTACTTCAGGGGAAGCTGACGTCTACTGCTGCCTGTGCTCATATTTAGGTGTGCGTAGGACGACAGGCGAGTGGTGACCAAAGGGAAAGAGTGACCGAGGTGATATAGCAACATCTGCTGCCCCCACTCTGCTTAACCGGACGCCGGGTCCGAAGCCTTGCTAGTTCCTTCACGGCTAGTAGGAGAAAACCGGAATCCCTGCTGGACTTCAGGTCGCAGAGGGGCCCTTCAGTGCTGATACGTAACCGGGGTTAGGAAGACGGGAGTCTGGCCGGTACCGCCATAGAGACACTGTTCTGTCCACAAAAAGACCTCATCACAAGATCAGCCGGGCATAGAAAGGAGAAGGAGTTAAACTTAGCTTCATGCAGGTTGGAAACTCACACATTAAGAAGTAAGGAGGCCTTAAATCTACACAGTGATTACCTGGATGTGCATCCTCCACCCTGAGCAGCTTCCCGGGACATACCTGCAAATACCACCAGTAAAGGTATGGAAAGAGACTGACTTGTGTGTGTCTGACTTCTTGCCTGCACCCTGCACCGCCATATACTTAGAGGGACTAGTCTTACCTGTGGAAGACTTAACATCTTGCTGCCCAGTAACAACCCCTCTGAGGATTTACCCTGCAGCGCTGGTCATCCTGATCAGAAACCACAGGTGGCGTCACAAACTGTTACTACAATCCCCTATTACTACAATCCCCAGGGCAACGGACCGAGCTGTGCTACTTGTGACATTCCCCATAGACTTCAACGGGCTCGGTGCCGAGTACCCCATAACCCTGGTGTTGTGCGACTCATCTTTGGCGTCACGAACAGGATAAGAAGCTTACTATTGTGAGTCCTGTGTGCCTAATTGTGCTGTTTTGTGCAAAAAGACTGTGTGCAGTTTTTGTGATTTTTGGCGCCATTTTCCGCCATTGCCCGCCAAAGTACAGCGCTACAGCGCAAAGAGAAGGGGCGTACCCGCAGAAAGCGCGCGGAGTCCCGGACACGCCCCCAACGCTGCCGCGGCGGCAGGTCCTGTGGAGAGCTTCAGAGTGCCGGCGACGCAGGTCCTTCCCCATCGCTGTGCCTGACAGAGCTGCAGCCTTCAGGAGAAGGTAGGCCACACTTAACTAGGGGGGGCACAGACATGTCACAACCACAAGCTGACAGCGCAGCCCAAAGCGACCGCTCCGGTGACTTACCCGCCGGCGCTGCAGCGCAGGATGGAATCGCTGGCCCCTCACCAGGTCCGGTGGCCCCGATAATACCGCTGACGCTCCCATACTTGCCTGGAGCAAAGTGGCTCCCTCAGTATAGCGGTAAGCCGGATACCCTGTCAGGGTTCAAGCGCAAAATATGCAGCATAATGGACATGTACCCTATGACAGAGAAGCAAAGAGCTGCAGTAGTATTAGGACAATTGACTGGGGCTGCAGAAAGGGAAGTAGAGACTTGGACAGCTGCAGACCAAGAATCAGTGCTTTAAATTTTCTTAAAGCTACAGACTTTTTTTGAGGACCGCACTGAAACAGATCTCCGGATGACGTTTTACCAATGCTCCCAGAGACCAGATGACAGTATTAGGGACTACGCCTGCCGACTACAGGGGGCCCTGCGAGCTCTCAAACAGGTTAACCCTATAAGTGCCATTAATGAAAGCAAAATGTTGAAGGAACAATTTGTACGGGGACTGAGGTCCCAAGCTGAAAGCAGGACCGTGCACTGGTGGTCCTTGGATCATCCTGACGCTACCTTTGATGCCCTAAAAGATATGGCTATAAAAGGACTGCGACCCCTGGAGAAGCCTGAGGTGGCAACCCAGTATCACCCGGGTGAAGCCACTCTAAAGCCGGCAGCATCCACCTTTTCCCCGCTGGTGGCGGAAGCCAAAACACAGGTGGCGCCCCCTACTGAGTTGGATTGTCTGCGCTCAGAAGTGCGCCAGCTGACTAAAAACCTGGCCGCTGTAATGAGTGCCCTGCAACTGCGGAAGGAAGAAGGAGGAAAGATCCTGCTAGCCGACTGCCCAGAGGATGTCCCTTGGATGAACCGGAGGAAAAGAAGGACGTCGCCCCACCGGAGGAGGACAACGCCACCCCCAGGAGCGACCCCTGATCAGCACCATCCTCGCCGAGAGATCATCTGCTACCGTTGCAACGGAAAAGGACATATAGCCCAATAGTGTCCTTTAAACGAGCAGATCCTGGGTCCGAGGGCCAACACCCAGGAATAGACTCTTCAGGCCCCTCAGACTGGAACCGCAGGTTTGTGGGAGGAAGACCCTACCTGTCCATCATCCTGGACGGGATCGCAATCCCTGCCCTGCTGGACACTGGATCTCAGGTGACCATCATACCTGATGTCCTTTATATTAAGTTTTGGTCCATGGACAGTCTCCAGCCTCCGAGCCCTGACTTTGCTGTGTATGCCTCTAATGGTCTCCCTGTTGATATACTAGGAGCCAAAAACGTGGACGTAAAGGTGGGCAGAGCGGAGCTGAAGGATCAAGGACTTTTAGTAGTAAAGACTGTAAATGAGGAAAATGGCTTAAATGTGGTTTTAGGTACTAACATTATTAGTAACTGTCTGGGAGAAGTTGTGTTTTTGCTCCAACAGCTCGCTGAAGTTGCCAAGCCGAAGCAAAAGGGAGTGATCCAGAGGGAGATCCGGGCCCTGATGTGCCAGCAGCAAGCGAAGCTGACAGATGGTGAAATTGGTAATGTACGGGTGACGGACCCAAACCCCATTGTGATACCCCAATGAGTGAAATGCTTATATGGTGTAGAGCAGCAATAGGTCTGAGAGGACAGAACTACCAAGCAGTAGTAGAGCCCCATTGTTCAGAGCACAGACCCACACTCTTGACTGCTAGAGGGGTAGTAGAAGTAAGAAATGGGAGAGTACCAGTACGTCTTCTCAACTGGGGAGAAGATGAACTGAATTTACCACGCTATGCCACAGTTGCTAAATTACATACCGTAGATAACAACTCTATTCTCACAACAGAGTCCTTAGCCTCCCGCCAAACAGCGGAGGATAATGACCCAGCAACCCAGGTGGAGGATTGGTGTCAGAAGCTCCATGTCGGGACAGACACCACTCCCGCCCACCAGAAACAGGGAGTACTACGGGTGGTACAGGAGTACGCACAGGTATTTAGCAAACACACCCACTCGACTTTGGGACAATTAAGGGAGTTCAGCATCATATCCCTACAGGCAGTCATCCTCCCATCAAAGAACGGTATAGGCCTATACCTCCAGCACACTACCAGAAAGCTAAGGAAATGTTGCGTGGCATGAAGGAAGCAGGGGTGATAAGGGATAGTTGTAGTCCCTGGGCAGCACCTCTAGTCCTAGTTAAGAAAAAGGATGGAAGCATGAGAATGTGTGTAGATTACAGACAAGTAAATCGCATAACACATAAGGATGCATACCCTTTACCACACATTGAGGAATCCTTAGCTGCTTTAAAAACTGCTAACTACTTTTCCACCCTCGACCTCACTAGTGGGTACTGGCAAGTAGCTGTGGTTGAGGAGGATCGGGAGAAGACAGCTTTCACCACCCCAATGGGACTCTGTGAGTTTGACAGAATGCCGTTTGGACTCAGCAGTGCCCCGGGAACGTTTCAGAGAGTGATGGAGAGTTGCCTGGGACATCTCAACTTTGAAACAGTGTTGCTGTACCTGGACGACGTAATTGTGTACTCCAAGACGTATGAGGATCATCTGAAGCACCTGGCACAGGTATTCGAGTCACTGTCCAAGTATGGGATGAAACTGAAGCCTTCAAAGTGCCATCTGCTCAAACAAAAGGTACAGTACTTGGGACATATTGTCAGCTCAGAAGGAGTAGCGCCGGACCCCGAGAAGGTCACTGCCATCCAGAAATGGCCAGAACCAAGGAATCTCAAGGAGGTGCGTCAGTTCCTGGGACTGACAGGTTACTACGGAGGTTTGTAAAAGACTACACCAAGAAAGCAGCCCCTCTGCAGGACCTCCTGGTAGGACAACCCCTCAAGAGCAGAAATCCTCCATTCCACTGGGGTAAAGAACAAGCTGAGGCGTTCAAAGAGATGAAGGAGATCCTGACAGGCGATGAAATCTTAGCCTACCCCGACTACAGCCAGCCGTTCCTGCTGTACACTGATGCCAGCAACGAAGGATTGGGAGCTGTCTGTTGTGAATGGGTTTGAGATCAGTTCTGAGCAGAGACTCCCTCTGGTGGTTACAAGCGGTACTGGTCTGTTCAGTGAAGATTGTGAGGACTGGGAATCAGGTGTTACTGACTGGTCTTATATAAGGGAGTCACCTTCCCATCAGGGTTGCCGGTGATCAATTGTTCTGGTCTGAATCCTTCATTCCTGTTTCCCTTGTAGCCTGCTGTGTCGTGTCTGCATCTCCTGCTAACAGATAAGACATTTTCTTCTTTTTGTTTTTGTACTATATTTTTGCATTTTGTCCTGCACTTCTTTGGGGGCCTTCTGGGTCCCCTTCGGGGGCTTTTGCCCTCTCAGTTTAGTTCAGCCACTGATGTTTGTACTTTTGCTTTTTCCAGTTTTTTCAGTGGCTGCTGTTTTGATTTTGTTACACCAGAGAACTAATTTAGGTGGTAGAGGTCGTGTGATCTCAGGTGATTTTGAAATTAGTAGAGTTGGTGCTTTTCAGGGTTTTCTGGGATTGCAGTAAGTACCCTTCCTATCCTTTTCTATTTAGTTAGTTTGGGCCCCAGCGTTTGCTCATACTATTTTCTTTCTGTGTCAGTATTTCTTCTTGTCTAACCGCCATTACTTGTTTGGGGGCTTTCTATTATCTTTGGGGTTCTGCTCCGGGGCAGATAGCTTTCCTATTTCTATCTTTAGGTGTAGTTAGTTTCTCAGGCTGTGACGAGGCGTCTAGGACCAACGTAGGAACGCTCCACGGCTGCCTCTAGTTGTGATGGTTGGTCAGGGTACTGCAATCTCATAGATTCCAACTGCTCTGGTGTATTGCCTTTTTTACCTGCACTCCTCAGCTACCGAAACATAACAGTATCACCGGCCTAAAAATTGAAAATTGTATGGTACTCACAGAAGGGAAAAAATATTGTGAAAGAAAAAAGGTTGTCAGAGTTGTCAGAGATATTTTTCTATTTGTTGCATTTTTTTTTTCCCTCTGTATCTCTGGGTGCTGGGGAGGATCTTTTCTCTCAATGGAGTTTGCACGGTTGTCTGGCCGTGTGGATTAGCTTGCCACTGAGGTTCAGAGTATTGCTGCATATCTTGCTAGGTTGCCTGTTGTGGAACCTAGGATCCCCATGCCAGATTTGTTTTTGGGGGATCGAGCTAAGTTTCAGAATTTCAAAAATAATTGTAAATTGTTTTTTGCCTTAAAATCTAAGTCCTCAGGGAACGCAGCGCAGCAGGTTCAAATTATCATCTCTCTCCTGCGCGGCGATCCTCAGGATTGGGCTTTTTCCCTGACACCTGGGGATCCTGTTTTGAGTGATGTTGATGCATTTTTTCAGGCTTTGGGGTTATTGTACGATGAGCCTAATGTCACTGATCAAGCTGAAAAAGCCTTGTTGGCATTAAATCAGGGGCCTTATGACGCTGAGTTATACTGTCAGAGATTCCGTAGGTGGGCAGTCTTGACCAAATGGAATGACGACGCTTTGGCTGCCCTTTTCCGGAATGGTCTGTCAGATAATGTAAAGGATGTTATGGTGGGATTCCCTGTCCCCTCTGGTCTCAATGATTCTATGTCATTAGCGATTCAAATTGACAGACGTTTGCGTGAGCGGAGAAGTATGCGTGGAATGGTGTTGCCTTGTGAACCAGCTTCTGAACCCATGTAGTGTGATAGAGTGGTGTCTGGGGCACAGCGTCATGAGTTTCGAAAGCGCAATGGGTTATGTTTCTACTGTGGTGATGCCTCTCATGCTATTTCAGTCTGCCCTAAGCGGGGAAGACGTTTTGCACGCTCAGTTGTCTTGGGTAGTGTTCAGACTAAGTTTTTATTAACTGTCACTCTGATATGCTCTCTGTCCTCATTTTCTGCTCAGGCTTTCGTTGATTCTGGAGCAGCTATTAACCTGATGGATTATGATTTTGCTAAACGTTGTGGGTTTCCCTTGATACCCCTACAGAAGTCTATTCCCCTACTGGGGATCGATTCTACCCCTTTGGCTGAGAATAAACCCCAGTTTTCTACTCAGGTGATAAGGAGGGTTGAACCTGATCACCAGGAGTGCTACAAATTTTTGGTTCTGTATAATCTGCATGACATTATTGTGCTGGGTTTCCCTTGGTTACAGTCTCATAATCCTGTTTTGGATTGGAAATCTGTGTCTGTAACCAGTTGGGGCTGCCAATGTGTTAATACCAACACTCCTGTTTTTTCTGCCTCCCCCCAGGCTCAGGATGTTCCTGACTTTTTGATTGATTTTTCTGATGTGTTTAGCGAAAGTAAATCTGCATCCTTGCCTCCCCATAGGAGCTATGACTGCGCTATTGAATTAGTGCCGGGTAGTAAATTCCCTAAAGGTCGCCTTTTTAACTTGTCTGTACCTGAACATGACGCTATGCGGTCTTATATCAAGGAATCATTGGAGAAGGGTCATATCAGACCATCCTCTTCACCCTTAGGTGCCGGTTTTTTCTTTGTGGCCAAAAAAGATGGTTCATTAAGGCCGTGTATTGATTATCGTGTCTTGAACAATATTACTGTGAAATATCAATACCCGTTACCCTTGATTTCTGACCTGTTTTCCAGAGTGAAAAACGCTACTTGATTTACCAAGCTTGACCTCAGGGGGGCGTATAACCTTATTCGCATTAAGCACGGGGATGAATGGAAGACGGCATTCAATACCCCTGAAGGGCATTTTGAGTACCTAGTGATGCCCTTTGGGCTCACTAATGCTCCTTCCGTCTTCCAGTCCTTCATGAATGACATTTTCAGGGATTTTGTGGACAAATTTCTGATTGTTTATTTGGATGATATCTTGATTTTTTCTAATGACTGGGACTCTCATGTGAAACATGTTCGAACTGTGTTCCAGATTTTGAGAGAGAATGCTCTGTATGTGAAGGGATCAAAGTGTCTTTTTGGCGTACAGAGGATCTCATTTCTGGGATTCATTTTGTCCCCATCTGTTATTAAAATGGACCCGGTCAAGGTTCAGGCCATCTGTGATTGGGTCCAACCTACTTCATTAAAGGCTCTTCAGAGATTTTTGGGTTTTGACAATTTTTATCGTAAATTTATTGGTAATTTCTCGGTTATTGTTAAACCATTAACTGATTTGACCAGAAAGGGTTCTGATGTGGTGAATTGGCCTCCTGAGGCAGTCTCTGCGTTTCAGGAACTTAAGCAGAGATTCACTTCTGCTCCTGTTCTACGGCAGCCTGATGTTTCTCTGCCATTTCAGGTGGAGGTTGATGCCTCTGAAATTGGGGCAGGTGCCGTTTTGTCCCAAAAAGAACCAGAGACCTCTAAAAGTAACCCTTGTGCCTTTTTCTCTCGAAAATTTTCTCCTACTGAACGTAATTATGACGTGGGTAATGGGAGTTATTGGCCATGAAGTGGGCTTTTGAAGAGTGGAGACATTGGCTGGAGGGGGCCAAACATCAGGTGGTGGTCCTTACGGACCATAAGAATCTGGTCTATCTGGAATCTGCCAAGCGACTCATCCTAGACAGGCCAGGTGGGCCTTGTTTTTCACACGTTTTAATTTTGTGGTTTCCTTTCTTCCTGGCACTAAGAATGTTAAGGCGGATGCCCTCTCGAGGAGTTTCCTTGCAGACTCTCCTGAGTTATCTGATCCTTCTGTTATTTTGAAAGAGGGTGTAGTTCTTTCCGCCATCTCGCCCAATTTGAGACTTGCTCTGGAGGGGTGTCAGGAGGATAGGCCCGAGTGCTGCCCTGTTGGAAAATTGTTTGTTCCGGACCAGTGGAAAAAGAGTGTGATGTCTGAGATTCATTGTTCCGCATTGGCTGGGCATCCCGGAATTTTTGGTACCAGAGACTTGGTTAGTCGGTCCTTTTGGTGGCCTACCTTGTCTCGTGATGTCAGGGAATTTGTGCAGTCCTGCGGGACTTGCTCTCGCTCCAAGCCTTGCTCTCGCTCTAGTGGTTTGTTGATGCCATTGCCTGTGCCCAAGAGACCATGGACCCATATCTCTATGGATTTCATTTCCGACCTTCCTGTTTCTCAGAGAATGACCACCATCTGGGTAATTTGTGATAGGTTTTCCAAAATGATACATCTTGTGCCATTACCTAAGTTGCCTTCCTCCTCTGAATTGGTGCCGTTGTTCCTTCAGCACGTGGTTCGTTTACACGGCATTCCTGAGAACATTGTGTCTGACAGAGGAGTCCAGTTTGTTTCCAGATTTTGGAGGACTTTTTGTTCTAAACTGGGTGTTCAATTGTCTTTCTCCTCGGCATTTCATCCTCAGACCAATGGTCAAACTGAGAGAACAAACCAGACATTGGAGACTTATCTTAGATGCTTTGTGTCTGCTGATCAGGATGACTGGGTCTCTTTTTTACCTTTGGCTGAGTTTGCTCTTAATAATAGGGCTAGCTCTGCCACTTTGATGTCTCCGTTTTTCTGTAATTCTGGGTTTCACCCTCGATTTTCTTCAGGACAGACGGAGGCTTCTGTCTGTCCAGGTGTTGACTCTGTTGTGGAGCGTATGCAACAGATTTGGGACCAGGTAGTGGAGAGGTTGTCCCTCTCTCAGGAGAAGGCCCAGCGGTTTGCTAACCGGCATAGGACTGATGGTCCTCGGTTTGAAGTGGGGGACTTGGTCTGGTTGTCCTCAAAGAATATTCCTATGAGAGTAGCATCTCCTAAATTTAAGCCTAGGTTCATTGGACCTTATAAGATCATTGAGATTCTTAATCCTGTTTCTTTTCGTTTGCTTCTTCCAGGGACATTTAAGATCCATAACGTGTTCCACAAGTCCTTGTTGAAGAGGTTTGTTGAGCCAGTGGTTCCTGCTGCTGTGCCTCCTGACCCTGTTTTGGTTGAGGGCAATCTGGAGTATGTGGTTGAGAAAATATTAGATTCTCGTTTTTCTAGACGGAAACTCCAGTATTTGGTTAAGTGGAGAGTTTATGGTCAGGAAGACAATTCTTGGGTGTTTGCTTCGGACATCCATGCTAGGAGACTCATCCGTGCGTATCATAGAACTCATCCTGACCGACCTGGTTGCTCAAATGAGGGTTCGGTGACCCCTCCTCAAGGGGGGGGTACTGTTGTGAATGGGTTTGAGATGAGTTCTGAGCAGAGACTCCCTCTGGTGGTTACAAGCGGTACTGGTCTGTTCAGTGAAGATTGTGAGGACTGGGAATCAGGTGTTACTTACTGGTCTTATATAAGGGAGTCACCTTCCCATCAGGGTTGCCGGTGATCAATTGTTCTGGTCTGAATCCTTCATTCCTGTTTCCCTTGTAGCCTGCTGTGTCGTGTCTGCATCTCCTGCTAACAGATAAGACATTTTCTTCTTTTTGTTTTTGTACTATATTTTTGCATTTTGTCCTGCACTTCTTTGGGGGCCTTCTGGGTCCCCTTCGGGGGCTTTTGCCCTCTCAGTTTAGTTCAGCCACTGATGTTTGTACTTTTGCTTTTTCCAGTTTTTTCAGTGGCTGCTGTTTTGATTTTGTTACACCAGAGAACTAATTTAGGTGGTAGAGTTCGTGTGATCTCAGGTGATTTTGAAATTAGTAGAGTTGGTGCTTTTCAGGGTTTTCTGGGATTGCAGTAAGTACCCTTCCTATCCTTTTCTATTTAGTTAGTTTGGGCCCCAGCGTTTGCTCATACTATTTTCTTTCTGTGTCAGTATTTCTTCTTGTCTAACCGCCATTACTTGTTTGGGGGCTTTCTATTATCTTTGGGGTTCTGCTCCGGGGCAGATAGCTTTCCTATTTCTATCTTTAGGTGTAGTTAGTTTCTCAGGCTGTGACGAGGCGTCTAGGACCAACGTAGGAACGCTCCACGGCTGCCTCTAGTTGTGATGGTTGGTCAGGGTACTGCAATCTCATAGATTCCAACTGCTCTGGTGTATTGCCTTTTTTACCTGCACTCCTCAGCTACCGAAACATAACAGTATCACCGGCCTAAAAATTGAAAATTTGTATGGTACTCACAGAAGGGAAAAAATATTGTGAAAGAAAAAAGGTTGTCAGAGTTGTCAGAGATATTTTTCTATTTGTTGCATTTTTTTTTTCCCTCTGTATCTCTGGGTGCTGGGGAGGATCTTTTCTCTCAATGGAGTTTGCACGGTTGTCTGGCCGTGTGGATTAGCTTGCCACTGAGGTTCAGAGTATTGCTGCATATCTTGCTAGGTTGCCTGTTGTGGAACCTAGGATCCCATGCCAGATTTGTTTTTGGGGGATCGAGCTAAGTTTCAGAATTTCAAAAATAATTGTAAATTGTTTTTTGCCTTAAAATCTAAGTCCTCAGGGAACGCAGCGCAGCAGGTTCAAATTATCATCTCTCTCCTGCGCGGCGATCCTCAGGATTGGGCTTTTTCCCTGACACCTGGGGATCCTGTTTTGAGTGATGTTGATGCATTTTTTCAGGCTTTGGGGTTATTGTACGATGAGCCTAATGTCACTGATCAAGCTGAAAAAGCCTTGTTGGCATTAAATCAGGGGCCTTATGACGCTGAGTTATACTGTCAGAGATTCCGTAGGTGGGCAGTCTGACCAAATGGAATGACGACGCTTTGGCTGCCCTTTTCCGGAATGGTCTGTCAGATAATGTAAAGGATGTTATGGTGGGATTCCCTGTCCCCTCTGGTCTCAATGATTCTATGTCATTAGCGATTCAAATTGACAGACGTTTGCGTGAGCGGAGAAGTATGCGTGGAATGGTGTTGCCTTGTGAACCAGCTTCTGAACCCATGTAGTGTGATAGAGTGGTGTCTGGGGCACAGCGTCATGAGTTTCGAAAGCGCAATGGGTTATGTTTCTACTGTGGTGATGCCTCTCATGCTATTTCAGTCTGCCCTAAGCGGGGAAGATGTTTTGCACGCTCAGTTGTCTTGGGTAGTGTTCAGACTAAGTTTTTATTAACTGTCACTCTGATATGCTCTCTGTCCTCATTTTCTGCTCAGGCTTTCGTTGATTCTGGAGCAGCTATTAACCTGATGGATTATGATTTTGCTAAACGTTGTGGGTTTCCCTTGATACCCCTACAGAAGTCTATTCCCCTACTGGGGATCGATTCTACCCCTTTGGCTGAGAATAAACCCCAGTTTTCTACTCAGGTGATAATGAGGGTTGAACCTGATCACCAGGAGTGCTACAAATTTTTGGTTCTGTATAATCTGCATGACATTATCGTGCTGGGTTTCCCTTGGTTACAGTCTCATAATCCTGTTTTGGATTGGAAATCTGTGTCTGTAACCAGTTGGGGCTGCCAATGTGTTAATACCAACACTCCTGTTTTTTCTGCCTCCCCCCAGGCTCAGGATGTTCCTGACTTTTTGATTGATTTTTCTGATGTGTTTAGCGAAAGTAAATCTGCATCCTTGCCTCCCCATAGGAGCTATGACTGCGCTATTGAATTAGTGCCGGGTAGTAAATTCCCTAAAGGTCGCCTTTTTAACTTGTCTGTACCTGAACATGACGCTATGCGGTCTTATATCAAGGAATCATTGGAGAAGGGTCATATCAGACCATCCTCTTCACCCTTAGGTGCCGGTTTTTTCTTTGTGGCCAAAAAAGATGGTTCATTAAGGCCGTGTATTGATTATCGTGTCTTGAACAATATTACTGTGAAATATCAATACCCGTTACCCTTGATTTCTGACCTGTTTTCCAGAGTGAAAAACGCTACTTGATTTACCAAGCTTGACCTCAGGGGGGCGTATAACCTTATTCGCATTAAGCACGGGGATGAATGGAAGACGGCATTCAATACCCCTGAAGGGCATTTTGAGTACCTAGTGATGCCCTTTGGGCTCACTAATGCTCCTTCCGTCTTCCAGTCCTTCATGAATGACATTTTCAGGGATTTTGTGGACAAATTTCTGATTGTTTATTTGGATGATATCTTGATTTTTTTCTAATGACTGGGACTCTCATGTGAAACATGTTCGAACTGTGTTCCAGATTTTGAGAGAGAATGCTCTGTATGTGAAGGGATCAAAGTGTCTTTTTGGCGTACAGAGGATCTCATTTCTGGGATTCATTTTGTCCCCATCTGTTATTAAAATGGACCCGGTCAAGGTTCAGGCCATCTGTGATTGGGTCCAACCTACTTCATTAAAGGCTCTTCAGAGATTTTTGGGTTTTGACAATTTTTATCGAAATTTATTGGTAATTTCTCGGTTATTGTTAAACCATTAACTGATTTGACCAGAAAGGGTTCTGATGTGGTGAATTGGCCTCCTGAGGCAGTCTCTGCGTTTCAGGAACTTAAGCAGAGATTCACTTCTGCTCCTGTTCTACGGCAGCCTGATGTTTCTCTGCCATTTCAGGTGGAGGTTGATGCCTCTGAAATTGGGGCAGGTGCCGTTTTGTCCCAAAAAGAACCAGAGACCTCTAAAAGTAACCCTTGTGCCTTTTTCTCTCGAAAATTTTCTCCTACTGAACGTAATTATGACGTGGGTAATTGGGAGTTATTGGCCATGAAGTGGGCTTTTGAAGAGTGGAGACATTGGCTGGAGGGAGCCAAACATCAGGTGGTGGTCCTTACGGACCATAAGAATCTGGTCTATCTGGAATCTGCCAAGCGACTCAATCCTAGACAGGCCAGGTGGGCCTTGTTTTTCACACGTTTTAATTTTGTGGTTTCCTTTCTTCCTGGCACTAAGAATGTTAAGGCGGATGCCCTCTCGAGGAGTTTCCTTGCAGACTCTCCTGAGTTATCTGATCCTTCTGTTATTTTGAAAGAGGGTGTAGTTCTTTCCGCCATCTCGCCCAATTTGAGACTTGCTCTGGAGGGGTGTCAGGAGGATAGGCCCGAGTGCTGCCCTGTTGGAAAATTGTTTGTCCCAGACCAGTGGAAAAAGAGTGTGATGTCTGAGATTCATTGTTCCGCATTGGCTGGGCATCCCGGAATTTTTGGTACCAGAGACTTGGTTAGTCGGTCCTTTTGGTGGCCTACCTTGTCTCGTGATGTCAGGGAATTTGTGCAGTCCTGCGGGACTTGCTCTCGCTCCAAGCCTTGCTCTCGCTCTAGTGGTTTGTTGATGCCATTGCCTGTGCCCAAGAGACCATGGACCCATATCTCTATGGATTTCATTTCCGACCTTCCTGTTTCTCAGAGAATGACCACCATCTGGGTAATTTGTGATAGGTTTTCCAAAATGATACATCTTGTGCCATTACCTAAGTTGCCTTCCTCCTCTGAATTGGTGCCGTTGTTCCTTCAGCACGTGGTTCGTTTACACGGCATTCCTGAGAACATTGTGTCTGACAGAGGAGTCCAGTTTGTTTCCAGATTTTGGAGGACTTTTTGTTCTAAACTGGGTGTTCAATTGTCTTTCTCCTCGGCATTTCATCCTCAGACCAATGGTCAAACTGAGAGAACAAACCAGACATTGGAGACTTATCTTAGATGCTTTGTGTCTGCTGATCAGGATGACTGGGTCTCTTTTTTACCTTTGGCTGAGTTTGCTCTTAATAATAGGGCTAGCTCTGCCACTTTGATGTCTCCGTTTTTCTGTAATTCTGGGTTTCACCCTCGATTTTCTTCAGGACAGACGGAGGCTTCTGTCTGTCCAGGTGTTGACTCTGTTGTGGAGCGTATGCAACAGATTTGGGACCAGGTAGTGGAGAGGTTGTCCCTCTCTCAGGAGAAGGCCCAGCGGTTTGCTAACCGGCATAGGACTGATGGTCCTCGGTTTGAAGTGGGGGACTTGGTCTGGTTGTCCTCAAAGAATATTCCTATGAGAGTAGCATCTCCTAAATTTAAGCCTAGGTTCATTGGACCTTATAAGATCATTGAGATTCTTAATCCTGTTTCTTTTCGTTTGCTTCTTCCAGGGACATTTAAGATCCATAACGTGTTCCACAAGTCCTTGTTGAAGAGGTTTGTTGAGCCAGTGGTTCCTGCTGCTGTGCCTCCTGACCCTGTTTTGGTTGAGGGCAATCTGGAGTATGTGGTTGAGAAAATATTAGATTCTCGTTTTTCTAGACGGAAACTCCAGTATTTGGTTAAGTGGAGAGTTATGGTCAGGAAGACAATTCTTGGGTGTTTGCTTCGGACATCCATGCTAGGAGACTCATCCGTGCGTATCATAGAACTCATCCTGACCGACCTGGTTGCTCAAATGAGGGTTCGGTGACCCCTCCTCAAGGGGGGGTACTGTTGTGAATGGGTTTGAGATGAGTTCTGAGCAGAGACTCCCTCTGGTGGTTACAAGCGGTACTGGTCTGTTCAGTGAAGATTGTGAGGACTGGGAATCAGGTGTTACTGACTGGTCTTATATAAGGGAGTCACCTTCCCATCAGGGTTGCCGGTGATCAATTGTTCTGGTCTGAATCCTTCATTCCTGTTTCCCTTGTAGCCTGCTGTGTCGTGTCTGCATCTCCTGCTAACAGATAAGACATTTTCTTCTTTTTGTTTTTGTACTATATTTTTGCATTTTGTCCTGCACTTCTTTGGGGGCCTTCTGGGTCCCCTTCGGGGCTTTTGCCCTCTCAGTTTAGTTCAGCCACTGATGTTTGTACTTTTGCTTTTTCCAGTTTTTTCAGTGGCTGCTGTTTTGATTTTGTTACACCAGAGAACTAATTTAGGTGGTAGAGGTCGTGTGATCTCAGGTGATTTTGAAATTAGTAGAGTTGGTGCTTTTCAGGGTTTTCTGGGATTGCAGTAAGTACCCTTCCTATCCTTTTCTATTTAGTTAGTTTGGGCCCCAGCGTTTGCTCATACTATTTTCTTTCTGTGTCAGTATTTCTTCTTGTCTAACCGCCATTACTTGTTTGGGGGCTTTCTATTATCTTTGGGGTTCTGCTCCGGGGCAGATAGCTTTCCTATTTCTATCTTTAGGTGTAGTTAGTTTTCAGGCTGTGACGAGGCGTCTAGGACCAATGTAGGAACGCTCCACGGCTGCCTCTAGTTGTGGTGGTTAGTCAGGGTACTGCAATCTCATAGATTCCAACTGCTCTGGTGTATTGCCTTTTTTACCTG
>JARQOD010000003.1:340026340-340081930 GCA_033576555.1 Oophaga sylvatica | reverse complement strand
CATCATTGCAATGCACAAAAATGGCCTAACAGGGAAGAGTATCGCAGCTAGAAAGATTGCACCTCAGTCAACAATCTATCGCATCATCAAGAACTTCAAGGAGAGAGGTTCCATTGTTGCCAAAAAGGCTCCAGGGCGCCCAAGAAAGACCAGCAAGCGGCAGGCCCGTTTTTAAAAGTGTTTCAGCTGCGGGATCGGGCTACCAGCAGTGCAGAGCTTGCTCAGGAATGGCAGCAGGCAGGTGTGAGTGCATCTGCACGCACTGTGAGGTGGAGACTCTTGGAGCAAGGCCTGGTCTCAAGGAGGGCAGCAAAGAAGCCACTTCTCTCCAGAAAAAACATCATGGACAGACTGATATTCTGCAAAAGGTACAGGCAGTGGACTGCTGAGGACTGGGGTAAAGTTATTTTCTCTGATGAATCCCCTTTTCGATTGTTTGGGACATCAGGAAAACGCCTCATTCGGAGAAGACAAGGTGAGCGCTACCACCAGTCTTGTCTCATGCCAACTGTTAAGCATCCTGAAACCATTCATGTGTGGGGTTGCTTCTCAGCCAAGGGAATCGGCTCTCTCACAGTCTTGCCTAAAAACACAGCCATGAATAAAGAATGGTACCAGAATGTCCTCCAAGAGCAACTTCTCCCAACCCTCCAAGAGCAGTTTGGCGATCAACAATGCCTTTTCCAGCATGATGGAGCACCTTGCCATAAAGCAAAGGTGATAACTAAATGGCTCAGGGAACAAAACATAGAGATTTTGGGTCCCAGATCTTAATCCCATTGAGAACTTGTGGTCAATCATCAAGAGACGGGTGGACAAACAAAAACCTAAAAATTCTGACAAAATGAAAGCATTGATTGTGCAAGAATGGACTGCTATCAGTCAGGATTTGGTCCAGAAGTTGATTGAGAGCATGCCAGGGAGAATTGCAGAGGTCCTGAAGAAGAAGGGTCAACACTGCAAATATTGACTTGCTGCATTAACTCATTCTAACTGTCAATATAAGCTTTTGTTACTCATATGTTTGCAATTATATTTCTGTCTGTGATAAAAACATCTGTCAAACACACATAAAAACCAGAGGGCAGCAGATCTTGTGAAAATATAATATTTGTGTAATTCTCAAAACTTTTGGCCATGACTGTATATTCTTAGGAGCCAGGACCTGTGCGACAGGGTGTCGCTTTCCCAAGGCTGCACCACATCCTGAAATCACTTTTCAGAGACACGTGATTTGTATCCTCTATTCAAGGGTGGGATTGAACCCAGTCATCTGCACTGTCTACTGCAGGGGTCTCAAACTCGATTTCAGCTGGGGGCCGCATTCCATTCAAACTTAATACAGTACAAAATTATTGTTAAACAATTGCTTATTTGAACTACTATAACAATTCTCTCCCTCCGGAACTCCCCCTCTCTCTGTGGCCGTTCAAATAAGTTGTCAGCTGAGATGTACAGCATACCGTATATACTCGTGTATAAGACGACCCGAGTATAAGCCAACCCCTAATTTTGCCGTACAAAAACTGGGAAAACTTATTGACTCACGTATAAGCCTAGGGTGGAAAATGCAACAGCTACTGGTAAATTTTCAAAAATAAAAATAGATACCAATAAAAGTAAAATTAATTAAGACATCAGTAGGTTAAATGTTTTTGAATATCCATATTGAATCAGGAGCCCCATATAATGCTCCATACAGTTCATAAAGGCCCCATAAGATGCTCCATACAAAATACGCCCCATATAATGCTGCATAAATGTTATAATGGCCCCATAAGATGCTCCATAGAATAATATGCCCCATATAACGCTGCACAAAGGTTAATAATGGCCCCATAAGATGCTCCATAGATTATGCCCCATACAATGCTGCACAAAGGTTAATAATGGCCCCATAAAATGCTCCATAGAATAATATGCCCCTTATGCTGCTCCATAAAGGTTATGGCCCCATAAAATGCTCCATAGAATAATATGCTCCATATGCTGCTCCATAAAGGTTATGGCCCCATAAAATGCTCCATAGATTATGCCCCATATGATGCTCCATAGATTATGCCCCCATAAGATGCTCCATATATTTTATTCCCCATAAGATGCTCCATATATTTTATGCCCCATAAGATGCTCCATAGATTATGCCCCCATAAGATGCTCCATATATTTTATTCCCCATAAGATGCTCCATATATTTTATGCCCCATAAGATGCTCCATAGATTATGCCCCATAAGATGCTCCATAGATTATGCCCCATAAGATGCTCCATAGATTATGCCCCATATGATGCTCCATAGATTATGCCCCCATAAGATGCTGCATATATTTTATGCCCCATAAGATGCTCCATTGGTTTTTCCCCATCACTGCTTTTTCCCCATCACTCCCATCATTGCTTTTTCCCCATCACTCCCATCATTGCTTTTTCCCCATCACTCCCATCATTGCTTTTCCCCATCATCCCATCATTGCTTTTCCCCATCACTGCTTTTTCCCCATCACTCCCATCACTGCTTTTTCCCCATCACTCCCATCATTGCTTTTTCCCCATCACTCCCATCATTGCTTTTTCCCCATCACTCCCATCATTGCTTTTTCCCCATCATTCCCCCCTCCTCCACCTACAGTGAACACACAGACACACACACACATACACCACTCATCTCCACACACACACACACACACACACACAACCACCATTCATCTCCACACACACACACACCTCTCACCTGTTCGCAGCATCACCGATGCCCGCGTTTCCTCGCTCTGACACAGCCAGCCGCTGAATGATGACGTCATCCAGCGGCGCTGCTCAGTGTGTCAGAGACAGGAAGCGCGGGCCGGGCAGGAAGGATCCTTGCAGCTCTTCTCCTGCTATTTTCTCTTGCAGGCAGCGGAGCTGCTGGGATCGCTCCGGGGCCCCTGGCCAGATTATTAGCCGCCCTGCAGGGGACCACTGAGACATGTGGTGCACCGCGGGCCGCAGATGCCTGCCTCAGGGGCCGCATACGGCCCGCAGGCCGCGTATTTGAGACCCCTGGTCTACTGCCTGCAGCTCGTGGGCTGCTGTCTAGTGTGGAAACTTCACACTAGACCTCAAGCAGCATGGCTTGTGTGCCTCTTCACTCTTCCTCCAGACTCTGGGACCAGTGGCGTAACTAGAAATGGCGGGGCCCCACAGCAAAATTTTGAACGGGGCCCCCTCTCCCAAACGGGCGGCGGGTGGCGGGGTTCTGATAGTGGGCGGAGCCAATAGCAGTGGGCGGAGCAAATCACAGCAATTCTCTAGGCCCAAAAAATACTCTTCAGTCTCATAACGGCCAGCTTTTTGCCCAAATCAGAGCTGTATTTAAAGCAGACATTATGGAAACACAATATAATATAATGGACTGGTAGCAATGCAGCCCCTTTATGCTACCATTACTAGTAACCATGTCCTGCATAACTATTAATGCAGGCACATTATGCCCCCATAACTAGTAATAAGCCCTCTTATTCTCCCATCAGTAGTAATGTGCCCCTCAAGTAGTAATGCAGCCAAGAATGCAGAGTTATCACTCACACAGTATGTGCCCCCGTTAATCTTCGGTGGTATCTTCAGCTCCACAGTGGAGCACGCTCACCACCAGTCTTCACCCTTCTGGGCGCCGCCGACGAGTGACGTCAGCAGCATGATCACATGACATGATCACGCTGCAGACGTCGCTCTGACCCGGCGGTCAGAGCTTCAATTGTACTGGCGTCTGTATAGACACCAGTGCAATTGATTCCTGGGAGACGGCACGCAGCAGCTTCTCTGCGCCGGCTGTCAGCATGACAGCCAGCACAGGGAACCGCCGACTCTCAGGCCATGGGCGGCGGAACACAGCCGCAGGGGAGACAGCTGCAGCAGGGACGGGCCCCCTGCTAGCCCGGGCCCTATGGCAGCTGCTTCCCCTGCTTCCACGATAGTTCCGCCCCTGTCTGGGACCTTGATTTCCAATGTCTAGTGTGAAGTATCCACAATCAATGATGGTTTGGTAGACATGTCATCTGCTGGTGTAGGTCCACAGTGTTTTATCAATAGCAAAGTTAGTGCAGCCATCTACCAGGAAATTTTAGAGCACTTCATGCTTCCCTCTGCTGACAAGCTTTTTGAAAATGGAAATTTCGTTCTCCAGCAGGACTTGTCACCTGTCCACACTGCCAAAAATACCAATGCCTGGTTTAAAAACAACAGTATCACTGTGCTTGATTGGCCAGCAAACTCGCCTGACCTTAACCCCATAGAGAATCTATGGGATATTGTCATGAGGAAGATAAGAGACACCAGACCCAACAATGCAGACTAACTGAAGGCTGCTATCAAAGCAACCTGGGTTTCATAACTCCACAGCAGTGCCACAGGCTGATTGCTTCCATGCCATGCCGCATTGATGCAGTAATTGATGCCAAAGGAGCCCCGACCAAGTATTTATAGTGGATCGCCCGCCAGGGCAGTGGGGTACTCAGTAACGAGCTGCTTCTTAAAGGGGACATGTCACAGCGGCAGTGACCTGGTCCGTGGCCCTTGGCGTCCAATAAAAGGGGTATATTTACAAGGGATAATAGAGTTTGTAGTAAAGTGTTTGTGACGCCATCTGTGGTTTCTGGTCAGAGGTGACCAGCGCCGCGGTGCAGATCCTCTGGGAGTGATGGTGATGCAGAAGAGTTGGTATAGCTCTCCACAGGCAGAGCTTAGTCCCAGGGCAGACGTAAGATGTAGTAGTTGGCAATGTTGGTAGATGTAGCAGTGTTGCATAGGTGATGCAGGAATGATTAGAGGACACAGCGGGATGCAGTTTCCAAAGCTTTACTCACAGTTCTGGTGCGCACAGATGCCCATTTGGTGCCGTTTCCTCCAGGTGAGAGGCTCAGCAAACTCCCAGGTAGTTCAGGATACACCTTTCCAGGACTCCTTTCAATATGTTCCTTCCTCAGTCATCTCACTTTGCTGACTTTCCACCTTTCCATCCTGTCCAACACCTCGCAATCAGTGTCCCAAGCCAGTAGCCGCGGACCTTGGCGGATAATGTCCTCTCTGCGTTTCCTTGCTTCCTTATGGCTACGTTTTCGGAGAAGATAATTGTGGTTCAGTAGCTGAGGCACTTAAAGATGCCACTGCCTTCGGCTTGCTAGCTGAGTCTTAAAGTTCTCCACTAGGCTAGGGGCCGGTGTCCCTTCTGCGACCTGCCCTCCACAATCAGATCGGCCCCCACGCATGGATCACTCACTATCCATGCCCCTAGGACACCTTCTGTCCTTCCAGAAGCTTCTCTCTCGGTTCCTTCTTATCTAGCTTTCTCCGTCTGGGGACCAGCTGCTATCAGCTACAGGTTCCCTCCTATTCTTCTGACTCTACAGTCTCTTTCCTTCTGCAGCTCCTCCTGACAGGGAGCTGCTTCACCACACGTCTGTTACATTCACTTTCTCCTCATGTCTGTCTCACTCTCCCTGCACTGTTCTTTCTTGCTCTCTAAGATTCATTTCCCCTCCTTCTTACTTTCTCCACCCACCTCTCAACACTCTTTCCAACCCAGCCTGGGATGAGACCCTCCTCCCGTAGGGTACGTCCAGGGTGCCCGGTTGCTATAGTATGTATTGGGTGCAAGTGTTAGAGTCCTGGGTGGTGTTCCCTCCTTACCTGAGAGTGGGATATCACACCTCTGGATAAGGTGCAATACCTCTGTGGCGACTGAACTCAGGGGCGCCACAAGAGCATTTACTGAACATAGATTTCAGTAGGCCAACATTTCAGATTTTAAAATCATTTTTCAAGCTATAAATTATTCTAATTTACTGAGATAATGATTTTTGGGTTTTTATTGGCTGTAAGCCGTAATCATCAACATTAACAGAAATAAACACTTGAAATAGATCACTCTGTTTGCAATGACTCTATACAATATGAGTTTCACTTTTTGTATTGAAGAACTGAAATAAATGAGCTTTTTGATGATATTCTAATTTTGTGAGATGCACCTGTATGTATATAAATCATAGCCACCAAGCTACAGAACCATATGAACCAGTACATGAATCCAGCTCAGAAAGGCATTGAGACCGACACCAGAGGCTCAAACCACCCGAACATAGTAGATAGAGCAGTCGCTCACAACTCAAGATTCAGACAGACCAACCTCAGTACAGCCTGGATTGACTACAGGAAAGCCTATGACTCAATGCCACACACATGGATCTGTGAATGCTTGGCTCTCTACAATGTCAACAGGAAATTAAGAACCTTCCTCAGAAACTCAATAGGGCTATGGAAAACAACACTGGAAGTCAACTCAAGACAACTAGCACAAGTGGCCATCAAATGCGGCATATACCAAGGTGATGTACTGTCCCCATTGCTGTTCTGCATAGGACTGAACCCCTTCAGTCAGATAATTACAGAGTCTGTCTATGTGTAAGAAGGACCAGACCATGGCTACCTGTTCTGTGCCGGGTCCGGAACTGTCGGGGCTGTCTCTTCTGTTGTCCAGGGGAAAGCTAATGAGACCGGACAAACCTACACATCTGGGAGTAGGGGGCATGACTAAGCGGCTGCAGCCACAACGCGCATGGAAGTACTTAGTACTTGGTGGCAACAGACAACGCACGGCAGTTAGAAGTGAGTGCTCTGGCCCTCGAGTCCTGTCACAGAGCAGACTCGCGCCCGCAGATCCCCATGGGGACTAGCAGCGTTCGCCAGGAGAGACATGCAGGATGCCCATTGGTCACTCTGAGGCGAGGTGCCAAATGTCCCGGGCTTGTAAGTACCATGCACGCTTCACCTCAGAGAGACTCGGTGTGGGACCATAAGCTGTGCCCTGATTCCCCCATATACGTCTACTGGTCTACATTGAACCCAGAGAGTGTCGAGACCTATACCCTCTTGGCTGCATCAGTAAATGGACTAAAGGCTCAGCGGAAGGTACCGGAAGCCAACCGCTGCCGCCAGAAGACGAATCCTTGTTATCCATAGGACATCATCAGATCAGCATCGCGTCAGCCGTTGTTGGCGCCATCTTTGCTTCACAACACCCACGGCGTGAGGATGAGCGGATAGGATAAGTTAACCCAACGAGAACTGTCCCTACTGTCTTCACTGTTCTTTAACGCTACTCACAATTTCACCATTGAACTGTTTTATTTCCTGTTTAACCCTTTACCTCCCTGCGTGGAGTATCCCACTGTTGATTAAAACCCAGTTAACCCTTGCTCTGTCTCCCACCCGTCACTGTATCCTGCAACCTGCTCACATATGGATACAAGTTCAAGAGTGGAAGCACCATCAGCCACCTACTCTACATGGATAACATCAAGCTGTATGTGAAAAACGAGCGAAACATCAATTCACTGATCCACCTGACAAGGATCTACAGCAAAGACATCGGGATGTCCTTCGGACTGGAGAAGTGCGGATGATTGGTAATAAAGAGAGGGAAGGTAGTCAAGACTGATGGAGTGAAATTACTAGCAGGGCACATAGCAGATGTACAGACATGCTACAAGTACCTCGGCATCCCACAGGGATACGGTAACCATGATGAGGAGGCAAGGAAAGCAGCAACATCCAAATACCATCAAAGGGTAAGACAGGACCTGTAGAGCGAGCTAAATGGGAAGAATAAAATCTGCGCCAACAATACATACCGTATATACTCGAGTATAAGCCGAGATTTTCAGCCCATTTTTTAGGGCTGAAAGTCCCCCTCTCGGCTTACGTATACTCGAGTCATATACCAGGGGTCGGCGGGGGAGGGGGAGCGCAGCTGTCCTATATACTCACCCCCTCCTGGCGCGGTCTCTGCAGCTCCTGCTCTTCTCCCACGATCTCCGGCGCCTGTGTTTAGCGGTCCTGTGGTACCGCTCATTAAAGTCATGAGTATGCACATATTCATGACTTTAATGAGCGGTACCACGTGACCGCTGTAGTTAGGCATAGCGCCGGAGACCGCGGGAGAAGAGGGGCTGCAGAGACGCGCCAGGAGGGGGTGAGTATATTCCATATTCACCTGTCCCCGTTCCACCGCTGCTTGCCGCTGTGTCCTCGCGTCCTCTAGCTGTGAATGTTCAGGTCAGAGGGCGCAATGACGTGAGCATTCACTGCTGGAGGACCCGGAAGACAGCGGCGTTCAGCAGTGGAACGGGGACAGGTGAATATTGCAGGTGCCGGGGCCCTGAGCCAGGGGTGACACTGGCACCTGTCCCCCATAGCGCGCTGGTGTCCCCGCCTGCTCAGGACACCAGCACTTTGCCCCCAGCGTCGAGAGGTGAGTATGTCTTTTTTTTCATTTGCAGCGGCAGCAATAAGGGACCTTGTGGGGCATAATACATAGGACAGCATATGGGGCACAATACATGGGCAGCATATGGGGCATAATCTATGGAGCATCATATGGGGGCATAATACATGGGGCAGCATATGGGGCACAATACATGGGCAGCATATGGGGCATAATCTATGGAGCATCATATGGGGGCATAATACATGGGGCACAATACATGGGCAGCATATGGGGCATAATACATGGGGCAGAATATGGGGCATAATACATGGGGCAGCATATGGGGCATAATACATGGGGCAGCATATGGGGCATAATACATGGGCAGCATATGGGGCATAATATATGGGGCAGCATATGGGGCTCCTGATTCAATATGACTATTCAAAAACATTTAACCTACTTTAATTTTACTTTTATTGGTATCTATTTTTAATTTTGAAATTTACCAGTAGCTGCCTCATTTTCCACCCTAGGCTTATACTCGAGTCGATAAGTTTTCTCAGTTTTTTGTGGCAAAATTAGGGGGGTCGGCTTATACTCGGGTCGGCTTATACTCGAATATATACGGTATGCCCTTCCAGTTATCAGATACACTGCTAGCAGGTATGGACTGGGGCTGAAATTCAACCCAGGCATTTGAAATCACACAGGCCCATTCTGTCCCAGTCCCAAGCCACTAATGGGATATATTACTACTAATATTACCCTAGATGGAGGAACGCAAGATTTACTACAAGACCAATATTTCTAATGATACCCGTGGCCTGCTGGGATAAGTGATGGAGTTAGCTACTTTGTGCTCGGTTACAACTCTTAACAGTAGGGGTGTCTTGAGAACACCGATTCTGTTAACAACGTAGCAGACAAGGCAGCCCATGAGCAGACTGGCCCCTCTGGCATTTGCCAGAATTGCCAGATGGCCACTCCGGCCCTGACTGCTAGCATAGTGTGCTGGCCAAGAGAAGAGATGGAAGCTGCAGATGTGAAGACACGAAAGCTCCTCCAATGCATGGAGGTCTCCACCCTAAGTCTAGCACCCAAAGATTGTATACCAACAGAAAGGAGGATAGTCGAGGCTTGATAAGCATCCAAGCCACCTTCACGGATTAAACAAGGAGTATCCAGGAAGACATCAGAATAATGGCATCAAAAGATGAGATGCTGAGAGAAAGCCTAAGGCAGCAACAACAACAGATCTGGAATGAAGTACAGGAACATGAAGCGCCTTGGCAAGACAAGCCGCTGCATGGGATGTACCATCGACAGATAATGGAGGTGGCTGACATGGAGAAATCCTACCAATGGCTGGAGAAAGCTGGATTCTGAGACAGTACAGAGGCCCTAATCATAGTGGCACAAGAGCAAGCACTAAGTACCAGATCCATAGAAGCAGGAATCTACCACAGAAGACAATACCCAAGAAACGGTCCAACACATAGTGGCAGGATGCAAAATGCAAGCAGGAACAGCATATACTGAACGCCACAACCAAGTAGCGGGAATTGTATACCGGAACATCTGCACAGCATATGGGCTAAGTCCCCCTAAGTCCAGGTGGGAGACCCCAGAGAAAGTGGTGGAGAATGAAATTGCTAAAACCTGTGGGGCTTCAAGATCCAGATGGATAAGCAGGTGTTGGCTAACCATCCTAACATTGTGACAGTAGACAAGGATCAGAAGACAGCAATGATAGTAGATGTGACCGTGTCGAATGACCGCAACATTAGGAATATGAGAAGCTGGAGAAACACCAGGGCCTCAAAGAAGAACTGGGGAAGATGTGGAAGGTGAAGGCAACAGTGATTCCAGTGGTGATAGGAGCACTTGGAGCAGTGACCCCTAAGTTGGGAAAATGGCTACAACAGATCCCAGGAGCAACATCTGAAATCTCTGTCCAGAAAAGTGCAATGCTGGGAACAACTAAGATCCTGCGCAGAACCCTCAAACTCCCAGGTTTCTGGTAGAGGACCCAAGAATGGGAAAGGACAAAAATGACCACCCCCATTGGGGGGTGAGAAGAAAGTTTTTAATATTTTATATTTGACCTTTATTATTAGGGTTGGGTCAATATCTGAATAATACAGACCACCATATGCTTTGTTTGCCACCTATTCCTAGTTCATAAAGTTTGGAGGCACTTTGCATAAGGCACCTGTCACAAGGTCAAAAGTGAAAGATTTTTGTTTTTTGCATTTAGTTCATTCCCACTGCTCCCCTGATTATTCTGTTTTTGTTTTTTATTGTATTTTTAAAACCCACCATATGGCTCCAAAGTTATGGGCTTTTTTTAATTTAACACTAACTTTTATATTTTTTTCAAGGGGGTGTTACTCACAGGATACTCTGGGGCTTGTCTTTAGGTTCATCTGCAAAATTAAACTATGTGCCACGCCCTTGAGATTAAAGATCATGAAAATTAATGCCAAGTGAAAAGGTCTATATCTTTAGAACCGTTTGGCGGATTAAAAAACAACAACAAAATGATTAGAGGAGCAGAGGGAATAAAATTAGAGCACAATATGGCCACTTTTGTCATGGTGATAGATACTCTTTAATTAAAACATGAGGAAAAGTTACAGTAATGTTGTGATCTTACCCAAAAGAGACGACCACAGCTCCAGAATTCTTTGTTAGGTGTCGGCAGAGAGAGTCATACAAGTCTAAACTAAATATATAAGACATTAGTTATTGGGATCCGTTCTCCTATCGATGTCATAGAAACTTTCCAATATCAGGACATAGTAAATATCAATCATATTTAGATAGATGACACCAATTGTTGCTTAGTATTTACTGCTCAATAGGGGTCACTATTTTTCCCTGAAAGGTTGTTAGGGGTTTGAAAAGTGTCCCAACACCCGCTTACAAATAAATGGACTCAAAACAGATTGTGCACAGTGTTGCACTCAGGCTTGGACTGGCCCACAGGAGAACAGGAGAATCCTCCGGTGGGCCCCTGTGCAGGAGTGTTCCACCACCCTCTTATAAGAGCAGTACTTGGCACTATGTACTTGATTCACTATGTACAAAGGCAGCATCTTATTCATCTAACAATCTATACAGTTCATTGTTATATAAATTTGTGATTGAGGATAATGTCACATTTTGGAAGTGCACTTGAGCAGCAGGGTGATTTGCTGCTGAAGGAGAGAAAAAAAAATCTCTTTAAATCTTCTGCTTCAGCGAGTGTGAGCGAGCTGAGTGTGACCGGTGCGCAAGTGTGAACGGTGGTAAGTGTGACTTGAGATTCAGTGAAGAAGTATTTGAAAAACCTTTAATCAAATACCTGTGTGAATTGGTGTGAGTGGCTGAATTGTGGATTGCTGAGTGCCTTTCTACCTGTTCTATCTTTTGGGGGCTTTTTTAACCTATTTTTTCTCTCTAAAGGATTAATCTCTTATTTTACTATCTGTGTGTTTAAAGGTTAACTATATTGCATTTAAATCTTGGTGTAGCTATATTCACAAGGGGTTAATTAAGGGTGGAGGCTCATAATTAAGGGTTTATAAGGGCCAGCTGGTTGGGGCTCAAGTCTTTTTGGAAGTGCATTTGAGCAGCAGGGTGATTTGCTGCTGAAGGAGAGAAAAAAAAAAATCTCTTTAAATCTTCTGCTTCAGCGAGTGTGAGCGAGCTGAGTGTGACCGGTGCGCAAGTGCGAACGGTGGTAAGTGTGACTTGAGATTCAGTGACTTTGGATTCAGGGCGTTTCCAAGGGAGGATTTACTGAATTGCTGTTATATTTTATTAATACTTTTTATTTATTTTTACTTATCTTTGCTGTCTGGTGAAATCCCCATTAAATATGTGCTCCATTATTGCCAATGCCATCCAGTGTACATCTTGCCACATGTATACAGACCTTGAACAGCCGGTCGAGGGTGCATACTGCTGTGTGAGATGTGAGCACGTTGTGCATTTGGAAGCCCAAATACTGGATCTAAATGTGCAGCTGGCAACACTGAGATCCATAGACAATATGGAAAGGAGTCTTCTGCTCACTGAGCAGACGCTCAATGGGATAGATGAGGGGGGGGATGCTAGGGTGGAGCTGCAGGACACTGAAGTAGGAAGCTGGGTGACAGTTAGAAAGCGGGGTAGAGGGAAGAGCACCAGGGAGGCTAGTCCTGATCTGGCACACCCCAATAAGTTTGCAAAGTTGGCAGATGAGGGGGTTGTCAGTACAGGGGTAGCACTGCTGCAGCCAGGCATGTCCTCTGAGAGCCGGGGGAGTGTCTGCTCCAGTAAGGGGGGAATTAGGAGAGCAGGGCAGGCCAGACAGGTGCTGGTAGTGGGGGACTCAATTATTAGAGGAACAGATAGGGCAATCTGTCACAAAGACAGGGATCGTCGAACAGTGTGCTGCCTACCTGGCGCTCGAGTCCGACACATCGCTGATCGGGTTGACAGATTACTGGGAGGGGCTGGTGAGGACCCAGCGGTCATGGTGCACATTGGCACAAATGACAAAGTTAGAGGTAGGTGGAAGGTCCTTAAAGACGATTTCAGGGAATTAGGCTGCAAGCTTAAAGCAAGGACCTCCAACGTGGTATTTTCTGAAATACTGCCTGTACCACGTGCCACACCAGAGAGGCAACGGGAGATTAGGGAGGTTAATAAGTGGCTCAAGAATTGGTGTAGGAAGGAGGGGTTTGGGTTCCTGGAGAACTGGGCCGACTTCTCAGTTGGCTACAGGTTCTATGCTAGGGACGGACTGCACCTCAATGGGGAGGGTGCAGCTGTACTGGGGGAGAAAATGGCTAGAAGGTTGGAGGAGTCTTTAAACTAGGGACTAGGGGGGAGGGTATTCATTTTATAGGAGGGGAAGGCAGTGCAGATAGAGATTTGGGCACACATAATGAAATTGGGGGTGGGGGTGGCATGGGGGTGGGGTTAGAACAGTTAATAATTTAAGAAAGAATAGAGGTTCAGAGATATACATAAAGTGCATGTATACTAATGCCAGAAGCCTCACCAACAAAATGGCGGAATTAGAATTAATTTTGTTGGAACATAATTATGACATGGTGGGGATATCTGAGACTTGGCTGGATGAGAGCCACGACTGGGCGGTTAATTTACAGGGCTATAGTCTGTTAAGGAATGACCGTAAAAATAAGCGAGGTGGGGGTGTGTTTATATGTAAAATCATCCTTAAAACCCATCCTGCGTGATATCTGTGAATCTAATGGAGATGTAGAGTCTCTGTGGGTGGAGATTAGGGGAGGGGGGAAAAATAATAAATTATTGATAGGGGTTTGTTATAAGTCTCCTAAAATAATGGAAGCAACAGAGAATATCCTCGTTAAGCAAATAGATGAAGCAGCAACTCAAGGAGAAGTCATTATTATGGGGGACTTCAACTACCCTGAAATACATTGGGGAACAGAAACCTGCAGTTCCAGCAAAGGTAATAAGTTTTTGGCAACTATGAGAGACAATTACCTTTCACAACTAGTTCAGGACCCAACAAGAGGGGGGGCACTGCTAGACCCAATATTATCCAACAGGCCAGACCGCATATCAAATATAAGGGTTGGGGGTCACTTGGGTAATAGTGATCACAAAATAATAAGCTTTCATGTATCCTTTAATAAGATGTCGAGGGGTTACAAGACACTAAACTTCAGGAAGGCAAATTTCCAACAGATGAGAGATGATCTTAGTGCAATAAACTGGGACGACATCCTGAGACATAAAAATCCACAAATAAAATGGGAGACGTTTATTAGCATCCTGAATAGGACCTGTGCACATTATATACCCAATGGGAATAAACATGCTAGAATTAGGAGGAAACCACTATGGCTAAATAGAGCTGTAAGGGGCGCAATAAGGGACAAAAAGAAAGCGTTTAGGGAATTAAAGCAAGTAGGTAGTGATGAGGCATTAAATAAATACAGAAGACTGAATAAATTCTGTAAAAAGCAAATCAAGACAGCAAAGATTGAGGCAGAGAGACTCATTGCCAGAGAAAGTAAAAATAATCCCAAAATATTCTTTAACTACATAAATAGCAAGAAACTAAAAAATGATAGTGTTGGTCCCCTTAAAAATAGTCTGGGTGAAATGGTGGATGAGGATGAGGAAAAAGCCAATATGCTAAATGACTTTTTTTCAACTGTATTTACACAAGAAAATCCCATGACAGATAACATGATCAGTGATAAAAAAATTTCTCCATTAAATGACACCTGCTTAACCCAGCAGGAAGTACGGTGGCGTCTAAAAATCACTAAAATTGACAAATCCCCGGGCCCGGATGGGATACACCCCCGAGTACTGCAGGAATTAAGTACAGTTATAGATAGACCATTATTTTTAATCTTTAAAGATTCCATAATAACGGGGTCTGTACCACAGGACTGGCGTATAGCAAATGTGGTGCCAATATTCAAAAAGGGGGCAAAAACTGAACCTGGAAATTATAGGCCAGTGAGCTTAACATCTACTGTGGGTAAAATCCTGGAGGGTTTTTTAAGGGATACTATATTGGAGTATCTGAGGCTGAATAACCTCATGATACAGTATCAGCATGGGTTTACGAGGGACCGTTCTTGTCAGACTAATCTGATAAGCTTTTATGAAGGGGTAAGTTCAGGACTGGACCAAGGGAATGCAGTGGACGTGGTGTTCATGGACTTCTCAAAAGCTTTTGATACAGTGCCACACAAAAGGTTGATACATAAAATGAGAACAATGGGGATAGGGGAAAATATGTGTAAGTGGGTTAAGAACTGGCTCATGGATAGAAAACAAAGGGTGGTTATTAATGGAGCATACTCGGACTGGGTCACGGTTAGCAGTGGGGTACCACAGGGGTCAGTAATGGGGCCGCTTCTCTTTAACATATTTATTAATGACCTTGTAGGGGGCATACAGAGTAGTATTTCAATATTTGCAGATGACACTAAACTCTGCAGGATAATAAATACAGAGGAGGATAATTTTATATTACAGGAGGATTTATGTAAACTAGAAGCTTGGGCTGATAAATGGCAAATGAGCTTTAATGGGGATAAATGTAAGGTCATGCACTTGGGTAGAACAAATAAGATGTATAATTATGTGCTTAATTGTAAAACACTGGGCAAAACTGTCACTGAAAAAGACCTGGGTGTATGGGTGGACAACAAACTCACATTTAGTGGCCAATGTCAGGCAGCTGCTGCCAAGGCAAATAAAATAATGGGATGCATTAAAAGAGGCATAGATGCTCATGAGGAGAACATAATTTTACCTCTATACAAGTCACTGGTGCGACCACACTTAGAATACTTTGTGCAGTTCTGGTCTCCGGTGTATAAGAAAGACATAGCTGAACTGGAGCGGGTGCAGAGAAGAGCGACCAAGGTTATTAGAGAACTAGGGGGTCTGCAATACCAAGACAGGTTATTACACTTGGGGTTATTTAGTTTGGAAAAACGAAGGCTTAGGGGTGATCTTATTACAATGTATAAATATATGAGGGGACAATACAAAGACCTTTCTAATGATCTTTTTACTCTTAGACCTATGACAGGGACAAGGGGGCATCCTCTACGTCTGGAGGAAAGAAGGTTTAGCCATAATCACAGACGCAGATTCTTTACTGTAAGAGCAGTGAGACTATGGAACTCTCTGCCGTCTAATGTTGTAATGAGTGATTCCTTACTAAAATTTAAGAAGGGACTGGATGCCTTTCTTGATAAGTATAATATTACAGGCTATATACACTAGTTTCCTAGATACTGCGTTGATCCAGGGAGCTAGTCTGATTGCCGTATGTGGAGTCGGGAAGGAATTTTTTTCCCCAATGTGAAGCTAACTGTTTGCCACTTGGGTTTTTTTTTGCCTTCCTCTGGATCAACATGTTAGGGCAGGTTAGGATAGGATATGGGTTGAACTACTGTAGATGGCCTTAAAGTCTTCCTTCAACCTTAATAACTATGTTACTATGTTACATTAGATGAAAAGTGGGGCCCTGGAGTTGGTTACTGGTGGGCCCTCGGCACCCTAGTCCGACACTGGTCGCACTGATATATCTCTACTATGGACACTGTAATATACAAGTGGCATATTATCTCCGCAGATTTGAACATGTATGACCACCTGAAATGAGCGTGCATGTTTATGGTGGAGCTGAGAAGAACATCTATTGGTTGAAAAGATTTTCAGACAACATCTATCCTAAATGTATGGCTGGATTTAGCATTTTCAGAAGTACAGTTCATTTGGCCAATAGAGCTCTGTGCACAGGGTATAGTGGTGCACAGTTTCTGACAGACATAGTGTGTACAGAGTTATTGTCCCCTAGAAGCAGCACATCTTTATACCTCTATACATACATACATCTTCTAATGAAACGAGCTATGATTAGTTATATGTCTGAGTCAGTGAAAAAAATAACCTTAAAGACAATGTCCATTCTGCAATCGGTTATTGTCGTAGAGCAACTACTTTTTAACCCCTTAGTGATTGCTTAAGCATTGAGCTGTTTGTCTGTTATTCTGCCTACAAATGTATAAATTTATCGACAACTAAGTTATAGTGTTCTACTTTGACAATAAAATGATCTTACACTTAGGCCGCGTTCAGACGTGCGATATTTGCGTACCAGTTCTCTCCAAGGTTTTCACAGATACCCCTCGTACCTTTGATAGTCTATGGGGCCGTTTACATGTCCGTGATTTTTGGTGGACCGTACAATAGGTGGAAAATCTAGGAGACATGTCAAATCTTAGGGTGAAATCAAAATTGATAATGCAAGTCTATGGGTTCATGAAAAAATCGGGCAGTAATCAGATGCCATATGTCTGCGGTCCGAAATTTACGGACTGTCAGAATGAAGAAGGCAGAGAAAGTTTTTTTTTTTTTCCAGGTATGCGAAAAACTGAACCAAACTCTGATCAAAGTGTGATCCAAAAAATTAGTACATTTTTCTCGTACGTGGAAAAATCAGAAGTGTTAATTAGGCTGGGTTCACATCGCGTTAGGTGCCATCCGTTTAATGCATCCATTAGGCTGGGTTCACATCGCATTAGGTTCCATCAGTTTAACGCATCCATTACATAGCGGCACTAATGCTATGTAACGGATGCGTTAACGCATCCATTGGCCGCCATTATAGTAACGCATCCTAACGCATGCCAAATTCGGCATGCGTTAGCGATGATGCGTTACTTTGTGACGCACCCTCGAACGCGGTCTGCAGCATTTTGGGGTGCCTTAGGTCTAACGCACAGCGAACGGACGCATTCGCTGTGTATAGACCTGTATGGCTAACGAATGGTAACGCATGGTAACAAAATGCTACCATGCGTTAGTGCATACGTTAGCGCTAGGGTTTAAAAATGTGTAAAAAATGACATCAGCATTAGCGCATCCATTTAATTGATCCGTTAAACGGATGCCCTAATGCAATGTGAACCTAGCCTTACCCCTTACCTTCTACAAAGAAGTGAAATGAACTTGGACATTACATGGAGGCCATTCTTATGTTTTGGACCTTGATATCCTCTATTGGCTGCTGTAGGTCCCATTGGTGTTGCCTTCTTTTTTCCCCGAAAATACTGATCCAAGAATAAAAAATGGACATGATTTTTGTGTCATGGTGTCACACATTATGATTTTACACTTCAATCTCCAACTAAATTATCTTGACAATAATTTATTTACTTTACATATTGTGTTGCCTCTAAGGCTGTGGTTCCACGGTCCGGAACCACAGCTCTTTGGACGAAGCGGAAAGTCCGCTCCGCCCAAAGCCCCACCCCCTTGTGAACGCGCGGTGAATCACCGCAGCGCTACATAGGCCTGTGTTATTTCCCTTGCGGCGACGGAGCGTCGTCGCAAGGGAAAAGGACATGCTGCGATCTAAAAAGACGCGCCGCATGTCCGTTAACGCAGGTCTGCCGCCTGAGTGTTTTTTACGCATAGTGGAGACAGGATTTCTTGAAATCCCTCCACTATGCTGTAACATCTGGACGCTGCGTGTTTGACGCTGCGCCAGTGCACAGCGTCTACCACACAGCAATTACTGACCGTGAAAACACACCCTAATTCTGCCCAAAACATTTGTCCAGTTTAAGGTCAAATTCAGACATCTATGAAATATGGCAGATGTACACATGGACTGCATGTGGATCTCCGACCTGAACTCAACAGCCTCATATATGTCTATGAGGCTCTGAAATTTGGGTCAGGCGACCCTTCGCCAGTCCATGTATCATAGTGTGTACACACGCCATATTTCATGGACTTCTGATTCCGCCCTAGAAGTGATTTACATATGCTGACATGAGATGATATTTTTTTACACAATTTTACATGACAACAAAAGTATACAAACCTGACGCAACCAAAATGATGTATACAGCACACCGACACTGGAAAGTGCATTGTGAAACCATCATTGTGTAAACTCTGCTTTCTATTCACAAGGCTGCTTACAGTGTGATGTCGCTGGCGCGGTCTCTGTCATTGTCTCTCTGCAGAGTTGTCCATAACAATTCCTGGTACCAATTCTCCATTTCACCTACTGTAGTCCGGACACAGCTGACATTTATAGAACTTTGGAGTTTGGCAAAAGAGTAATAATTCATATAGAAAGTGCCTTTACCGACACACGCCATTTTATAATACAAACATACCATCAGTTGTAATTATTTTACAAGTCTCCAAGTACAAATACCAGCTGTGCCCGTAATTTACCAGGAAGGGTCAAACATTGTTATAATTGACCTTGTTGTTATTTAAATACATCCTTGTTACCAAAGTTCTATCATTAATGTGTCTATGTCATAATGATGTTATGTTGTGTAATGTTAGCTAGGCTATCGTGTGCTGCGTGCCACCCGTACCAACCTGCGTGCCACCTGGAGATATGTACTTTACAGGAATACAATGTTGATGTGTGACTATGTAAGGGGGTGAAAAACAAGAACAGGCAGAAGGTAACCTCCCTTGCTCCGTGTCCGGAACGATTTGATGGGGCAGCAAGGTTGCAGGGGGGAAGATTTACTGACCTGGACCGACCGCACCATGTGACCGATAGATGTGGGGGATGGGACAGGGCTGTGGACCGGAAGGCAGAAGGGTGGAAGGCGCAAAAGCAGCACGCGCAGAGTAGAGAGCAGCGTGCGTCGCGGAGAGGAGAGACCGCATCCCCGTGCTGCAGTAAAGAGGGGATTATCGGCTAGTGCTATGACTTAGCAGTACGTGATATAGTGAGGTCCAGTGCCAATGTTCTGCACGTACTTGAACGCGGAAGCCTCTGTGTTTGGAAGAGGCTTCCCTCAGGAGAGTACAGAGTCAGAAACTCGTGGTCTCTGGTCCTGACTTTTCCCCGGTGACAGACCGGAGCCACTGAATGTTCCAGAGAGACTTTCCAATTTTCGCATCATCGTTCTGGCTTAGAGGTTGTAAGCCTGATATATAGAGATTCAGAGCAGATACGCAGCTCCTCTGCATTAATCCTGTCTCCCGCTTCAACCCCAGAGTTTTCCCCCTGTTTGCCAAGAATAGAAGAGAGACTTTGGAGACTACAAGTGACGCTGTTGACGGTGCCTACGTTGGAGAAGACGGTCCCTTCAATCAAGGTTTCAGCGAACTGATAAGTTCCCAGAATACCCTTTCTTCTTCTTCTGCTGTTTAGTGAACTGCTGCTAAATCATGCTTAGCTTAAGTGTATTGTTTGAATTACGTTTATTCCCCATCTCATCTCCCTGCAAGGAGATATTCTCCCCTGTAAATAAATCCTTCAAATGTTGGTCTGTCTCTGGTCTGTGGTGACATTCTTAGCTCCTGCACAATTCTTACGTTTTACAACTATAATAAAGTTTTAATAAAATTATTATGTTCTATTAAAACTTTATTTTATTCGAACGTCCATGACAGCACTACAGAGAGAGGGGATCCGCCCCTTAGGAACAGGAAACCTACAGATATAAAAGGGCGGCACCTCTCCCACACATCAGTTGGTTTCCTGTTCCTAAAGGACGGGTTTCCTACAGATGAAGATCTTCAGGAGGACCCAGGCCGGCCGGTCGACCCAGGTAGCGGGGGGGAATCTCCTACCTCGGCCGGTGCGGAGCCCCTGGAAGCGCCACGGTGGGTCCGGGTAGGATTCCAGGCAGTGTGCGGAGCAGGTGGAGCAGTATCCAGAGGATCTCTGTCTCCCAGCCAGCGCCGGTAGGTAAGTATTCCCCCCTCTCCCTGGTCCCGATGCCTTCTCCCTGTCCTCTCCTGTGGTCCTGTCATGGTGGGGGCCTCTTGAGGGTGCAGCCGTGATTTTTTTTTTAAAAAAAAAAAAAAAAAATTTAAAATTTGAATTTCCCGCCGCGTCACTGCTGTGAACGGCGCGGCGGGGTTTTTTTGAATTTCCTGCCGCGCGTCACTGTTATGGACGGCGCGGCGGGCGGTTTTGAATTTCCCGCCGCGCGTCACGGCTATGGACGGCGCGGCGGGGTTTTTGAAAATTCAGTCGTGCGCCGCTGTTGCAGCGGCGCGGCTGGGGTCGGGGGAGATCTCCGCTCGGAGGGGCGATGCAGCGGGGGATTATACTTACCTCCATCGGTATAGTGGGGTCCGTGCGAGCGGGGGAAAAAAGGGGCGGAGTCTCCACCACCGGAACCGGAAGTGAGACGCCGGCCGGCGTTTTTGAAAATTTTGGCGGCTGCATCATCGGACGGCGCCTGCTGTGGGGACGGCGGGGAAGTGCGGGGGGGGCCGTGGGGCGGGGAGTAGGAGGGGGTGGACCACTGGCCAGACCTGCTGATCCGGATATCCGGGGGAGGATATAAGGAGCCTAGGAAAGAGGTAAAGCGCTTCTGCCCCATTTTTTTACGATGGACACAGCAGAGGCTCCCTCGGTGCAACAGGAGAGCCAGCAGCAGCAGACAGAGCGCTCCTCTTCAATGGCCAGGAGCACCAGCCGCAGAAGTTCCGCAGCTGGGAAAAAGCCCCCTCCCCGTGATCCGGTACCTACTGCTGTACAATCTGGGTAAGAGATCGTCAGATTTAGAATACCCAGTAATACAGTTTTTTCCCCATTTTGTGTCTGTTACTAGGGGAAGAAGTGTTCGGTGAAAAGCAAGCACAGGGAATGTGCCTTTTGCGCTTGCCCTCTGCCTGACGCTTGCCCTAAGAGGTTGTGCCAGCCGTGCATGCAACAGACGGTAGGGCATTTTTAAGGGGAAGGGCAGGGGCATGGATGACATAGTAAACCCCCCCCTATGCCCCTTCCCTTTTTAGATAGCGGAGGAGACTCCAGATTTCACCGAAAGCCTGAAGGAGTTGAAAGCGTCCTCAAGACACGGAGAATTTTCCAGGCGTAGAAATGTACCAGTTTTATCTGATTCAGAGTCACCTGCCGCCCATGATAGGGGTGAAGTTGTGTCAGGACCCTCCTCGCCTTCCTCTTCGGCTTCCTCCTCGTCTTCTACGGAAGACGCTACCCGTTTTTGTTTTCCCTTGGACCAGATGGACAAATTTGTCAAATCAGTTAGGTCCACCATGGGGGTAGAAGAGGCGAAACCAGAGCCCTCAGTACAGGATCTGATGTTTGGTGGTCTAGATCCAAAAAAACGGAGATCCTTTCCACTAAACAGTAGCATCCAAGGCCTTATAGACAGAGAGTGGAAGAAGCCTGAAAAAAGAGGCTCCTTACCCCAAGCGTTTAAACGGAGATATCCCTTTGAAGATCCCCTGACGGGTAAATGGGATAAGGCCCCGAAGCTGGATGCAGCAGTGGCGAAGGCTTCTAAAAAATCCTCCATCCCATTTGATGATATGGGGTCTTTGAAAGATCCACTAGACAGGAAGGCAGACTCCTTCTTGAAAGGCACATGGGAGATGTCGGCAGGTGCCCTGAGGCCGGCAGTTGCAGCCACTTGCGCAGCCAGGTCATTGATGGTCTGGCTAGACCAGTTAGCTTCCCAGTTAACAGATGGAACCTCCAGGGGGAATTCGGAAGACCTTGCCAATAATTCAGAATGCGGCGGCTTTCCTGGCTGATTCCTCAGCGGACTCAGTAAGAATGGCTGCCAGAGCGGCAGGGCTGTCTAATGCAGCACGAAGGGCATTATGGCTGAAATGTTGGCCGGGCGATATTCAAGCCAGATCTCGCCTCTGCTCCATTCCGTGTGACGGCGAATATCTTTTTGGCCCGGTCCTGGACGAACTTTTAGAAAAGGCAGGGGACGACAAGAAAAAGTTTCCCAGTCTATCAACCCCTTCCTATAAAAGACCTTTCAGCAGAAGGAGGTTCAGCTACCGAAGGTCGTCCAGGGAACGAGCCAAATGGGATGAAAAGAGGCGAAGAGGTACAGGGTTTATGTTTAGAGGTCCACCTAGGGAAACAAAAAAACCCTCGCAATGACTAGCAATGCCGGTAGGAGGCAGATTGAAGGCCTTCTACCCGGCCTGGTCGGAAATCTCAAACAGTAGCTGGATCCTTAACATCATAGCTACAGGGCTGCGGTTAGAATTCTCCTCGGTACCTTGGGATAACTTTAAAATTACCCCACTCAGGTCATCGGCTTCGGAGCAGGCCGCTCTAGAGTTGGAGGTTCAGGAGCTTTGCGCTAAGAATGTCTTAGTGGAGGTGCCAGAAGCAGAGCGGGGTAAGGGGTTTTACTCCCCTCTGTTTTTGATCCATAAACTGGATGGGTCTTTTAGAACAATTATTAATTTGAAAGCCCTCAATAAATTCCTGATTATTCACCCATTTAAAATGGAAACGGTCAGCTCAGCAATAAAGCTTCTGTTTGAAAATTGCTTTATGGTGGTGTTAGATCTGAAAGACGCTTATTACCACATACCGATCCATATGGAGCATCAGCGTTTCCTCAGAGTAGCAATCCAGATGGGGGAATCACTGCGACATTTTCAATTTAGCGCCCTTCCCTTTGGCTTGGCGTTGCCCCACGAGTATTCACTAAGGTTATGTCGGAGGTCATGGCCCACTTACGTGAATCAAATATGCTTATAGTCCCCTACCTTGACGACTTTCTTATTATAGGAAAGACGGCAGAGCATTGCCTAGAGCAACTGAAAAGAGCGATTTCTACCTTAGAGCGGCTGGGATGGCTAATAAATACCAAAAAGTCTCGTTTGAATCCGATGAGGGTTCAGCAATTTCTAGGGCTAATTCTGGATTCACAAAATCAGAACTGTAGTTTACCGTCAGACAAGTTAATTCGCTTACGGTACCAGGTCCTAAACGCTTCCAGTAACCCCTCCATGTCGCTTAGGAAGGCCATGTCTCTTTTGGGCTCCCTCTCGTCCTGCATTCCCGCGGTTCGGTGGGCCCAATTTCACACAAGGGCACTGCAAGCTGAGGTCTTGCTGTATCAAAATTTGCTAGGTGGTTACCTGGAAGGCCAGCTATCCTTGTCCCAGGCTGCTATAAGATCCCTGGATTGGTGGAAGAATGAGACAAACCTGTCTAAGGGGGTTCCCTGGGAATACGACATATCCCGAATAGTCACAACAGATGCTAGCCCCTCTGGGTGGGGGGCTCATATGGGGGACGTTATGGTTCAGGGCTCAGGGGAGCAGGATCAAATTCAAATGTCTTCTAATATGAAGGAATTAGCAGCGGTAGAGCTAGCGATTAAAAAACTCCTTGTCTATCTACAGGGTCACCACGTTCGAGTGCTCTCCGACAATCGGGTCACAGTCGCATACATCAACCACCAGGGTGGTACTCGTTCCGGTCCTCTCATGGAAGTGGCAAGGCGCCTACTTCAGATAGCAGAACGACACTTTCTTTCTCTAACGGCTCTACATATAAGGGGAGAAGAAAATACCAAGGCGGACTTCTTAAGCCGCAATCTCCTGAGCCAAGGAGAGTGGTCATTAAAGACTTCCATCTTCGACCTAATTGTGCGGAAATGGGGTCTACCGGAAGTAGATCTCTTTGCTACCAAAAGCAACAGGAAAGTGAGACAGTTCTGCTCTCTGAATCCCAAAGAACGCCCTCTGGCAGTGGACGCTCTTCTATTACAGTGGGATTTCAATCTAGCCTACGCCTTCCCTCCCCTGTCCTTACTCCCCCTAGTATTGAGGAAGGTCAGGAAGGACAGGGCAAGGATAATATTAATCGCTCCTTTTTGGCCCAGGAGGGCATGGTTTTCATGTCTCAGAAACATGTCGATAGCCGACCCGTGGGTCCTGCCGGACATTCCCGATCTGCTCTCCCAAGGTCCAGTCTACCATCCTCGAGTAGCGGGCCTCCACCTGACGGCGTGGATTTTGAACGGTCGCTGCTGACAGATAAGGGGTTTTCTGCTAATGTAATTAATACTCTCCTTAAAAGCAGAAAAGAGGTTACAACTAGGATCTACGCTAGGATTTGGAAGAAATTTCTTCAGAGCTCGGCGGTTGTAGCAGGGGACACAACACCGATAACCCAGATTCTAGAATTCCTACAAAAGGGTCTGGACTTAGGTCTCTCCACAAGCACCCTTAAGGTGCAAGTTTCAGCTTTGGGGGCACTCTTTAGTTGCAACATCGCAAATAATTACTGGGTCAGTAGATTCATTAAAGCTGCGGGTAGGTCGAGACCCATAGTGAAGGTGAGAATCATGCCATGGGACTTAAATCTTGTTCTCACTGCTTTAACAGAGCCCCCTTTTGAACCTATATCAGCAGCATCAATAAAAATTCTTTCCCTTAAGACCGCTTTCCTGGTAGCATTAACCTCGGCTAGGAGGGTAAGTGACATCCAGGCACTATCTAGACTATCTCCTTACACTCAGGTCCTGAATGACAGGATAATACTTAGATCGGATCCGGCATACCTACCTAAGATGTCTTCCGCTTTCCACAGAACACAGGAAATTATTCTCCCTTCGTTCATCCCTAATCCATCTAATCAAAAAGAGATGAAACTTCATACTTTAGATGTTAGAAGATGTCTGCTGCAATATTTGGCAGTCACTGATCCCTGGAAAAGGGACAATGCATTGTTTGTCTCTTTTCAAGGAATTAACAAAGGCCGTAGATTAACAAAGAGCTCATTGGCCAGATGGATTAGGGAAGCAATTTCTCTGGCATACACCTCGAGGGGCAAGCAGCCACCTGAGAGGCTAAGGGCGCATTCCACTCGAGCTGTGGCGACTTCATGGGCAGAAAGGGCAGAAGTCTCGATTGACCAGATATGTAAGGCAGCTACGTGGTCTTCTCCACACACGTTTTACACTCATTATAGATTAGATTTGGGTGCTTCCTCAGACCTTTCTTTCGGACTAAGGGTGCTGCAGGCAGTAGTCCCTCCCTAAGTAGTTATTACTCTCTGTAATTCTCTCTGTAGTGCTGTCATGGACGTTCGAATAAAGTCTAAGTTACTTACCGTTAACGGTATTTTTCGAAGTCCATGACAGCACCCTTACATTCCCACCCAGGTTCTATGTGCACTTCTTCCGCTTATGTAGTCCACATGTAATAAACAATTGATTAATGTTACTGTGTGATGCATAAATTTTTTTGCTGTATACCATTTAACCTTGATGTCCTCTTATGCTCTGTAATCCAACTGATGTGTGGGAGAGGTGCCGCCCTTTTATATCTGTAGGTTTCCTGTTCCTAAGGGGCGGATCCCCTCTCTCTGTAGTGCTGTCATGGACTTCGAAAAATACCGTTAACGGTAAGTAACTTAGACTATCGCTATGATGCAACTGATTTAAGACTGAAAGATGTTAGTCCTCATTGAGTTATGTGGGTGAATGTTGACATCACCATAATTTGCACGTGAAATACATCCTAAGAATCTGCTTTGCAGGATATTGCTGGGTGGTGGGTCAAGGGTTTGAAGTACCGCCAGAAATGGATGAATATTTTGCACTGTGTCTTAATAGAAGTACATTAGGCTGCAAATGAGATGGCTGGTCATGAGTCAGCACGGAGTTAACATTACATTCATCCTAAGGTCCACTGTAGTGTCTGAGGGAGCATAAAAGAAAAGGACTTTTCTGCCAGTAGGAGTCAGACTCACAGATGGCACAGACAGGAACATGATGAGGTTGTGTTCACACGTCCTTTTTTCATGTCCGCATGCGGTCGGTTTTTTAAGGATCGCAAATACGTCCCACAGGCGCACCCATTGTATTCAATCATGGTACTGTGGAGCCCAGCTGCGACTGGATCCATATCTTCCAGAAGGGTGCACTGAAAGAATATACCACTAGAGGTCATTATGTACATTCACACACGTTCACTTATCCCAAAGACCACCAGAGGGAGCTGTTTAGACATATAAAAGCAGAGTGAACACAGAAACGTGAGTCATTAAAGGCATTCAGCCAGTGAAGCCACTCAAGGCAGTCACCTCAGAGAGCTCAGTCAGTCTGCAGTAAGGTGAAGTGCAGAGCTGAGATTAGAGAGGCTGCAGAGCTATTCAGTTCAAGAGAGAGTGGAGTCTAGTAAAGGGTGGAACAGAAACCACTCCAGCCTAGTCAGAGCTGAAGCTAGTGAGTGCAGCTCAGTGAGAAAGCGTGCCGACGCTTAGAGAGCGGTGAAGAGGCAGCCCACCAACTGCCAGTGTGTGATCGTGTGAGGGCCCGGGTAGGCCGAAGGCGAGTGGAAAGTTAATGAGACAAAGGAGCCTTCATAGCTCACCTCAGCAAGTATTACCGGACACCGGGGTCCGAGCCTATAGGGATCTCCACGACCCATTAGGAGAACACCGGGGTTCCCGGAGGACTACAAGTCCCAGGAGTACCACAGAGCTGATACGTAGCAGGATCAGGAGGACGGAGTCTGGCAGGATCCGCCATAAAAGACCCTGTCCTTTCAGAGAGAAGGTCCAACCACAAGGTCAGCCAGGTACAAGATGGAGACCAAGTTAGGCCCAGCTACACGCAGGCCAAGACTTCATTACAAAAAGGCAGAGAACAGGAGGCCACACACCTACTCAGTGGAGGAATCTGGATGTGCACCCTTCACCCTACAGTGCTCCGGGCAGTGCCTGCAACATCTTCAGTAAAGGTACCAAAGTGACTTATGTGTGTGTCTCCCTTATTACCCCTAATTGCCGGGTCCCCGTCTGTCCTGCATCCCTACACATCTATCTGCCCTGGAGGACTCAGCCTTTCCTGTGGAAGGCCTAACATCTTGCTGCACAATATTAACCCTTCAGTGGATCTGCATAGCAGCGCTGGTCACCCTGACCAGGTACCACAGGTGGCGTCACGAATCCCCATTCCAATATTCAATTCACCTGTAAATATCCCACATTAAAAGGTGAGCCCCAGAGCCACGGACTGAGCTGTGTTGCCGTGACATCCCCCATAGTAGTCTATAGGCTCAGATCCGAGTTCCCATTGCTCTGGAGGGCGACTCATCTAATCTGGTGTCACAAACAGGATTTCGTGCCCTGCAGCAACGGAGTAACTTGTGCCAGTTGCCACCGGGTACTGTGTGCCTCACTAAAAGACTGTTGCATATAGTGGTGAAGATTTCCCGCCATTTGCCCGCCATTGCCCGCCATTTACAGTGCCACGGCGCGAAAAAACTAGTGGGCGTACCTGCAAAAGCACGCTGAGTCCTGGACACGCTCCCAACGCTGACGCGGCGGCAGGTCCTGTGGAGAGCTTCAGTGAACGCTCTGACGTCAGAGCGCCGGCGACGCAGGTCCTTCTCACTACTGTGCCCTGCAGAGCTGCAGCCTACAGGAGAAGGTAGGCCACGCTTAACTAGGGGGGTGTAGAGATGTCGCAGCAGCAAGCTGACAGCGCGGCCCAGGCCGACAGCCCCAATGACTTACCCACCGGCGCTGCCGCACAGGCTGGAAATGCTGGCCCCTCACCTGGTCCTGTGGCCCCGATAGTACCGCTGACGCTGCCATACATGCCTGGAGCAAAGTGGCTCCCTCAGTATAGCGGCAAGCCAGATACCCTGTCAGGGTTCAAGCGCAAAATATGTAGTATAATGGACATGTACCCTATGTCAGAAAAGCAGAGAACTGCAGTGGTAGTGGGACAATTGACTGGTGCTGCAGAGAGAGAAGTAGAGACTTGGTCAGCTGCAGACCAGGGGTCAGTGCTTGCAATTTTCTTAAAGCTACAGACTATCTTTGAGGACCGCACTGAAACAGATCTCCGGATGAGGTTTTACCAATGCTCCCAGAAACCAGATGATAGCATTAGGAACTATGCCTGCCGACTACAAGGGGCCCTGCGAGCTCTCAAACAAGTTAACCTCATGAGTGTCACCAATGAAAATAAAATGTTAAAGGAACAATTTGTACGGGGACTGAGGTCCCAAGCTGAAAGCAGGACTGTGCACTGGTGGTCCTTGGATCATCCTGATGCTACCTTTGATGCCCTTAAGGATATGGCTATAAAAGGACTGTGACCCCTGGAAACACCCGAGATGGCAACCCAGTGTCACCGAGTGAAGCCACTCTAAAGCCAGCAGCATCCACCTTTTCCCCGCTGGTTGCGGAAGCCAAAACACAGGTGGCGCCCCCTACTGAGCTAGACTGTTTGTGCTCAGAAGTGCGCCAGCTGACCAAAAACCTGGCCACTGTAATGAGTGCCCTGCAACTGCCGACGGAGGAAGAAGGAAAGATCCTGCTAGCTGACTGCCCAGAGGATGTCCCTTGGATGAACCGGAGGAGAAGGAGGATGTCGCCCCACCGGAGGAGGACAACGCCACCCCCTGGAAGGACCCGCGACCAGCATCTGGACACTGGATCTCAGGTAACCGTCATACCTGATGTTCTTTACAATAGATACTGGTCCATTGACGGTCTCCAACCCCCAGACCCTGACTTTGCAGTATACGCCTCTAATGGCCTCCCTCTTAACTTACTGGGGGCTAAAAACGTAGACGTAAAAAAAAAGGGGGGAGAGTGGAGCTAAAGGATCAGGGACTTCTTGTAGTGAAGACTGTTAATGAGGAAATGGGTTGAATGTGGTTTTAGGCACTAACTATTATTAGTTAACGTATGATGGAGGAGGGTTGATGTAGTGCCAAAGCTGGAACGACCTGGAGATGTTCCAGACCAAGGCAAAAGGGAGTGATCCGGAGGAGATTCGGACCCTGATGTGCCAGCAGCAAGTGAAACTGACCGGTGGTGAGATTGGTAATGTACGGGTAACAGACCCGAACCCCATTGTGATACCCCAATGAGTGAAATGCTTATTTGGTGTAGAGCAGCAATAGGTCTGAGAGGACAGAACTACCAAGCAGTAGTAGAGCCCCATTGTTCAGAGCACAGACCTACACTCTTGACTGCCAGAGGGGTAGTGAAGGTACATAATGGGAGGGTGCCAGTGCGTCTTCTCAACTGGGGAGAGGATGAAGTCAAATTACTATGTTATGCCACTGTTGCTAAGTTACATGCTGTGGATAATAACTCCATTCACCCGACGGAGCCCTTAACCTCCCCACAACCAGTGGAGGATAACGGTCCGACCACCAAGGTGGAGGATTGGTGTCAACAGCTCCATGTCGGGACGGACACCACTACAGCCCACCAGAAACAAGGAGTATATCTAGTAGTTCAGGAGTACGCACAGGTATTCAGCAAACACCCACTCGACTTTGGAAAAATTAAAGGGGTTCAACATCACATCCCCACAGGCAATCATCCTCCCATTAAAGAACGGTACAGGCCTATACCACCAGCACACTACCAGAAAGCCAAGGAGATGTTGCGTGATATGAAGGAAGAAGGGGTGATAAGGGATAGCTGTAGTCCCTGGGCAGCACCTTTAGTCCTAGTCAGGAAAAAGGATGGAAGCATGAGAATGTGTGTAGATTACAGACAAGTAAATCGCATTACACATAAAGATGCATACCCTTTACCACGCATTGAGGAATCCTTAGCTGCATTAAAGACCGCTAATTACTTTTCCACCCTTGACCTCACTAGTGGGTACTGGCAAGTGGCTGTGGCTGAGGAGGATCGGGAGAAGACGGCTTTCACCACCCCAATGGGACTTTGTGAGTTTGACAGAATGCCGTTTGGACTCAGCAGTGCGCCTGGAACGTTCCAGAGAGTGATGGAGAGCTGCCTGGGACATCTCAACTTTGAAACTGTGTTGCTGTACCTGGACGACGTAATTGTGTACTCCAAGACGTATGAAGACCACCTGAAGCACCTGGCGGAGGTATTCGAGTCACTGTCCAAGTATGGGATGAAACTGAAGCCTTCAAAGTGCCATCTGCTCAAACAAAAGGTACAGTATCTGGGACATATTGTCAGCTCAGAGGGAGTAGCGCCAGACCCCGAGAAGGTCACCGCCATCCAGAGATGGCCGGAGCCGAAGAATCTCAAGGAGGTACGTCAGTTTCTGGGACTGACAGGATACTACCGGAGGTTTGTGAAGGATTACACCAAGAAAGCAGCGCCTCTGCAAGACCTCCTGGTAGGACAATCCCTCAAGAGCAGAAATTCTCTGTTCCACTGGGATAAAGAACAGGCTGAGGCATTCAAGGAAATGAAGGAGATCCTGACAGGTGATGAGATCCTAGCCTACCCTGACTACAGCCAACCGTTCCTGCTGTATGCTGATGCCAGCAATGAAGGATTGGGAGCTGTCCTCAGTCAGAAGCAAAATGGCCTGGAGAAAGTCATCGCCTATGCAAGCAGGAAGCTCCGCCCGACTGAGAGGAACCCAGAGAACTACAGCAGCTTCAAGTTGGAGTTCCTGGCACTGGTCTGGGCCATCACGGAGAGGTTTAAGCACTACCTAGCCTCCAGCAAGTTCACTGCCTACACTGATAATAACCCCTTGACGCATCTTGAAACAGCTAAGCTGGGAGCCATGGAACAACGCTGGATGGCTCGGCTGTCAAACTACCAATTCATAATCAAGTACCGAGCGGGCCGCAAGAATGCCCTATCCAGGAGGCCTCATGAATCGGACACAGAAGAAGAAGTGGACGATCTGGAAGAGATTGAACTACCTGCCTTTCACCGGAATGGGATGATCCACGAGCAACAAGCCTGCAGGAGGCAGCGTGGTAAGACGTTAAATCCTTTACCTCACCACAGCTGGAAGGAGACTCAGGACAGTGACCCAGTTGTCAGCCGAATCAAGGAGCTGATAACTCAAGAAGGTTCCTCCTTGGAGAAGGACGTGTCTCTACAAGCAAAGCAGCTGTGGAATGAGAGAAGCCGGCTGTTTATCTATCGTGAGAAGCTGTGCCGGAGGTACGTCAACCCAAGGACCCATGAGATGGTATGGCAGATAGTAGTCCCCAGAGCAGATATCCAGATGGTGTTGGAAGCCTACCACGATCAAGCGGGACACTTTGGCTGGAAGAAGCTGGAGACCCTGTTGAAGTGTCGTTTCTATTGGGTGGGAATGCGCAGCTCCATTGAGAGGTGGTGCCAGAACTGTGGACCCTGCGGCCTCAGAAGAAAAGATTACAGCAGTCAGAAGGCACCCTGCAACCCATCAAGACGACTCGTCCCTTGAAGATCGTGGCCCTGGACCATGTCAAGTTGTCACCCAGCCGGTCAGGATACTCCTATGCCCTGACTATGGTGGATCACTACTCCAGGTTCCTGGTGGTCGCCCTGTCAAAGATCTCACGGCAGAGACAGCAGCAAAGATGTTCCAAGCGTATTTCTGCAGACCACATGGATATCCTGAGCAGGTGTTAACTGATCAAGGCCCAGCCTTTGAGGCCGAATTGTTCAAAGAGTTCTGTCACTTGTACGGATGTAAGAAGATAAGAACCACACCGTACCACCCCCAAACTAATGGTCTCTGTGAGAAGATGAATCACATCGTCATTGACCTGCTGAAGACTGTACCACTCGAGGAGAGAAATCGGTGGCCAGACTTACTACCTGACCTGGTAGATCTGTACAATCACATACCTGTGAGTTCCACCAATTGCACCCCAGCTTATCTCATGCGGACAAGACGAGGAAAGCTGCCCATGGATCTGGAGCTTGGTGTTGTAGAACCAGAAGCAGATGTGACTACGGAAGACTGGGACTCAAACAGACAGGAACAGTACAGAAAAGTACAGGCCTGCGTTGAAGATAGTCTCAATCGAGTAAGGGATAAACAAGAAGATCACTGCAACAAAAGTGCACCAGCTGAACCTTTCGCACCTGGTGAAGTCGTGCTGAAAAGAAAGAGGAGGATACACAAACTTGATGATCAATGGGAAAGAGAGCCCTACTTTGTACAGAATTCAAGGTTTGACAACAAGAAAACGTGTATAATTAGCAAAGATGGAGGAAGAACAACTACCACTGTATCCAGAGATCACCTAAAGTTGTGTCCGGATCCGTTAAAGCTTCGAGAGGAAGAACCTGTTGTCAATCAGAAAGAGCGTGATGAAGCAGTCATACATACAGACTTAGGAGATTTCCCCGCGGATTGGCCCAGAATTGGAGAAGCTGTAATCATTCCCGTACTTCAATTCTATCAACAACAAGGAGAACCTCTACATCCAGTTGCACCGGTTGTTGCGGTAGAGTCAGTTCCAGAGGAACCTGCTCCAGTGGAACCCCAAGAAGCAGAACCCCAAGACGCGGAATCCCAAGAAGCTGAATCTCAGGAAGAAGGATCCCCTGCAGAAGTCGAGCCAGTCCACCCAGCTCACAGTGTACTTGCCAGTCCTGTAGAGAGGTTAAGGCAATTCTATAATTCACTTTCACGCAGAACAAACAGGGAAACTGCTACCTCACAGGTCACTGCACCACGCAGATCAGAACGTAGCACAAAAGGACACATCCCTGCTAGGTTTAGAGATTAGTTCGACCCTTAACAAATGTAAATAATTGTCTAGAGTCACTGTACATAATGTATATATTGTTGCTTATAATATGCCTTAATATACTGTTATTTATTTACCTGTTTTTCCTCTTTAATATCGAAACAAGTGGAATGGACATTATTTTTACTTGTTCTCCCTACCTTTGAGCATCCTTTTTTCCAAAAGAGACTGGGACTTTTATGTTTACTCAATTCCTCAATTCCTCATTGTGCTAATGTATATAGTTATTCATTCATCTGTTATGCAACAGTTTAAGATCCTCACCTCCCGTAAGGGAAGAGTTAAATTATACAATGTTTTATTGTTTCTCTGTTTTTGTATTTCAGCCCCGGAATGCTGAGTTCTACTAGGGGGGAATGTGGAGCCCAGCTGCGACTGGATCCATATGGTGCACTGAAAGAATATACCACTAGAGGTCATTATGCACATTCACACACGTTCACTTATCCCAAAGACCACCAGAGGGAGCTGTTTAGACATATAAAAGCAGAGTGAACACAGAAACGTGAGTCATTAAAGGCATTCAGCCAGTGAAGCCACTCAAGGCAGTCACCTCAGAGAGCTCAGTCAGTCTGCAGTAAGGTGAAGTGCAGAGCGGAGATTAGAGAGGCTGCAGAGCTATTCAGTTCAAGAGAGAGTGGAGTCTAGTAAAGGGTGGAACAGAAACCACTCCAGCCTAGTCAGAGCTGAAGCTAGTGAGTGCAGCTCAGTGAGAAAGCGTGCCGACGCTTAGAGAGCGGTGAAGAGGCAGCCCACCAACTGCCAGTGTGTGATCATGTGAGGGCCCGGGTAGGCCGAATGCGAGTGGAAAGTTAATGAGACAAAGGAGCCTTCATAGCTCACCTCAGCAAGTATTACCGGGCACCGGGGTCCGAGCCTATAGGGATCTCCACGACCCATTAGGAGAACACCGGGGTTCCCGGAGGACTACAAGTCCCAGGAGTACCACAGAGCTGATACGTAGCAGGATCAGGAGGACGGAGTCTGGCAGGATCCGCCATAAAAGACCCTGTCCTTTCAGAGAGAAGGTCCAACCACAAGGTCAGCCAGGTACAAGACGGAGAACAAGTTAGGCCCAGCTACACGCAGGCCAAGACTTCATTACAAAAAGGCAGAGAACAGGAGGCCACACACCTACTCAGTGGAGGAATCTGGATGTGCACCCTTCACCCTAAAGTGCTCCGGGCAGTGCCTGCAACATCTTCAGTAAAGGTACCAAAGTGACTTATGTGTGTGTCTCCCTTATTACCCCTAATTGCCGGGTCCCCGTCTGTCCTGCATCCCTACACATCTATCTGCCCTGGAGGACTCAGCCTTTCCTGTGGAAGGCCTAACATCTTGCTGCACAATATTAACCCTTCAGTGGATCTGCATAGCAGCGCTGGTCACCCTGACCAGGTACCACAGGTGGCGTCACGAATCCCCATTCCAATATTCAATTCATCTTTAAATATCCCACATTAAAAGGTGAGCCCCAGAGCCACGGACTGAGCTGTGTTGCTGTGACATCCCCCATAGTAGTCTATAGGCTCAGATCCGAGTTCCCATTGCTCTGGAGGGCGACTCAGTACGCACATGTCAGGTTTTTCACACGGACTGTGCACGGGCACGGATCTCACCAGTACTGGTTTTTCCTGTACAGGAATCACTAGGACGTGTGAAAGAGGCTTTAAGTGAATGCCTGCACCACAGTTAGCTAGCAGTGGGAATTAGTAATCATTGGCTATTAAGCTGCAGCATCTTAGGGTTTAGATGGGAACACTGAGGCGCTATAAAACTCCAGTCTGAGCAGTAATCATGTGAAATTTGTTCCAAATTGAAGAAACCAGTTCCCCTGCCACCGCAGAATGGAGCAGTGAGGATTAGTCTTGTTTGCATATACTGTGCATCCTGTATAAACATGAGATAGACAGCCAAAAAAATGTAAATTAATTTATTGACTGGCATACACTGTGTGCAAGTGTGGCGCCCTGAGGGTCCAGTCGCCATGGAGATGCTGCAGCTCACCTGGAGGTGTGACACCTGACTCTCAGGTAAGGAGGAAGCACCCCATTGACTCCCACCACCGCATCCAACATACACTATGCTGGCTGAGCACAGACGGACCCTTTGGGAGGATGGTCTGACTCAGGCTGGTTAGGAAAGGGTGTAGTTAGTTGGTGGGTGGAGCTTAGGCAGCACTTAGGCTGTGTGTTAGTTTTAGAGAACAGTTTGGTGTCAGGCAGTGTGTGGGTACTGAACTGTCCTGCTGCTCCTCTGAGTTCACCTCAGGGAGCCGTGCTGTAGTGAGCGAACGGGTCCAGGGCAAAGACAGCAATTGGAGCTGTGCCCCCATCCTGAAGAAGGAAGGACCAGGCGAATAACGGGAACGGTCCCTAGAGTAGCGGGAAGGCTCAGGCTCCGCTAGTAACACCGACAACAGTGGTCACTTCACGGGGCCACTAACCACCATAATCTCACCGGAAGGCAGCTTAGGGGTCAAGTACGTGCAGAACATTGGCACTGGTCTGGGAACTGAAAAGGCCCAATACTCCCTTGTCCGAGGGCTCTGTGGTGGCGTGGTGCATGGTAGTAAGGAGAGTTAGCACCGGGAGAGAAAAGGCCGGAAAGGAACATATACAGGGGGAGTCTTTGGAAGTGCGACTGACTTACCTGAGGGTTGCTGGACCACTCTCTTGGAGGACACAGTGCCTGGCTGATACCTGTATCGAGCTCAACAGACTGTGAGTAAAACCTTGAAACTGCAACAGAACTGTTTCCCTGATTATTCCAGCGACGCACACTCCCCTCTGCTACATCCTCTAGCACCATCTCTGCATCTATACCACATCTACCTGCCCTGGAAGGACACAGCCTCGCCTGTAGGAGGCTTATCATCTAGCTGCACAACACCATCCCTTCCAGAGGATCTGCACAGCAGCACTGGTCACCCTGACCAGGTACTACAGGTGGTGTCATGAATAATCATACGAACACTAATCCCCTGTAAGTATCCCCCGTTTATGGTGAGCCCCCAGGGCCACGGACCGAGCTGTGTTGCCGTGACATCCCCCATAGGAGTTAATACATACCTCCCAACTTTTGAAGAAGGGAAAGAGGGCAAATTTAGGCCATGCCCCAAACCGCGCCCATTTCACTAGTCACACCCATATCCACGCCCCAACCACACCCAAGAATGGATGGAGCGTACCGTAAAATCCTGACAACCTCCTTCCCTCCGCCAGGACATTAAAAATGGGTTGTGGCTGGGTTTTCCAGCAAGACTATGACCCAAAACATACATCCAAGGCAACAAAGGAATGGATCAAAAAGAAGCACATCACAGTCCTGACAGGAAGTGTGCAGGCCCCTGACATGTGCCAGTATATACACTGCCCCCAACATGTGCCAGTATAACAGTACATATACACACTATATATGGACACACTGTACACTACATATTTATACAGTGTACACTGTATACCCTGTACACTATGCAATTATACATTGTATATACCTAGTACACTACATGTACACTGTACATATATACCCTGTACACTATACACTATATATATATATATTCCCCGTACACTACATCAACACTGTATATATAGGAGAGTCTCCATTGGAGAAAGAAGCAGATAAACATAATTCTACTCTATCTTAGGTTAGGTTCACATTGCATTAGTACAGTCTACTCAACGTATGCGTTAAACGGACTGCGCTAATTCAAGTGCCTTTTAAAGATTGCTAACGCATGCCAAATATGACATGCGTTAGCGATGCGCTACATAATTGCAGTCTATGGGTGCGCTAACACATCCGTTACATAGCGTTAGTGCCACTATGTAACGGATGCCGTCAGCGCATTGTCATTGACTCAATGTTAACCCAGCCTTCGGGGGTCCGTCACCGCTAGCGCGATCGCCAATTGCTGACAGTCAGTTTCATGACTGGATCTCTACACTACTGAATCAGGAGCCTTAGGACTGAGAGATACCACTGGTATACTATCTCTCAGTCCTGAGGCATATACCACAGCCAAGTGAGACACTGATTGTTTACAGCCAGAGAGTGACGCAGGCAGGGCTTAGACAGCACTGAGGATGATGTGGAAACAAATGGCTGGCACAGTGCAGCGTCTCAGCCCTGCCTGCCTCACTCTCTGGCTGTAAACAATCCCTCCCCTGGTGCACAGATGAGCGCTGCATACAGTACCCGGCTCTCAATCCAACAGATGATGATCTCATCCTGCCTGTCTCACTCTCACATGCTGCCGCGCATGGAGCTGCAGCATCTGAGAGCGAGACAGGCAGGATCTGGGATCATCATCTCTTGGAGTGAGAGCCGGGTACTGCATGGAGCGCTCGATGCACCGCCGCCGCCGGATCTGTCCTCCCGAACTAGCATTACCTCCTCGTGCTGTACCAGCTGACCGCCGGAAATGAGGTCAGCGGTCACTTCCGGTGGAACGTGACAAGTGACTGCGAGAAAGTGCTCCCAGTCCCCGGGGTATCCGCTGTGCACTCTGCTGTCATCACTGCCCAACCGCGATCGCGGGACATTAAGCCTCCCGGCCAGGACAGCGGGACAGGGACTCGAAATCGGGACTGTCCCGCTGAACCCGGGACGGTTGGGAGGTATGGTTAATAGGCTCGGATCCGAGTACCCCCACTGCCCTGGGAGGGCGACTCACAAGTAGACAAAAATGTTAAATACATTGGAAGGTGCGCCAGACCAAGCAGTAGAAGACAGTACAACGTGAGCACAAAATACATATATCTAGAAATTGAATATACTATTAAACCATTAAAATATGCAAAAGTGCCATGAGGAAGTCATGAGAACCATCAGCCCACAAAGAGTATAATGAAATAAAAATTGAGAAGTTACTTGACTATGAATGATTTACAGTATATGAATTAGTAACAAACACTTAATGACCATGGTGAAACAAGAAATCTATGTCTGGGCTAAAGAGAGAACTAAAAGTTAGCAAAGTGGCAAACACGGAAAGGAATAATGGACGTATGACTACATGTCAAACAGTATCTGTGTTCTACTGCTGGAGTGGTGCCGAACCCTGACACACATTTCGGCAGATACTGTTTGGTGTGTAGGAAGCACGCTTAGGCCTCTTTCACACATCCGTTTTTTGCCATCAGGTACAATCTGCGAATTGTTTAAAAGACGGATCCGGCATAGATTGAAAAAAACTGATGTGCCGGATCCGTTTTTTAGCTGGATCCGTCCTGACCTTTTTTTGGCCGGAAAAAGTAGTAGTAGTAGTAGTAGTAGTAGTAGTAGTAGTAGTAGTAGTCCTTGATTTCCAGAATCCGGATCAGTCTTTTGCCGGATTGCACAAAAGACTGATCCGGTACCATAGACTTCTATTGTTTCTGGACGCCTGATGCGCCGCTTCAGTCGTTGTCAGGCATTTCCGGCACAAAAAAAAAACGTTACATGATGCGTCCTGTCCGGCCGCCGGAATTAAAATCTATGACGGATCCGGCACAAAATGGACTAAACGCAATGACATGCGGCGCGATCCAGCGCTAATGATAGTCAATGACAAAAAACGCATCCGGCGGTTTAAAAAACCAGATCTGTTTTTTTAAAAAAGCGCCGGATCGCGCCTGACGGCAAAAAACGGATGTGTGAAAGAGGCCTTAGCTGCCTGCACCTCTCTTGTCTCCCATGACCACCACTGTACAAGATATGACCATCAGCTTGATGTTATAGCCGCAGCTCATTATGGGGAGGTCCGTGCAGCAATGCAAAATCATATTAGCTTGTTCTCTGATGTTTCAGTAGTGTGGTAAATGGTACCAGGAAAGTTTTTTTTTATTTATTTTGTGAATGGCAAATCATGTCTCAAAATGTTCAAAATCAAATGAAATGGCAAATTACAGGAAATTTGACTCAAACTCGATCCTGTATAAGGTTGAAGGAGTTTGGTGGTATTGCTACATAATGTTATGTACTACTGCTAATAGTAATGGTACTGCCACATTTATGATGTGTTACCATTGTGTACATATGTTTTTGCCTATGTTTTGTGTTTCTCTCTAAAAACATTATATTATGCGATGTTCTTTACATATGTATAGCTTAGGAAACGTTAAGTGCATCCTGTTGAGACATTAGAGGAGGGCACTTTAGCATACAGTCTCTATATCTGGGTAAGTGTAGTACTGTTGCGGGCCACTAGGTGGGGCATGCTAGTGGGCCTTGTTAAGTATAGCTGCTAGGTAGATTCAGATAGGGTTAAGTGTAGGAGGGGCTGCCGGGTAGTAGTGAGAGGTTCTTAGGAAGTTAGCTCAGACAAGGCCAGTGTGCCCAGGTGTCCACAAGGGCTTACGCCCGGACAACCGGCAGCCATGCAACATTTAAGGACAGCAACCCACGTTACCTATGGCTGCTGCATAGTCTCGCAGTGGGTCTAAACATAGAGGAAAGATGTGGAGTTTTACCGCCTGGACCAATGCTCTTAGGGCAGAAGTTGGCTGGATCAAGGAATAAAGGCAGCTGGAGCTTCGACAAGTTCGGTACAGACGGGTTGGATGCTTCACCGCGGGCCACCAAATGTAGTGATTGATGAATTCAGTTCTGAGGAGTATCAGGCTGAAGGAAGTGTCATTATGGCTAGGTCAGGCCTGGAGGGAACTGGGGAGCAGTCTAGGACGGTCCGGTCTGGGCGTGTACTGCACAGAAGTGACAGCAAGCCAGGCAGAAAAAAGAAACGAATGTAACACCTGTGGTGCCAACTGTGAATGTAATGTGTGAACAGTTAAGTAAAGAATGTGTTCAAGTTATTCTGGACTGTGTCTCCATTACTGGGGATATCAAGGAAGAGGGACCGTTGATGCCTGGGGGGTGCCCAGGAGGATTGGATTCTTGAGATTCAGGTACGCCAGAGAGAAGAACACCATTTCATGTAGGGGAAGGGCTGGACATGGATGTTACGGTAATCCAGGTCATGACTACAGTCCGGGCCCTCCCTTATGCTTGCGTGGATCAAACCACTAATCTTAACAAGAAGCCAAAAAATGGAAGATCTCAAAAATTTTCACAACACAAGGTTTCAAAGGTTTTTAATGTAACTTATAACATTATCCAAAGCCAGCTTTCCAGACGCCATGTCGGGTTCATTAAAAGAGGTGACAATTCCATGAAAGCCATCTTTAACAGGATACCATGTGACCGGGACTCCATTGTCCTCCAGTCGTTTTTTGTAGAGTATCCCATCATCACGAAGAACATCAAACTCACATGTTAGTATGTAGGCCTGTGGTAGTTGGCGGATTACCGCATCTTCGGACAACAATGGGGAACAAGGAAGGTCAAAAGCTTTCTTAACTTTCTCATAAATCTCATTATTAAAGGGTGCCATGATGTGAGGTTTGTAGCCTTTGACCTTAAATTCCTCAGAACTCAACCACTTACTTAATTTTTGTCTTATTTCAGGAGGAACATGGCTGCCCTTTATCATTTCTTTTGATAAACAAGGATCGCCACCTATATAGCTAATTAAGTAGTATAGAGCATCTTCTTGGAATAACAATGGGACCATCTTGTTTTGTTGGTAAGAGGGTAAATTGAAGTCCGCCATCTGGAGCACTGGGTATATCAACACCTGTGCAAGAGGCTTTGGAATATCTGATCTACCCACAAGAGCTTGACAAACCGTAGCTGTTAGATTGCCCCCGGCACTGTCTCCACATATGATAATAGAAGAAGGATCGACTCCATGTTCTTGCGCCGTCTTCAGAAAATGAACTGTAGCCAAGACACAGTCATCCAATGCAGCTGGGCATCTGTGTTCTGGTGCCAGGCGGTACCTAAAATATTAAAAAACAAAAAACATTATATATTGGACCTTTGTCGTTTAGTAAACAAGGGTCAATATCTGGATAATAAAGATCACCATATGCATTGTTTACACCTCAACCCATTTCATATAGTTTGTAGTCATCTTGCATAAGATATTATTAATTATTCCCGAAATATTGTAAGGGGATACAAAAGGCGGTATCATTTTCCCCACACTCTTCCCGGTATGTCTTATTGTGTAAAATAAGTTTGTCTGTTTGTTATACAACTGTACGTATATTGTCGTATATTTTACATTGTATTTAATATGATATAATTATTGCTGCTGTATCTTTTGCCCTGTCATGTATTGATGCATAGTTGGATAGGGAAAGCGTAGTACCCATTTCTGGCCACAAGATGAGGGCGTTACAGTATATTCAAAATAGTATAGTGAAACTAGTTAAGTAAATAGTTAAACATAGGAGGGGTCAGCTGCAGCTAAGAGAGGGAGGACTTCCTCAAAGTAGTCAGACGGGCCACAGTGCCCAAACCGCCTGCACGGAATGATAGCAGTGACCACCCAACGATTAAGGAAGAAGCACAGCCATCCACAGTTCCAGGCCAGAGCAGCAGTAGGTCAGTACAGCAGGGGACCACAGCAGGCTTGGAACAGAAGCTTAAAGGAGAAGCAGTGGCAACAGTGCTAGCAGTACAATATAAGTGGGACTGCAGTTGCTAGAGAAGTCTAAGCAGCATGGGGACACAGGTGACTCCATAATGTGGCAACTTATCGCATGGGCTGATGCCCTCCGATCCAGGGCAAAACAGCTGAGGGAACTCCCAGATGCAGTGAGTTTGGACTGGGAGGACACTGTGTCACCGCAGAAGACAGTACAGAAGGGCAGGTCGCTCGCCATGTGGCAACTAACTTCGGAGACTGATACTCTCACGTCTGGTGCGAAACAGACCAGGGAATGTCTAACTGTAGCAGACCTAATATTTGTAGCTACTATCGGCCCTAAGTGATATTGGTCCTGAGCTGGGAATCCTCTGAACAAGGACAGAAGTCTGAAGCAGGTAACACTGTTCCTTCATTACACTATTTTAGTTGAAATACATGGAAATTGGCTTTGTTTTCCAACAATGGGACCTGAAATTTGAGTTATTGCCTTGGACATATTCTGTTTTTTTTTTTTTGCTTTTTAATTGATTTCCCCTCCAGGCATTTTGTATGAAAATGAATATAGTTGCAGCAGGTCCCCTCAAAAAATCAGATTTCAACTATGATAAGCTTTAGGGCTCATACCCACTAGTGGGAAAAAAATCGGTCCGTTTTCTGGACGGAAAAAACGGTACGATTCTAGTAAAATGTCAGTTTTCCATCAGTTTTCCATCTGTATGCAATGCGATTTTAACATGAAGTTTTACATAGAGCAGTTATCTCTATGTAAAAAGTCATGTAAAAATCACATTGTAAAAAAAAAAGTGTACACAGAAAGCAAATAATTATATATATGTATATATATATATATATATATATATATATATATATATATAATATATAAAGCTGAATGTATATGTGTGTATGTATGTGGGTATGTTTGTCGGATTGGAATCCGCACCGTCGCACTTACGGGCATGAAATTTTGCACGCCCGCACGTCTCGACCCGAAAGCGTCCTAGGCTATATTTTGAATGGAAATTTTAACCCCCGCACGTTCCAAATTGCCAACATTTTGGCCCTATCTACATAATGGGAGAAAGCTGAATGCTTGTGTGTATGTCGGCATAGGAATCTGCATTTACGGGCATGAAATTTTGCACACCCGCACGTCTCGACCCCGGGAGCATCATAGGCTGTGTTTTGAGTCGACATTTTAACCCCACGGTTCAAAATTGCGCGCATTAAAAACACACAACGTCTGGTATTTTTTATCTTTAAAAATAAATATCTGATTAATAACCAGCCAAACTACAAGACCAATTTGTTATAAATTTGCCATATAGGGAAATAAGACAGATGTCAGTCACATGAGCTGTATATTATTTGTATGTGTGAGGTAATATATACTGCCAGAGGGGAATGTTTTCTGTTGGCTGGGGATTTATCAGGCTGCCTATAGCAACCAATCACAGCTCAGCTTCTATTTTGCGACAGGACATTAATATGACCATATAGGGAAATAAGCCACATGTCAGTCACATGAGCTGTATATTATTTGTATGTGTGAGGTAATATATACTGCCAGAGGGGAATGTTTTCTGTTGGCTGGGGATTTATCAGGCTGCCTATAGCAACCAATCACAGCTCAGCTTCTATTTTGCCATAGGTCATTAATATGAGCTCTGTTTGGTTACTATAGGCAACAGAGGACATTGTCAGTATAAGAAAGCTTGTGTGAGGTAATAGGATTTCAGTTACTATGCTTGGCCAATGTTGGTGTAATGACTGATGTAAGTCACATCACCTGTATGTGGGAGGATATATATATAGTAGCAGCCACAGCTTTGTCCTTCTATGTTGCTATCCTGATGAGGGCACGGTTAAGTACATTAACCCGGGCGAAGCCGGGTACTACAGCTAGTATAATATATAATATATATACATATATAGGTCATACACTTCTACATAGTATAATAGCCGCTAATTCATCCCCGGCTATACTGTAAAATCACACAGCTTTAATAAAGAATAGAAACAATACATATACACACATAGAATACATATATATATATATATATATGTAATTGTGACATATATATATTATATATATATATATACATATATTTATAGTTCATACACTTCTACATACTGTAATAGCCGCTAATTCAATTGCCGGCTTTTGTGAAATCACAGAAGCCGACATGAAATGATACATTGTTTACACACAGTTAACCATGTCATTTCATGTATTTTGATATATGGTTTTAACTTACAATTACATAAGTGTATGTGTGCAAAATTTCAGACATGTAGGGGTTAATTAAAGGTGTAAATTCGTTGAAAAAAAATGTGTGGGCTCCCGCTGTATTTTCTCCACCAGACAGACAAAGCAAGCGAGTGGGGACAGATAATAATAGCCTAGGAGGGTACATTTTCTTTGTGCCCCCCCTGGCTACTAACATCTGCCCCCAGACACCACAGAAAAGGCAAATCTCTAATTAGATTAGCCCTTTCTGGCAGTTTGCCCGTCTATTCCCATTGCCCTGTAGCGGTGGCGAATGGGTTAATAAGGGGTTAAAGCCACCTTGCAATTGAAAGGTGAGTTTAAGCCAGGTTAATAATTGAGAGCTGTCAATTAGACAACTATCAATTATTAATCCTATTGAAGTAAATAAAAAAAACACACACTTTAAGAATAAATAATTTTAATGAAATAAAAACACATTTTTCCCAGGACGTCCCTCCTGACAGCACCCTGGAGGACGTCCTCCTTCTCCTTGCAGGGACAGGAAGCACACAAGAGGTTAAAAGGCCCGCTCCACCCCCTCTACCTCAGTGTTTTCCTGTCCCTGCATGGAGGGACACACAGGAGGAAGCGCAGCGGCGCTACTTGCCGGAGGGCTGGGGAGGGCACGACGCGGTCAGGACCCGATCCCTTGGGGAGCAGCCCAGGCTCGAAACTTCCCGGAGGGGAGTCCCTCGACCGCAGAGACCAGGCAGCAGACGGCGCCTGGGAAGAGTCGTTCCTCCCGAGGGGAGGCTCTCGACTCTGCGACCTGACAGGCGCGCTGGTGTGCGCGCTCCCGCAGGAGGTGAGAACACTTCCGGGCGGGCGGCGAGGAGGAATCATCAGCGGTGGCGGCAGAGCGGCGTGCGTTCCACTGTGGAACGCAGAGGTAACGATTTCACTTCCGGTTCAGTGTTCTGGGTGCAGGCATGAATCATTTAAAAGGACCGACACTAAGGTAACGCTCGCCACCAAACAAGCAAGTGTCTTTTCCTAAAGGGAGGAAAAGACCAGCTGTGGAACAATGGAGGATGGATCTGTCGAGGGAGGGGTAAGAGCGCGAAAGCGCGACAAATCCCCACTGTTAGCCAGACTTGATATCTGGTAGGCACCTGGAATAATAAGACTGACTGTCCCTAATCTTAAATTATAGGATAAGGGATCGGCAACAGCTCCCCAATCTACAGTGGAAAAATCGAGCAAATCGGTTTCAAAATCCAATAGATGCCCTATTTGCCATGTGAAGTTAGCAAGCTCCTATAAGAAAGCCCTCTGCAAGCCTTGTACTTCCAAGGTTATGGAGGGGGAGCAATCGTCTCTTCGGGATGAAATGAGGGCCATGATTCGAGAGGAAGTGCAGGCCTCCATATCCGATATTTCTAAGCAACGTCAGTCTAGTCCGAGACAGGATCGTAAGCGAGTAAGATGGGAGACGGATTTAGATGAATCAGACGGGAGTTCAGAGGATCAACCTGTACAGATGGAAGGGGATCCTTGTGAAGAGGGTGAACTTCCACCGGATATACAGGATCAAAATAGGAAATATTTATTCCAGGTTGAAGACACGGATGAACTAGTGAAAGCTGTTAGAGAGACTATGCAGGTTGAAGAAACCCTGAAACCACAGTCCAGACAGGACTTAATGTTTGGGGGTCTTACGTTCCAGAGGAAAAGAGTGTTTCCTGTTAGCGACCACATCCGTACTATGATTATGGATGAATGGAAGGACGCGGAACATAGACTTGTGTTAAACCGTGAGTTCAAAGGACGTCTACGTTTTGATCCGGAAGATATAAGTTTGTGGGAAGATACTCCCAAGATTGATGTCCCAGTGGCAAGAGTAGCCAAAAAGACATCCATTCCTTTTGAAGACTCTTCAAGCCTGCGTGATCCTATGGACAGAAGAGCGGACATTCTATTAAAGAGGGCATGGGAATCTTCGTCAGCCCTTATTAAAACCAACATAGCGGCTACGTCGGTAGCCAGATCTATGGCTTTCTGGATGGGTCAATTGGAGGATCATCTCTCCAATAAGACGCCTAGAGCAGATATTCTAGCTTCTTTACCTTTATTAAAGTCTGCTATGGCATATCTTGCTGATTCTTCGGCGGAATCAGTAAGATTTCTTGCAAGGAATAGTTCACTATCTAATGCGGCTAGAAGGGCTATTTGGCTAAGATCCTGGTCTGGGGATAATGCGTCCAAATCAAAATTATGTTCTATTCCCTTCTCAGGCTCAAAGGTTTTTGGTCCGGCGCTAGATGATTTCTTAGAATCTGCTTCCGACAAAAAAAACCGGATTACTTACCGGTAATGCTCTTTTATAGAGCCCACGACAGCACCCACTGAGAGGGGATCCGCCCCTAGGAACAGGAAACCTACAGAGAGATAAAAGGGGCGGCCCCCCTCGCTCCTCAGTTGGTTTACAGAGAATGAGAGGAACCGCCACACAAGTTTCAGTTAATTTGCACCATAACATGTTTAACATATATATACATATTTACACTGCTAGACTATATATAGCCAATATAATCAATCCTTCACCAAACAGGATGCACCGTGTATACCACAAGTAGGGGAGGGAAGTGAGTGGGTGCTGTCGTGGGCTCTATAAAAGAGCATTACCGGTAAGTAATCCGCCACGACAGCACCCACTGAGAGATTTTCAGAGACAATTATCTGGGAGGGACCACCGTGTCAAGGATTGATCTACCAAACACTAGATCTGATGAGGAGGATAGATCTAATCTATAGTGTTCATAGAAGGTAGAAGGTGAAGCCCAGGTTGCGGCCTTACATATAAGGTCTATCGGGACATCTGCTCTTTCTGCCCAAGAAGACGATATGGCTCGTGCGGAATGTGCCTTCACGCCTTGTGGTGGAATTTTCTTTTTTGCCACATACGCCAATGCTATTGCGTCTCTAATCCATCGAGATAGCGTGCTTTTCGTTACTCCTGCACCTTTGCGGCTGCCCTGGAAAGAAACAAAGAGAGCCCTGCTCTTCCTCCAGGGGCTAGTCCTATCTAGATATGCTAAGATTGATCTTTTAACATCTAAGGTGTGGAATTTCTCTTCCTGTGGTGATGAGGGGTTGTCATAAAAGGAAGGAAGATAAATTTCTTGAGATCTATGAAATTTAGTTGATACTTTAGGAAGATAAGACGGGTCAGTTTTTAATACTATCCTGTCAGAATATATAGATAAGAAAGGAGGATCTATTGATAAGGCGTGGAGATCACTCACTCTTCTTGCTGAGGTCAAGGCTACTAGTAAAACGGTTTTTAATGAGGCATATTTTATTGGAACTGACTGAATGGGTTCAAATGGACTTTCTGTTAAGGCGTCTAGGACTAAGTTTAAGTCCCAAGATGGCATTTGAGGTATATGGACTGGTTCTGCTCGATGGCATGCTGAGATAAACCGAGCTACCCATTTATTGCCTGCTATGTCATGACTATATAGGGCACCCAGGGCCGATACCTGGACCTTAAGAGTATTTACTGATAGGCCTAATTCATGCCCTTTTTGTAAAAATTCTAGAATAGCTGGGATAGGTACTTCACTAGATAGACGTACTGAATGAAAAGACAGAAATTTCCTCCAGACTCTGGCATATATATTAGTAGTGGACTCCTTCCTGCTATTTAGGAGCGTATTAATCAGTCCGTTCGAAAAACCTCTTAGTTTTAATAACTGCCTTTCAAATTCCAGGCCGTGAGGCGCAATCCTTTGACCTGAGGGTGATAGAAGGGCCCCTGTGGAGAAAGGTCCCGGTCCCAAGGGAGGATCCATGGATCCAAAATCGACATGGCTCTCATTCACGAGAACCATGGCCTTTTGGGCCAGAACGGGGCTATCAGGATTACTCTCGCTCTTTCCTCTCTTATTTTCCGGATGACAATCGGTAACAGAATCATTGGAGGAAAGGCATAGGCCAAGTGGAATGTCCACGGGATCTGCAAGGCGTCGAGAATGTCCGGATTGTCCTGCTTGAATAAGGAGGCGAACCTTTTTACCTGCCTGTTGTTTCGTGTAGCAAACAGGTCTATATCTGGTGTGCCCCATTTGAATGTTATTGTTTTGAAGATGCAATGATTGAGTATCCATTCCCCTTGATGTAGGGTATGACGACTTAGAAAATCTGCCTTGACATTGTCTATTCCTCTGACGTGCAGGGCCGACAGGGATAGGAGATGACTTTCTGCCAATGTTAAAATTTTTTCTGCAATAAACATGAGTGGCATTGATCGTGTACCTCCTTGGTGGTTTAGGTACGCTACTGAGGTGCTGTTGTCCGACAAGAGTCCCTTGCAGCTGCGGAAGGAAATTACATATGGCATGATATATAGCTTTTAGCTCTCTCATGTTTGATGAATCCTCTGACTCTGACCTAGACCACTGTCCCTGCGCCACATTATCCTCCCAATGAGCCCCCCACCCCAAAGGGCTGGCATCTGTGGTTACTATATTTGAGGGAACCACTATCCACGGAACACCTCCCGACAGATTATCTGAATCTAGCCACCAAGTTAGGGAACTGATTACCTCCGGGTCAGGGATATTTATTTTCTAACTGTCCCTGTAATCTCTCTTCTTGCTGCAGGATTAATCTTTGCAGTTTCCTGGTATGAAATTGGGCCCACCGAACTGCCGGAATACATGAGGACAAAGAGCCCAGCAAAGACATGCCTTCTCTTAGAGATAGAATAGGATTCTGTATTACCGTTTGTACCTTATTAATTACAGTTAATTTCTTTGCCTCTGGTAGCCGACATTTCTGACTTACTGAGTCTAGATGAAGGCCTAGGAACGTCTGACAGGTTACCGGCCGTAGCCTTGATTTTTCCCAGTTGATCAGCCAACCTAAGTTCTGTAGGGATGAAATTACGTCAGACAGCCTGTGCTCACATTGTTGGAATGAATTTCCTACTATTAGCAGATCATCCAGGTACGGAATTATTAGTGTGTCTCTTACTCGTAAATACGACATCACCTCCAGCATCAGTTTTGTGAAGACGCGTGGTGCCATAGATAGCCCGAATGGCATTGCCGCAAACTGCAGATGACAGATTTGGCCTTCTAATGTGACCGCCACTCGGAGAAAGCGTTGATGCGAGACATGTATTGGTAGATGATAATATGCATCTTTGAGATCCACGACCACCATGTAGCATCTGGGAAATAAGAGTTTTATCGCTGATCTTATAGACTCCATTTTGAAGGTTCGGGTTTTCAAAAAGGTATTCAGTTTTTTTTAGATTAACTATGGTTCTAAATGAACCGTCTGGTTTAGTTACCAAAATAAAGGAGAGTAAAAGCCTTTCTCTCTTTGATTTACCGGAACCTCTACTAACACTTTCTTGGATAGTAGGCCTTTAATCTCTAATTCTAATGCCTTTTGTTGAGCCTGGGATTTTAGGGAAGTCAATAGAAAGGAGTCCGGAGGATTCCGGACAAATTCTAATATTAGTCCTGATTTTATAATGTTAATGGCCCAGGGGTTAGATGTAATTTGCTCCCACTGATAACTGAAGTGTAATAGTCTGCCACCCACCGGTAAGTTGGTACTAGCGGAACTTATCTCCCGATCTGAAGGGACGTTTACCGAATAGGTTTCCCTTTTGTTTGAAATCCCTGCTATTCCAAGAATTCTGGGACTTATAATCCTTCCTTCTGTTAAACGATGGTCTCCTGAATGCCCTCCTGTAGGATGGAACGTATGGATTAGGGAAGCCTTTTTTCCTTTCTCCTGCTTTGGTTAAGATATCATCCAAAACTGCACCAAACAGGTACTCACCCTGACAGGGTATAGCGCAGAGTTTTGATTTAGCCTGCGTATCCCCCTTCCATCCTTTCAACCACAACGCCCTTCGGGCTGCATTGGTTAGTCCTGCTGTTCTTGCCGCTAGGCGGAGAGAATCTACTGAGGTGTCTGAAAGAAATGCTGCTGCACCTCTAATTAAAGGAATGGAGGACCGTAGCTTGTCTCTGGAAAGGCCCTTCTTTATATTTTCCTCCAGCTGATCTAACCATACTAACATGGCCCTGCCTGTACAAGTGGCCGATATTGCGGGTTTAAATGCCCCTATACACGACTCCCAGGACCTTTTTAGGAGTGCATCTGCTTTAAGGTCTAGGGGATCTGACAAAATTCCAGCATCCTCTACTGGTAATGATGACTTGCGGGAGGTTGACGCTACAGCAGCATCCACCTTGGGTGCTTTCTCCCAGGAGGCCAGGTCCTTATCATCAAAGGGGTATCGTCGTTTTGACGCGGCCGGCATATAACCTTTCTGCCCTTGTTTTTTCCACTCTTTCTTTACTAATTCCTTAATAGCCGGATCTATTGGGAACACTCGCCGTTTGCGTTGGGAGATACCCGCGAACATGATCTCCTGAGGAGTTTTAGGGTCTTTTGTATCCGATAATCCCATAGTGTTCCGAACAGACTTAATCAGATTATTAATACTATCTGTCGGAAAACAGGTGTGCTCCTCCTCCTCTGATGAACCCGATTCACATGAAGCGTCTGAATTGAGTTCCCCGCTGTCCGTGGAGGATCCCACCCTAGGTGGGGTTATCTCACTAAGGGATTTCCTTCCCGTAATACTACTGGCTCCCCCTAGGGCCTGTAACTCCTCTCTGATCATCAGGCGGATATCTTCTGCTCTCACAGAACTTTCCTCCTGCAGCGTATGGCTAATACAATCCTGACACAATCTTTTGGGATAAGTGTCCGGAAGAGGTTGGGAGCACAAGGCACATTCTTTATGTTTGGTCTTTTCCGTCTTTTTGGCCTAGGAACACACAAATCAGGGGGGAGGGGAAAGGGCCATCAGCTTGACAGGTGTGAAATAAACACTCACCCAGTGAAGCTTTTTATCAAGATGGTACCGGTCTTAAGGATGGAGGGTCCGGCTGCGGTATGGAGCGACTTGATTTCCCTCCAGATCTGCTTGTGGAACCACTCTGCTTGGAGTGTCCACTTCCACTTTTTCTGCCGCTGCTGCTGCCGCTGTGATGTGGCACCACCAGTTCCTCAGGTGGGCGCAACGCAGGATCGCTTGGGGACGACATTGCTGCGCACCGCTATGCACATGATCGGTGCTTTTATGCAGTTTCCCCATTCTCTTTTTTTTTTTTCTCAGCGCTGACCCGGAAGTGCTAGGTTCACTTCCGGGTTCTCTGCCTTCCTGCAGCTGCGCAGCCGCCTCCTCCAGCAGCGCTCCATGATTTTTTATCAAGCAATTTGCCGGGACCTCTCCTGACCACGCGCTCGCGTTCCTGACCGCTGCGGTCCCATCCCTACCCGGCAAGAGCGGCGATGGGACCTTTCCTGCCGAGGCTCCCAGCGTTATCAGGTAGGGCAGCCTCGGCTCAGTATGTGACACCCGTATTATATGCGAGCCAGAGCAATCCTGCTCCTGGCCTCGCACCTGGGAATATTCTCCTGTGACGGTGGGCTGCGACCCCTGCCGCTGCCGTCCTCCGACCCGTTACCTCCAGGCATGTGCGGTGTCTTTTTTGTCCCAGCTGAGGAGGGATAAACCCCCGACGCTGCTTCTGGTGCTGGAGCCCCTGCCGCTCCAAAAGAAACCGCACAGGCGGCTATCCAGCCCAGGAATCCTCTTCTCACGTAGGTTCCTCTGCTAGGAACAGGAAACAACTGAGGAGCGAGGGGGGCCGCCCCTTTTATCTCTCTGTAGGTTTCCTGTTCCTAGGGGCGGATCCCCTCTCAGTGGGTGCTGTCGTGGCGAAGAGAAAAGAAAAGGTTTCCTGAAGAGAAACCAAAGCAGCCACAGCCCTTTCATAGAAGTTTTCCCCCTAGACGTCAGCCTGACTTTAGGAGTCAGAGCAGGTCCTCTAGAGGAACGTATAGAGTTCCCTATAGTCAAAGCACAAGAAAACCTTCCTTTTCTTCTACCTCAAGGTCCAAGAGGCAATGACGCCAGAGTTATCGGGGGAGGCTCAAATATTTTTCAGAGGCCTGGGCTCAGGTTACCGTAAACCAGTGGGTTCTCAGAACCATCTCGGAAGGGTACAAAATAGAGCATTTATTTCCACCCCCCGAAAGATATATTTCACCAACAGTAGTACAGCTGGACTCCCCCATGTGGGCGGACCTGCAGGACATGTTATGTTCAAAGGTCATAATTCCGGTCCCACCAGAGGAAAAGGGGAAAGGTCATTACTCGTCCCTGTTTTCCGTCCCAAAGCCGTCAGGGGGAACCCGAACCATTATAAATCTAAAACCCCTAAACACTTCGGTCAAATACAAGAGATTTCGAATGGAATCCATTCGCTCAGCAATTCATCTAATAGACAGAGGGGCAGTCATGTGTACGCTCGACTTAAAGAATGCCTATTTTCAGGTTCCTATTCACCCTTCCTCTCAGAAGGTTCTAAGATTCGCAGTGGAGCTGCCGTCCCAGACAGAACACTTCCAGTTCAGGGGCCTTCCTTTCGGGCTAGCTTCGGCTCCCCGTATATTTACAAAACTGGTAGCAGAGGTAGTGGCCTACCTGAGAAGTCAAGGAATAGTAATTGTTCCATATTTAGATGACTTCCTTATGATTGCAGAATCAAAAGAAGCTTTAAGAACCCAGAGAAACCGAACTATTGCAGTCCTAGAATTCCTAGGATGGGTAATCAATTGGGAGAAGTCGGACCTGATTCCAGAATACAGAAAAATCTTTTTAGGAGTTCTATTAGACTCCAAAAGAAGAATATCCCTGTTACCCAAGGGAAAACAAGGAGAAGTGAAGACCAAAGTCAAAAGACTTTTGAAACGGCGCACCTCCATAAGAGAAGCCATGAAGGTTCTGGGCCTGATGACAGCCTGTATCCCGTGCGTCAGATGGCGCAATTCCATTCCAGACCTCTGCAGAGACAGATTCTTTCAACATGGGACCGGAATCATATATCCCTAGACAAGAGAATGTCACTTTCAAGATCGGTGAAGAAATCATTACTGTGGTGGATGCAACCTGTAAACCTCCAAACAGGTTGTCTATGGATCACCTCTCCGTGTGTGGTGGTTACTACGGATGCCAGCGAATGGGGTTGGGGAGGCCACTTAGAAGGAAGATTTTTCCAAGGCAAGTGGCCCCGATTATGTCAGAAGAAGATCTTCCAACTTCCGAGAATTATTGGCAGTATGGGAAACTCTAAGACGAAACGAAGAGGTATTGGCTGGAAGACACGTCAGAAATTTGTCCGACAATATTACAACTGTATCCTTTCTAAAACATCAAGGAGGACCCAGACACTGTCATCTTCAGGATCTGGCGGGAGAAATATTTTCCTGGGCAGAAAATACAATTCTTTCAGTTTCGGCGGTACATCTAGAAGGTGCCTAGAACGATCTAGCGGACTATTTGAGTCGGAAGGAAGTTTGCCCAACAGAGTGGGAGCTCAACAAGGACATTTTTCAGGAGCTGTGCCAGCGTTGGGGGACCCCGAATATAGACCTCTTCGCAAGAAGAAAAAATTCGAAGGTTCCCAGATTCTACTCTCTAGACCCGTTAGACGGTCCGGAAGGAGTAGATGCGTTCAGCCAGGTCTGGAACGAACCTCTCTCATACGCCTTTCCACCACTTGCACTCATTCCGGCGGTCCTCAGAAAGATCAGAGAAGACCGTGCAAGGGTAATCCTAGTAGTTCCGTTCTGGCCGAGGAGAAGCTGGTTTCCCCTTCTAGGTGGGATGATGGAGGAAAACCCGATCGAGCTGCCACTAAGAAGCAATGTGATTCACCAGGGTCCAGTATATCACCCAAACCCCGAATCTCTACACCTCTCGGCGTGGATCCTGAGAGGGACATCCTAAAAGTGAAAGGCTTATCAGATCAGGTCATAGCCACTATCCAGGCCAGCAGGAAGCCGGTTACTTCGGCGATTTACCTAAAAATCTGGAAGAGGTTTTGTCTAGAGGGCGGCAGATCTAGTGTGTTGGAGGGTTCCCCTAACATACCAAGAATCCTAGATTTCTTGCAGGCTGGCTTTAACAAAGGGTTAAAACCAAGCACGCTTAAAGTCCAGATTGTGTCCCTTAGTTCTTTTCTTGACTTTCCATTGGCATCTCACCCTTGGATTGTAAGATTTATAAAGGCTACTCAAAGGTTACGCCCCACAATTAGGCAGTTAACTCCCCTCTGGGATTTAAATTTAGTACATAATGCATTATGCAGGGGTCTTATGCTTCTAACCAAGATATGCCTATTTCATATTGTACTTGGCGAATGGCCTTTTTGGTAGCCATCACTACGGCCAAAAGGATAGGAGAGATTCAGGCCCTATCGATGAAACACCCATATTTGCAAATCAGAGATGACTGTATAATCCTAAAATTAGACCCAGCCTTTTTACCAAAGGTAGTGTCCAATGCTAATATCAACCAGGAAATTATATTACCCTCTTTTTGTGACAAACCTTCTAATGAGAAGGAACAAATACTCATTCGCTTGACGTTAGACAAGCAGTTTTGGACTATTTGGAGGCCACCAAAACATGGAGATTAGATTCCAACCTCTTTATTTTGTTCGGGGGTAAAAACAAGGGTAAAAAAGCTTCTAAAGCTTCTATAGCCAGATGGATAATCAAAGTCATCTCAGACGCTTATCAGGCGGACGGTTCTAGTCCCCCTGAAGGTCTGAGGGCACACTCCACTAGAGCAATATCGGCTTCCTGGGCCGAGAGAGCAGGTGCCTCGGTAAACCAAATTTGCAGAGCCGCAACTTGGGCCAAATTTAATACTTTTTGTAGACACTACAGATTAGATGTAATGTTGGGTCAACATACTGCCTTTGGTAGGAAGGTGCTACAGGCAGTAATCCCACCCTGAGGAGGTTCTTTGGTACTCTCCAGGGTGCTGTCAGGAGGGACGTCCTGGGAAACTGGTATTACACCTACCGGTAATTATATTTCCAGGAGTCCATCCTGACAGCACGGGTACTTCCCCCCCTTATTTGATGTATCATATGATGTAATATGATGGTATCATTAAAGTGTTATTTTCATGAGCCATGGTGTGGTACTTGTTAATCACTGAGGTAGAGGGGGTGGAGCGGGCCTTTTAACCTCTTGTGTGCTTCCTGTCCCTGCAAGGAGAAGGAGGACGTCCTCCAGGGTGCTGTCAGGATGGACTCTTGGAAATATAATTACCGGTAGGTGTAATACCAGTTTTTGACCATCTTTTATTTAACTCTTAATCCCTGCGAAGCTCTTGATCTCCTATAATAAACAAAAAATAATAAAACAACATTATTCTCACCTATCCGGCGATCTGTCAGGTCCCACGCTGTAATCCTTCACAAAGGGTTAACTAGCTTTCAGCAAGCAGCGCAAGTAATGCTGCCTGCTCAGCTGAAAGCTCCTGAATGACTGAACTTATCTCCGGCCGACAGGAGAGGATGTGATTACTGTGTGAAGCTTAATTGATTGCGTCCCACTTTCACTTTAGGTCAGGTCAGGGTGACCTGACCTGAAGTGAAAGTGGCAATAAATCAATTAAGCTTCACACATTAATCACTTCCTCTCCTTTCCCCGGGAGAGGAACTTATTCATTCAGGGGGTAACAGCTCAGCAGGCAGCATTAGCTCCCTGCTAGCTGTAACCTGTTAACCCTTTCTGATGGATTACAGCGTGGGACCTGACTGTGCATCGGATAGGTAAGAATAATTTTGCTTTTTTATTTTATTTTTATTACAGGAAATGGTTTTAGCAGGAAAATAAAATATGGTCAAAAACTGTTTGATTATTTCATTAAACTTCTTTTTTATTAAAGTGTGTGTGTTTGATTTTTCTTTCATACAA
>JARQOD010000003.1:339954825-340026240 GCA_033576555.1 Oophaga sylvatica | reverse complement strand
TTTTGGGGTTACCAGAACCTGGGAGTTGGGGGTTCTGGCGGGGATCTTAGTTTTTCCCGGCATGGCACTTTTGGGGACGAGATTTCGGGATGTTGCTCCTGGGATCTGTTGAAAGCCATTTTCCCAACTTTAGGGGTCACTGCTCCAAGTGCTCCTATTGTGTAGCCCTGGTACAAAATACCAGGAGGATGAGTGGAGAGGTAAAGGTTAAGTGTTCTTCATGTCATCATGTACCTTTTCAAACCGCCCAGTAGGGGTGTGGAAGAGAGAGATTTAGTTAGTCTGTGTCCGGACTTCAGAGTGAGAAGCCCTGTGTTTTCCTGTCCTTGGACAGAGGAGAGTGTGTCCAGACTTAGGAGAGACAAGACGTCTTAGGGACTCTGCTCTATCTTCAGCTTCAAATTGTGGGTCTAGTATAGGTACTTTAACGTACCCGAGCCTAGTCAAAGCTGTCCCCCACGGGAAACAGGCGAAAATATCTCCTGAGAACTGAGCAAGTCGAAGGGCAAAAGTGGAAGAAAGCAAGGAAGTGCTATAGGTGAAGAATACCTGCACGAATCTACCGGTTACTGGGGACCGAAGAATCATCTTTGTTTCAAGCAAGGTGATAAGATAGCCAGAAATCTACCGGACCCTAGGTCGCGGCGGATAAGCCCATATAGTCAGTACGTAACTGGGGTCAGAGGGAAGTGAGGACCGTGAGTCAGTGCACGACAATATAGGAAATCATCTTTCTCATAAAAAGGCTCCAACCACAACACTGATCGGCAGAACAGCTAAAGATAAGCTGGAATCATAGAGAGGACTACGCTTCAGGCTGGTCGTACTCAGCTTCATTGAGTTAAAGGAGGCCCCTAACTTGCTTAACCGTTTGCCTCAAAGCTCATCCTCCATCAACCCCATCAGCCTCCCTGGGACCTGCTTTACCATTCTGCAAGTAAAGGTATGGAAAGACTTTGACTGTGTGAGACTGAGTTATTACTGCATGCCTGCACAATCCCTACCTAACTACCGACCTGAGGGAAGAGTCCCACCTGTAGGGGACCCGACATCTAGCTGCCTCACCATCCCCTCAGAGATCTACAGCAGCGCTGGTACTAATTACCAGAATACTACAGGTGGCGTCACGAACTGTATATAGTTATCCCCTGTAAATATACCCCCCAACAACATACGCCAGACCGCCCGGGCCACAGACCGAGCCACAGCTACCTGTGACAACAAATCCCCATAGACTTCTACGGGCTCGGCTCTGAGTACCCCATTGCCCTGGTAACCCACAATTGTGGTGGCGGGTCGACACAAACTTTGGCGTCACGAACAGGATACGAAACTCGCAGAATTGCGAGCTCTGCGTGCCTATGTAACTGTTTGAGTGAAAAAGACTGTTGCTGTTGTTTGGCGCCAAATACCGCCATATTTGCCGCCAGATTCGCGCCTAAAGCGTTGGAGAAGAAGGAGGGCGTACCTGAAAGAGCGCGCAAAGTCTTGGACACGCCCCGGCTCTGACTCATCGGCAGGTCCTGCGACAGGAAGTGAACGCTTTGACATCAGAGCGCCTGCGACGAAGGTCCTGTTCCCACTGCGGTGCCTGTGAAGTAGCAGCGTCTGAAACCGGTAGGCTCCGTTTAACCAAGGGGGCGCTAAGATGTCACAACAACAGGCTGACAGTGCGGCCCGGCCGGAGGGCTTAATCCCGCACCGTCTGGTATTGTAGCGCCAGATGGAGGCGCAGGCCCAGCACCTAGTCCGGTAGTCCCGATCATGCCACTAACGCTTCCATATATGCCTGGGGCGAAATGGCTTCCCCAGTACAGCGGTGAGCCAGGCACATTATCAGGCTTCAAGCGGAAGTTAAGCAGCCTATTGGAAATGTACTCCATGCCTGAGAAACAAAAAGCTGCTGTTTTAATAGGGCAGTTAACTGGCGCTGCTGAGAGGGAAGTGGAGACTTGGGATACCGTTGATCTGGAGTCGGTACCTGCGATTTTCCTTAAACTAAATGCCATATTTGAAGACCGCACAGAAACGGATCTCCGGATGGCCTTCTATCACTGTTCACAACAGCCAGGTGACAGCATCCGGGACTATGCTTGCCGATTGCAAGGAGCCCTGAAAGCACTCAAGCAAATTAACAATTTAAATGCTCTCCATGAGAATAAAATGTTGAAAGAACAGTTTATAAAAGGGATTGAGATCCCCAGAGGAACGCAGAACTGTAAATTGGTGGTCCTTAGATCATCCGGATGCTACCTTTGATGCCCTAAAGGACATGGCAATAAAAGGGCTGCGGCCCCTGGCAAACCTGAGGTGGCCACCCAACATCATCAGGGTGAAGTCACTCTGGAACCGGCAGTAACCCCTGTTCCCGCTAGTGGCTGAAGCCAAAGCGCAGGTGACATCTCCTAGTGAATTGGACTGTCTGCGCTCAGAGGTGCGCCAGCTGACTAAAAATCTGGCTGCTGTTATGAGTGCCCTGCAACTGCGGAAAGAAGAGGAAGGAAAAATCTTGCTAGCGGACTGCCAGAAGACGTCCCGTGGATGCACCGGAGAAGAAAGAAGACGTCGCCCCCCCGGAGGAGGACAACGCCACCCCAGGAGCAACCTCTGATCAACACCCTTCTCGTCGAGAGTCGTCTGTTTTCGCTGCAACCGAAAAGGTCATTTGTCTCCACAGTGTCCTTTAAACGGGCAGAACCTGGGTCCAAGGGCCAACACCCAGGAGAATACCCGCCAGGCCCCCTAGACTGGAACCGCAGGTATGTGGGCGGGCGACCCTACCTGTCCATTATTTTAGATGGGATTGCTGTTCCAGCATTGCTAGACACTGGGGCTCAAGTCACCCTCATACCTGATGCCCTATATACCAAGTACTGGTCAATGGACGATCTTAAACCCCCGAGCCTTGACTTTACCGTGTATGCTTCTAATGGTCTTCCTGTAGAAGTACTTGGAACAAAATGTGTAGATGTAAAGGTGGGAAGAGAGGAGTTGAAAGACCAGGGACTTCTGGTAGTGAAGACTGTAAATGAGGAGAATGGTCTAAATATAATATTGGGTACTAATGTTATTGGTAATTGTTTGGAAGAAGTAGTGTTCTTGCTCCAACAGCTCGCTGAGATTGCCCGACCAAGGCAGAGAGGAGTCATCCAAAGAGAGATCCGGGCCCTGGTGTGTCAGCAGCAAGCGAAGCTTACCGACGGCGAAATTGGTAATGTACGGGTCACTGACTCAGTTCCTATTGTGATACCCCCAATGAGTGAAATGATCATTTGGTGCAGGGCAGCCATAGGTCTGAGAGGACAGAATTACCAAGCTGTAGTAGAACCCCACCATTCAGAACATAGACCTACACTTATGACTGCTAGAGGAGTAGTAGAAGTGGTGAATGGGAGAGTACCTGTACGGCTTCTCAATTGGGGAGATGATGAGGTAAATTTACCCCGTTATGCAACCATTGCTAAACTTCATGCTGTCGACAATAATCCATTCTCCCGGCTGAGTCCTTAGACTCCTGTCAAATAGAGGAGGACAATGACCCAGCAACTCAGGTGGCGGAATGGTGTCAGCAGCTCCATGTTGGGACGGACACCACTCCCGCTCACCAGAAGCAAGGGGTATTACGGGTGGTGCAAGAGTACGCCCAAGTGTTTAGCAAAAATCCACTTGATTTTGGGATCATTAAGGGAGTACAACATCATATCCCTACAGGCAATCATCCTCCCATCAAAGAGCGGTATAGGCCCATACCTCCAGCTCATTATCAGAAAGCTAAAGAAATGTTGAATGATATGAAGAAAGCTGGGGTGATAAGGGATAGTTGTAGTCCCTGGGCAGCCCCTCTAGTTCTGGTTAAAAAGAAAGATGGTAGTATGAGAATGTGTGTGGATTACAGGCAGGTGAACCGTATAACACACAAAGATGCATACCCGCTACCACGTATAGAGGAATCATTAGCTGCTCTGAAAACGGCTAACTACTTTTCTACCCTTGATCTGACTAGTGGTTACTGGCAAGTGGCTGTGGCTGAGGAGGATCGTGAGAAAACGGCTTTCACCACCCCAATGGGGCTCTGTGAGTTCGACAGAATGCCGTTTGGGCTCAGTAGTGCCCCAGGAACATTTCAGAGAGTGATGGAAAACTGTCTGGGACATCTCAATTTTGAACACGTGCTGCTATACCTAGACGACGTTATCGTGTATTCCAAGACATATGAGGACCATCTGAAGCACCTGGCAGAAGTGTTTGAGTCCCTGTCCAGGTACGGGATGAAGTTGAAAACCCTCAAAATGCCATCTACTCAAGCAGAAGGTACAATACTTGGGGCACATCGTCAGTTCGGAAGGAGTAGCGCCGGACCCAGAGAAAGTCACTGCCATCCAGAAGTGGCCGGAGCCGAAGAACCTTAAGGAAGTGCGACAGTTCCTGGGACTAACGGGTACTACAGGAGATTCGTGAAAGATTACACGAAGAAGGCAGCTCCTTTACAGGACCTCCTGGTAGGACAATCCTTAAAGAGCAGAAACCCTCCCTTTAACTGGGGGAAAGAACAGGCTGAAGCCATTCCAAAGATGAAAGAGATCCTGACAGGTGATGAAATCTTAACCTATCCTGATTACAGTCAACCGTTCCTGTTGTACACCGACGCCAGTAATGAAGGGTTGGGAGCCGTTCTCAGTCAGAAGCAGAATGGACAAGAAAAGGTCATCGCATATGCTAGCAGAAAACTCAGGCCAACTGAAAGGAATCCGGAAAATTATAGCAGCTTCAAGCTAGAGTTTCTGGCGCTGGTCTGGGCCATTACTGAAAGATTTAAGCACTATCTGGCCTCCAATAAGTTCACTGCGTACACAGACAACAACCCGTTAACGCACCTGGAAACCGCCAAGCTGGGCGCCATGGAGCAGCGATGGATGGCTCGGTTGTCCAATTACCAGTTTACTATCAAGTACCGGGCAGGTCGAAAGAATGCTAATGCTGATGCGTTGTCCCGTATGCCGCATGACTCTGATACGGAAGAAGAATCGGACGACCTGGAAGAAATTGAGCTACCCGCGTTCCATCGAAATGGGGTAGTCCACGAGCATCAAGTCCACAGAAAGCAAAATGGTGCCACATTAAATCCTTTACCCCATCACAGCTGGAAAGAGACTCAGGACAGTGATCCAGTGGTCAGCCACATCAAGGAGTTGTTAAAGCAAGAAGGCTCCTCCTTGGAAAAGGATGCACCTATGCCCGCCAAGCTCCTGTGGAACGAGAGAAGCAGGTTGTTCCTGTACCGTGAGAAGTTGTGCAGAAGATACGTCAACCCCAGAACCCATGAAATGGTCTGGCAAATCGTGGTCCCAAAGACAGACGTCCCAATGGTGTTGGAAGCATACCACGATCAAGCAGGACACTTTGGCTGGAGGAAGCTGGAGACCCTGTTGAGATGCCGGTTCTACTGGTAGGGATGCGCAGCTCCGTCGAGAGGTGGTGTCGGAACTGTGGACCCTGTGGTCTCAGAAGAAAGGACTACGGTAGTCAAAAGGCCCCCCTGCAACCTATCCGGACGACTCGTCCTCTGGAGATTGTGGCCCTGGACCACGTCAAACTGTCACCGAGTAGATCTGGATACTCATACGCCTTGACCATGGTGGACCATTACTCCAGATTTCTGGTAGTCGTTCCAGTGAAAGACCAGACCGCAGTGACGGCAGCGAAGACCTTTCAAGCAAGCTTCTGCAGACCGCATGGGTATCCCGAGCAAGTCTTAACGATCAGGGACCTGCTTTTGAAGCCGACTTATTCAAGGAATTCTGTCATATGTACGGGTGCAAGAAAATAAGAACAACACCATATCACCCTCAAACCAACGGTCTTTGTGAAAAGATGAACCATATTGTCCTTGACTTGTTGAGATCCATACCGTTGGAAGACAGGAATCGATGGCCGGATTTGCTGCCTGATTTGGTTGATTTGTATAATCATATACCTGTAAGCTCAACTAACTGCACTCCAGCCTATCTTATGAGAGCAAGGCCTGGAAAACTACCAATGGACCTAGAACTTGGAGTGGTAGAACCGGAGGCAGACGACGCTATTGAGAACTGGGACGTCAATCGGCAAGAGCAATACAGAAGAGTACAAATCTGTGTGGAGGAAAGTCTAAATAAGGCACGGGAGAAACAGGAAAATGTCTACAAACCGAAATGCTCCTGCCAAGCCTTTGATGCCTGGAGAGGTAGTATTAAAAAGAAAGAGGAAAATGCATAAACTGGATAATCAGTGGGAGCAAGAACCCTACGTCATACAAGATTCTAAGTACGACAACGGAAAAGTTTGTGTCGTCAGTAAAGACGGAGGAAAACAATAACCACTGTGTCTAGAGACCATTTGAAACTATGTCCGGAACCCTTGAAACGTTGCGACAAGAACCCTGTCTTCAATCAAAGAGAGAAAAAGGAAGTGGTTATACACACAGATCTGGGAGATTTTCCTGCGGATTGGCCCCGACTGGGAGATGCTGTGATAATTCCAGTGTTGCAGTTTTATAAGCCACAAGAGGACGTTTTACCTCCAGTTGTGCCTGTAGTGCCAGTTGAACCCGTTCAGGAGTTACCCATTCCAGCAACACCTCAACCTGTAGAACCTCAAGATGGATCATCTGTAGCAGCGCCCCATACTATGGGATCCCCTGGTGAAGCTGACTCACACCGCCCAGCCATCAGTACACTTGCCAGATCCATGGAAAGATTAAGGCAGTTCTATGGTTTACCGTTTCATAGTGCAGACAGATCGCAAATTGATTTACCTGAAACTACACCACGTAGGTCAGAGAGAATCACAAAAGGGAAATTACCCATTAGATATCAGCAATAGTTATGACGAACTGATGTAAATATATTGTGAAAAGTCTATATATATAAATGTGTTTTTCCCTATTAAGCTTCGTTTAACAATGGACTCAGAGGCTGAGGACTGAGCCAGCCCAAAAACTGTATCCTGTAAATAGTTGCACTAAAGTGCCTTCTTAATGGTTTCCCATGAAACCTTGACTCACCTCTGAACCAAAAACCCGTGTGGTGTGGCACTGAGTGAGGTCTGCATTTGGATGTCCTGCAGCCCACCCAGGACCCACGTTGAAGGTTTGGTGCGGGTCCTTCACAAGTATCTTGTATATCTATTTATTGAAAATGCTATTTGATACTACTTGTATTTTTCTATCAAGTTTGTAACGTTCAAAGTAGTCTTACCTCCCGGATGGGAAGATGTTATTGTTCCAAATGTTATTGCATAAACAAAATTTTTCTGTCTTTTGTATTCCACAGCCCGGGAGTGCTGTCGTTTACCATGGGGGAATGTGTAGCCCTGGTACACAATACCAGGAGGATGAGTGGAGAGGTAAAGGTTAAGTGTTCTTCATGTCATCATGTACCTTCAAACACGCCCAGTAGGGGTGTGGAAGAGAGAGATTTAGTTAGTCTGTGTCCGGACTTCAGAGTGAGAAGTCTGTGTTTTCCTGTCCTTGGACAGAGGAGTGTGTCCAGACTTAGGAGAGACAAGACGTCTTAGGGACTCTGCTCTATCTTCAGCTTCAAATTGTGGAGTCTAGTATAGGTACTTTAACGTACCCGAGCCTAGTCAAAGCTGTGCCCCACTGGAAACAGGCTGAAATATCTCCTGAGAACTGAGCAAGTCGAAGGGCAAAAGTGGAAGAAAGCAAGGAAGTGCTATAGGTGAAGAATACCTGCACGAATCTACCGGTTACTGGGGACCGAAGAATCATCTTTGTTTCAAGCAAGGTGATAAGATAGCCAGAAATCTACCGGACCCTAGGTCGCGGCGGATAAGCCCATATAGTCAGTACGTAACTGGGGTCAGAGGGAAGTGAGGACCGTGAGTCAGTGCACGACAATATAGGAAATCATCTTTCTCATAAAAAGGCTCCAACCACAACACTGATCGGGCAGAACAGCTAAAGATAAGCTGGAATCATAGAGAGGACTACGCTTCAGGCTGGTCGTACTCAGCTTCATTGGAGTTAAAGGAGGCCCTAACTTGCTTAACCGTTTGCCTCAAAGCTCATCCTCCATCAACCCCATCAGCCTCCCTGGGACCTGCTTTACCATTCTGCAAGTAAAGGTATGGAAAGACTTTGACTGTGTGAGACTGAGTTATTACTGCATGCCTGCACAATCCCTACCTAACTACCGACCTGAGGGAAGAGTCCCACCTGTAGGGGACCCGACATCTAGCTGCCTCACCATCCCCTCAGAGATCTACAGCAGCGCTGGTACTAATTACCAGAATACTACAGGTGGCGTCACGAACTGTATATAGTTATCCCCTGTAAATATACCCCCAACAACATACGCCAGACCGCCCGGGCCACAGACCGAGCCACAGCTACCTGTGACAACAAATCCCCATAGACTTCTACGGGCTCGGCTCTGAGTACCCCATTGCCCTGGTAACCCACAATTGTGGTGGCGGGTCGACACACTATCACCACTGGAATCACTGTTGCCTTCACCTTCCACATCTTCCCCAGTTCTTCTTTGAGGCCCTGGTGTTTCTCCAGCTTCTCATATTCCTAATGTTGCGGTCATTCGACACGGTCACATCTACTATCATTGCTGTCTTCTGATCCTTGTCTACTGTCACAATGTTAGGATGGTTAGCCAACACCTGCTTATCCATCTGGATCTTGAAGCCCCACAGGTTTTAGCAATTTCATTCTCCACCACTTTCTCTGGGGTCTCCCACCTGGACTTAGGGGGACTTAGCCCATATGCTGTGCAGATGTTCCGGTATACAATTCCCGCTACTTGGTTGTGGCGTTCAGTATATGCTGTTCCTGCTTGCATTTTGCATCCTGCCACTATGTGTTGGACCGTTTCTTGGGTATTGTCTTCTGTGGTAGATTCCTGCTTCTATGGATCTGGTACTTAGTGCTTGCTCTTGTGCCACTATGATTAGGGCCTCTGTACTGTCTCAGAATCCAGCTTTCTCCAGCCATTGGTAGGATTTCTCCATGTCAGCCACCTCCATTATCTGTCGATGGTACATCCCATGCAGCGGCTTGTCTTGCCAAGGCGCTTCATGTTCCTGTACTTCATTCCAGATCTGTTGTTGTTGCTGCCTTAGGCTTTCTCTCAGCATCTCATCTTTTGATGCCATTATTCTGATGTCTTCCTGGATACTCCTTGTTTAATCCGTGAAGGTGGCTTGGATGCTTATCAAGCCTCGACTATCCTCCTTTCTGTTGGTATACAATCTTTGGGTGCTAGACTTAGGGTGGAGACCTCCATGCATTGGAGGAGCTTTCGTGTCTTCACATCTGCAGCTTCCATCTCTTCTCTTGGCCAGCACACTATGCTAGCAGTCAGGGCCGGAGTGGCCATCTGGCAATTCTGGCAAATGCCAGAGGGGCCAGTCTGCTCATGGGCTGCCTTGTCTGCTACGTTGTTAACAGAATCGGTGTTCTCAAGACACCCCTACTGTTAAGAGTTGTAACCGAGCACAAAGTAGCTAACTCCATCACTTATCCCAGCAGGCCACGGGTATCATTAGAAATATTGGTCTTGTAGTAAATCTTGCGTTCCTCCATCTAGGGTAATATTAGTAGTAATATATCCCATTAGTGGCTTGGGACTGGGACAGAATGGGCCTGTGTGATTTCAAATGCCTGGGTTGAATTTCAGCCCCAGTCCATACCTGCTAGCAGTGTATCTGATAACTGGAAGGGCATACCGTATATATTCGAGTATAAGCCGACCCGAGTATAAGCCGACCCCCCTAATTTTGCCACAAAAAACTGAGAAAACTTATCGACTCGAGTATAAGCCTAGGGTGGAAAATGAGGCAGCTACTGGTAAATTTCAAAATTAAAAATAGATACCAATAAAAGTAAAATTAAAGTAGGTTAAATGTTTTTGAATAGTCATATTGAATCAGGAGCCCCATATGCTGCCCCATATATTATGCCCCATATGCTGCCCATGTATTATGCCCCATATGCTGCCCCATGTATTATGCCCCATATGCTGCCCCATGTATTATGCCCCATATTCTGCCCCATGTATTATGCCCCATATGCTGCCCATGTATTGTGCCCCATGTATTATGCCCCCATATGATGCTCCATAGATTATGCCCCATATGCTGCCCATGTATTGTGCCCCATATGCTGCCCCATGTATTATGCCCCCATATGATGCTCCATAGATTATGCCCCATATGCTGCCCATGTATTGTGCCCCATATGCTGTCCATGTATTATGCCCCACAAGGTCCCTTATTGCTGCCGCTGCAAATGAAAAAAAAGACATACTCACCTCTCGACGCTGGGGGCAAAGTGCTGGTGTCCTGAGCAGGCGGGGACACCAGCGCGCTATGGGGGACAGGTGCCAGTGTCACCCCTGGCTCAGGGCCCCGGCACCTGCAATATTCACCTGTCCCCGTTCCACTGCTGAACGCCGCTGTCTTCCGGGTCCTCCAGCAGTGAATGCTCACGTCATTGCGCCCTCTGACCTGAACATTCACAGCTAGAGGACGCGAGGACACAGCGGCAAGCAGCGGTGGAACGGGGACAGGTGAATATGGAATATACTCACCCCCCCCGGCGCGTCTCTGCAGCCCCTCTTCTCCCGCGGTCTCCGGCGCTATGCCTAACTACAGCGGTCACGTGGTACCGCTCATTAAAGTCATGAATATGTGCATACTCATGACTTTAATGAGCGGTACCACAGGACCGCTAAACACAGGCGCCGGAGATCGTGGGAGAAGAGCAGGAGCTGCAGAGACCGCGCCAGGAGGGGGTGAGTATATAGGACAGCTGCGCTCCCCCTCCCCCGCCGACCCCTGGTATATGACTCGAGTATACGTAAGCCGAGAGGGGACTTTCAGCCCTAAAAAATGGGCTGAAAATCTCGGCTTATACTCGAGTATATACGGTATGTATTGTTGGCGCAGATTTTATTCTTCCCATTTAGCTCGCTCTACAGGTCCTGTCTTACCCTTTGATGGTATTTGGATGTTGCTGCTTTCCTTGCCTCCTCATCATGGTTACCGTATCCCTGTGGGATGCCGAGGTACTTGTAGCATGTCTGTACATCTGCTATGTGCCCTCTAGTAATTTCACTCCATCAGTCTTGACTACCTTCCCTCTCTTTATTACCAATCATCCGCACTTCTCCAGTCCGAAGGACATCCCGATGTCTTTGCTGTAGATCCTTGTCAGGTGGATCAGTGAATTGATGTTTCGCTCTTTTTCACATACAGCTTGATGTTATCCATGTAGAGTAGGTGGCTGATGGTGCTTCCACTCTTGAACTTGTATCCATATGTGAGCAGGTTGCAGGATACAGTGACGGGTGGGAGACAGAGCAAGGGTTAACTGGGTTTTAATCAACAGTGGATACTCCACGCAGGGAGGTAAAGGGTTAAACAGGAAATAAAACAGTTCAATGGTGAAATTGTGAGTAGCGTTAAAGAACAGTGAAGACAGTAGGGACAGTTCTCGTTGGGTTAACTTATCCTATCCGCTCATCCTCACGCCGTGGGTGTTGTGAAGCGATGATGGCGCCAACAACGGCTGACGCGATGCTGATCTGATGATGTCCTATGGATAACAAGGATTCGTCTTCTGGCGGCAGCGGTTGGCTTCCGGTACCTTCCGCTGAGCCTTTAGTCCATTTACTGATGCAGCCAAGAGGGTATAGGTCTCGACACTCTCTGGGTTCAATGTAGACCAGTAGACGTATATGGGGGAATCAGGGCACAGCTTATGGTCCCACACCGAGTCTCTCTGAGGTGAAGCGTGCATGGTACTTACAAGCCCGGGACATTTGGCACCTCGCCTCAGAGTGACCAATGGGCATCCTGCATGTCTCTCCTGGCGAACGCTGCTAGTCCCCATGGGGATCTGCGGGCGCGAGTCTGCTCTGTGACAGGACTCGAGGGCCAGAGCACTCACTTCTAACTGCCGTGCGTTGTCTGTTGCCACCAAGTACTAAGTACTTCCATGCGCGTTGTGGCTGCAGCCGCTTAGTCATGCCCCCTACTCCCAGATGTGTAGGTTTGTCCGGTCTCATTAGCTTTCCCCTGGACAACAGAAGAGACAGCCCCGACAGTTCCGGACCCGGCACAGAACAGGTAGCCATGGTCTGGTCCTTCTTACACATAGACAGACTCTGTAATTATCTGACTGAAGGGGTTCAGTCCTATGCAGAACAGCAATGGGGACAGTACATCACCTTGGTATATGCCGCATTTGATGGCCACTTGTGCTAGTTGTCTTGAGTTGACTTCCAGTGTTGTTTTCCATAGCCCTATTGAGTTTCTGAGGAAGGTTCTTAATTTCCTGTTGACATTGTAGAGAGCCAAGCATTCACAGATCCATGTGTGTGGCATTGAGTCATAGGCTTTCCTGTAGTCAATCCAGGCTGTACTGAGGTTGGTCTGTCTGAATCTTGAGTTGTGAGCGACTGCTCTATCTACTATGTTCGGGTGGTTTGAGCCTCTGGTGTCGGTCTCAATGCCTTTCTGAGCTGGATTCATGTACTGGTTCATATGGTTCTGTAGCTTGGTGGCTATGATTTATATACATACAGGTGCATCTCACAAAATTAGAATATCATCAAAAAGCTCATTTATTTCAGTTCTTCAATACAAAAAGTGAAACTCATATTGTATAGAGTCATTCAAACAGAGTGATCTATTTCAAGTGTTTATTTCTGTTAATGTTGATGATTACGGCTTACAGCCAATAAAAACCCAAAAATCATTATCTCAGTAAATTAGAATAATTTATAGCTTGAAAAATGATTTTAAAATCTGAAATGTTGGCCTACTGAAATCTATGTTCAGTAAATGCTCTTGTGGCGCCCCTGAGTTCAGTCGCCACAGAGGTATTGCACCTTATCCAGAGGTGTGATATCCCACTCTCAGGTAAGGAGGGAACACCACCCAGGACTCTAACACTTGCACCCAATACATACTATAGCAACCGGGCACCCTGGACGTACCCTACGGGAGGAGGGTCTCATCCCAGGCTGGGTTGGAAAGAGTGTTGAGAGGTGGGTGGAGAAAGTAAGAAGGAGGGGAAATGAATCTTAGAGAGCAAGAAAGAACAGTGCAGGGAGAGTGAGACAGACATGAGGAGAAAGTGAATGTAACAGACGTGTGGTGAAGCAGCTCCCTGTCAGGAGGAGCTGCAGAAGGAAAGAGACTGTAGAGTCAGAAGAATAGGAGGGAACCTGTAGCTGATAGCAGCTGGTCCCCAGACGGAGAAAGCTAGATAAGAAGGAACCGAGAGAGAAGCTTCTGGAAGGACAGAAGGTGTCCTAGGGGCATGGATAGTGAGTGATCCATGCGTGGGGGCCGATCTGATTGTGGAGGGCAGGTCGCAGAAGGGACACCGGCCCCTAGCCTAGTGGAGAACTTTAAGACTCAGCTAGCAAGCCGAAGGCAGTGGCATCTTTAAGTGCCTCAGCTACTGAACCACAATTATCTTCTCCGAAAACGTAGCCATAAGGAAGCAAGGAAACGCAGAGAGGACATTATCCGCCAAGGTCCGCGGCTACTGGCTTGGGACACTGATTGCGAGGTGTTGGACAGGATGGAAAGGTGGAAAGTCAGCAAAGTGAGATGACTGAGGAAGGAACATATTGAAAGGAGTCCTGGAAAGGTGTATCCTGAACTACCTGGGAGTTTGCTGAGCCTCTCACCTGGAGGAAACGGCACCAAATGGGCATCTGTGCGCACCAGAACTGTGAGTAAAGCTTTGGAAACTGCATCCCGCTGTGTCCTCTAATCATTCCTGCATCACCTATGCAACACTGCTACATCTACCAACATTGCCAACTACTACATCTTACGTCTGCCCTGGGACTAAGCTCTGCCTGTGGAGAGCTATACCAACTCTTCTGCATCACCATCACTCCCAGAGGATCTGCACCGCGGCGTTGGTCACCTCTAACCAGAAACCACAGATGGCGTCACAAACACTTTACTACAAACTCTATTATCCCTTGTAAATATACCCCTTTTATTGGACGCCAAGGGCCACGGACCAGGTCACTGCCGCTGTGACATGTCCCCTTTAAGAAGCAGCTCGTTACTGAGTACCCCACTGCCCTGGCGGGCGATCCACTATAAATACTTGGTCGGGGCTCCTTTGGCATCAATTACTGCATCAATGCGGCATGGCATGGAAGCAATCAGCCTGTGGCACTGCTGTGGAGTTATGAAACCCAGGTTGCTTTGATAGCAGCCTTCAGTTAGTCTGCATTGTTGGGTCTGGTGTCTCTTATCTTCCTCATGACAATATCCCATAGATTCTCTATGGGGTTAAGGTCAGGCGAGTTTGCTGGCCAATCAAGCACAGTGATACTGTTGTTTTTAAACCAGGCATTGGTATTTTTGGCAGTGTGGACAGGTGACAAGTCCTGCTGGAGAACGAAATTTCCATTTTCAAAAAGCTTGTCAGCAGAGGGAAGCATGAAGTGCTCTAAAATTTCCTGGTAGATGGCTGCACTAACTTTGCTATTGATAAAACACTGTGGACCTACACCAGCAGATGACATGTCTACCAAACCATCATTGATTGTGGATACTTCACACTAGACATTGGAAATCAAGGTCCCAGACAGGGGCGGAACTATCGTGGAAGCAGGGGAAGCAGCTGCCATAGGGCCCGGGCTAGCAGGGGGCCCGTCCCTGCTGCAGCTGTCTCCCCTGCGGCTGTGTTCCGCCGCCCATGGCCTGAGAGTCGGCGGTTCCCTGTGCTGGCTGTCATGCTGACAGCCGGCGCAGAGAAGCTGCTGCGTGCCGTCTCCCAGGAATCAATTGCACTGGTGTCTATACAGACGCCAGTACAATTGAAGCTCTGACCGCCGGGTCAGAGCGACGTCTGCAGCGTGATCATGTCATGTGATCATGCTGCTGACGTCACTCGTCGGCGGCGCCCAGAAGGGTGAAGACTGGTGGTGTGGAGCTGAAGATACCACCGAAGATTAACGGGGGCACATACTGTGTGAGTGATAACTCTGCATTCTTGGCTGCATTACTACTTGAGGGGCACATTACTACTGATGGGAGAATAAGAGGGCTTATTACTAGTTATGGGGACATAATGTGCCTGCATTAATAGTTATGCGGACATGGTTACTAGTAATGGTAGCATAAAGGGGCTGCATTGCTACCAGTCCATTATATTATATTGTGTTTCCATAATGTCTGCTTTAAATACAGCTCTGATTTGGGCAAAAAGCTGGCCGTTATGAGACTGAAGAGTATTTTTTGGGCCTAGAGAATTGCTGTGATTTGCTCCGCCCACTGCTATTGGCTCCGCCCACTATCAGAACCCGCCCCCCCCCCGCCGCCCGTTTGGGAGAGGGGGCCCCGTTCAAAATTTTGCTGTGGGGCCCCGCCATTTCTAGTTACGCCACTGGTCCCAGAGTCTGGAGGAAGAGTGAAGAGGCACACAAGCCATGCTGCTTGAGGTCTAGTGTGAAGTTTCCACACTAGACAGCAGCCCACGAGCTGCAGGCAGTAGACCAGGGGTCTCAAATACGCGGCCTGCGGGCCGTATGCGGCCCCTGAGGCAGGCATCTGCGGCCCGCGGTGCACCACATGTCTCAGTGGTCCCCTGCAGGGCGGCTAATAATCTGGCCAGGGGCCCCCGGAGCGATCCCAGCAGCTCCGCTGCCTGCAAGAGAAAATAGCAGGAGAAGAGCTGCAAGGATCCTTCCTGCCCGGCCCGCGCTTCCTGTCTCTGACACACTGAGCAGCGCCGCTGGATGACATCATCATTCAGCGGCTGGCTGTGTCAGAGCGAGGAAACGCGGGCATCGGTGATGCTGCGAACAGGTGAGAGGTGTGTGTGTGTGTGGAGATGAATGGTGGTTGTGTGTGTGTGTGTGTGTGTGTGTGGAGATGAGTGGTGTATGTGTGTGTGTGTCTGTGTGTTCACTGTAGGTGGAGGAGGGGGGAATGATGGGGAAAAAGCAATGATGGGAGTGATGGGGAAAAAGCAATGATGGGAGTGATGGGGAAAAAGCAATGATGGGAGTGATGGGGAAAAAGCAGTGATGGGAGTGATGGGGAAAAAGCAGTGATGGGGAAAAGCAATGATGGGATGATGGGGAAAAGCAATGATGGGAGTGATGGGGAAAAAGCAATGATGGGAGTGATGGGGAAAAAGCAATGATGGGAGTGATGGGGAAAAAGCAGTGATGGGGAAAAACCAATGGAGCATCTTATGGGGCATAAAATATATGCAGCATCTTATGGGGGCATAATCTATGGAGCATCATATGGGGCATAATCTATGGAGCATCTTATGGGGCATAATCTATGGAGCATCTTATGGGGCATAATCTATGGAGCATCTTATGGGGCATAAAATATATGGAGCATCTTATGGGGAATAAAATATATGGAGCATCTTATGGGGGCATAATCTATGGAGCATCTTATGGGGCATAAAATATATGGAGCATCTTATGGGGAATAAAATATATGGAGCATCTTATGGGGGCATAATCTATGGAGCATCATATGGGGCATAATCTATGGAGCATTTTATGGGGCCATAACCTTTATGGAGCAGCATATGGAGCATATTATTCTATGGAGCATTTTATGGGGCCATAACCTTTATGGAGCAGCATAAGGGGCATATTATTCTATGGAGCATTTTATGGGGCCATTATTAACCTTTGTGCAGCATTGTATGGGGCATAATCTATGGAGCATCTTATGGGGCCATTATTAACCTTTGTGCAGCGTTATATGGGCATATTATTCTATGGAGCATCTTATGGGGCCATTATTAACATTTATGCAGCATTATATGGGGCGTATTTTGTATGGAGCATCTTATGGTGCCTTTATGAACTGTATGGAGCATTATATGGGGCTCCTGATTCAATATGGATATTCAAAAACATTTAACCTACTGATGTCTTAATTAATTTTACTTTTATTGGTATCTATTTTTATTTTTGAAAATTTACCAGTAGCTGTTGCATTTTCCACCCTAGGCTTATACGTGAGTCAATAAGTTTTCCCAGTTTTTGTACGGCAAAATTAGGGGGTTGGCTTATACTCGGGTCGTCTTATACACGAGTATATACGGTATGCTGTACATCTCAGCTGACAACTTATTTGAACGGCCACAGAGAGAGGGGAGTTCCGGAGGGAGAGAATTGTTATAGTAGTTCAAATAAGCAATTGTTTAACAATAATTTTGTACTGTATTAAGTTTGAATGGAATGCGGCCCCCAGCTGAAATTTATTTTATGTGCGGCCCCTTACTCTGTCGAGTTTGAGACCCCTGCAGTAGACAGTGCAGGTGACTGGGTTCAATCCCACCCTCGAATAGAGGATACAAATCACGTGTCTCTGAAAAGTGATTTCAGGATGTGGTGCAGCCTTGGGAAAGCGACACCCTGTCGCACAGGTCCTGGCTCCTAAGAATATACAGTCATGGCCAAAAGTTTTGAGAATGACACAAATATTATATTTTCACAAGATCTGCTGCCCTCTGGTTTTTATGTGTGTTTGACAGATGTTTTTATCACAGACAGAAATATAATTGCAAACATATGAGTAACAAAAGCTTATATTGACAGTTAGAATGAGTTAATGCAGCAAGTCAATATTTGCAGTGTTGACCCTTCTTCTTCAGGACCTCTGCAATTCTCCCTGGCATGCTCTCAATCAACTTCTGGACCAAATCCTGACTGATAGCAGTCCATTCTTGCACAATCAATGCTTTCATTTTGTCAGAATTTTTAGGTTTTTGTTTGTCCACCCGTCTCTTGATGATTGACCACAAGTTCTCAATGGGATTAAGATCTGGGACCCAAAATCTCTATGTTTTGTTCCCTGAGCCATTTAGTTATCACCTTTGCTTTATGGCAAGGTGCTCCATCATGCTGGAAAAGGCATTGTTGATCGCCAAACTGCTCTTGGAGGGTTGGGAGAAGTTGCTCTTGGAGGACATTCTGGTACCATTCTTTATTCATGGCTGTGTTTTTAGGCAAGACTGTGAGAGAGCCGATTCCCTTGGCTGAGAAGCAACCCCACACATGAATGGTTTCAGGATGCTTAACAGTTGGCATGAGACAAGACTGGTGGTAGCGCTCACCTTGTCTTCTCCGAATGAGGCGTTTTCCTGATGTCCCAAACAATCGAAAAGGGGATTCATCAGAGAAAATAACTTTACCCCAGTCCTCAGCAGTCCACTGCCTGTACCTTTTGCAGAATATCAGTCTGTCCATGATGTTTTTTCTGGAGAGAAGTGGCTTCTTTGCTGCCCTCCTTGAGACCAGGCCTTGCTCCAAGAGTCTCCACCTCACAGTGCGTGCAGATGCACTCACACCTGCCTGCTGCCATTCCTGAGCAAGCTCTGCACTGCTGGTGGCCCGATCCCGCAGCTGAAACACTTTTAAGAGACGGTCCTGGCGCTTGCTGGTCTTTCTTGGGCGCCCTGGAGCCTTTTTGGCAACAATGGAACCTCTCTCCTTGAAGTTCTTGATGATGCGATAGATTGTTGACTGAGGTGCAATCTTTCTAGCTGCGATACTCTTCCCTGTTAGGCCATTTTTGTGCATTGCAATGATGACTGCACGTGTTTCTTTAGAGATAACCATGGTTAACAGAAGAGAAACAATGATGGCAAGCACCAGCCTCCTTTTAAAGTGTCCAGTGGTGTCGTTCTTACTTAATCATGACAGATTGATCTCCAGCCATGTCCTCATCAACACCCACACCTGTGTTAATGGAGCAATCACTGAAAAGAGGTTAGCTGGTCCTTTTAAGGCAGGGCTGCAATGATGTTGAAATGTGTTTTGGGGGATAAAGTTAATTTTCTAGCCAAATATTGACTTTGCAAGTAATTGCTGTTAAGCTGATCACTCTTTATAACATTCTGGAGTATATGCAAATTGCCATTATAAAAAGTGAAGCAGTAGACTTTGTAAAAATTAATATTTGTGTCATTCTCAAAACTTTTGTCCATGACTGTACTAAATGATACATAATTATTTTTTTTTTTTTTACGGTATAGAAGCATTTGCATGTCACATGAAGCATTATATTGTAAAGCAGGGGTAAGCCAATTTAAGAAATTATTTATTGGTTATCGGCTTAAGCTGTTAGGTGACTTATTGTAATCTATTTAATAACTTATTATAAAAGTACTGCGGGAAATTTCTTAAAATAAGGTGCATTGTGGTTTTTTTTTATTATAAGCTATGAATTGGTTACAACATAGCACATTTTCCCCTGGTATGGAGCACTTAAGGGGTTAATTACATGTGCGAGATGCCTGAGGCAAGAAATATTTTCCAGAGAGCTCATACATAGAAGTTCTTCTCTACACTTCAACCTTTGATAACTTGGACTGAAATAGAGCAGATGATATTAGTCTACAGATTGTACGGTGCTGCTCTTTAGGAGCCTAAAATCCTTGGCAATTACACTGTCAAGAGGAAACCGGAAGTGGAAGACGAAAAAAACAAGAAAAAGCTGCCGGAATGTTGGGAATATTTGCTTCTCCGCTTTGTGTAATCGGTAGTTTTCTTGTCTTGTGTCTTCTGATATTTTTAGGAATAACTTGGTATGAATCCTCAAAAGCAGAGTACCCCCCGGGGATTGCAAATCCTACATTTCTTCGGACATTGTACAGATGTGCTACTGCCGCATTGATCGTGGTGAGTCCATAATTTGTTGTTTGTTTTGCACTTTGACTTACTTGAACTTGTTCTCTCCGCAATCTGTAATTCTACAAATCTCAAAATGCTCGTTACATGCAGTTTCCTGTTGCAAAAAGATGTTTAGGATTTTATGAAATTTCAGTTTCCAGGACATTTTGTGCTTTTTTTATTATTTATTATTTTTACCATTTAAGCAGAGAAAAATTTTGTCATTAAAAATTGCAAGTAAAAGTGACAATCATGTAGTAATGCAATGGGGCAGGTAAAGGCATCTGTTACATAACCCCTACTGTGCTATTCCTAAGCCATATTCTCAGTACTACCGTTTTGGAATACATATAAATTTACTTTGCTTGCTGCAGTTTTATAAAATCAGTTTTATCAGCAGGAGATTATCAGTAGAGGGCTAGTAAACCTACTGCCATATAGTCCAACTGCACCCCCACCACTGATTGACTGCTTTCTATGTACAATGTGCATAAGCAGAAAGCTTCCAATCAGTGGTGTGGGCGGGGTTATACAGAGCTCAGCATTTGAGCACTGCTAAATCTGCAGCAGAGAAAAACATTTTTAATCAAAACTACAGCAAGCAGTAAAGTAAGTGACACATCATTGGAATCAGGGTCTCTACCCCTATGTTATGCTGCTCCCAGATGGAGTCATCAGGATAGCCTTTCTGTGTACGCCACCATTGTAAGGGCCGGCCAGGACTATAGTCGTGGCCATGGTCACTACAGCATCAGTGTCCTGGCCGTCCCCTACTGAAACATAGAGTCCATAGCTGTCTGCCTTATCTTGGCTGGTTATCAAAATTAGAGAGGACCCCACTCTGTTTTTTTTTAAATAATAATAATTAAAAAAAAAAGGTGTTGGGTCGCCACCATTTTTGAGAACCAGCTAAGGTTAAACAGACAGCTGGGGGCTGTTATTTCCAGTCTGAGAAGGTCCATGGATATTTGTCTATCTCCAGCCTGAAAAATACCAGCCCGCAGCTGCCCCATAAAAGGCACATCCAGTAGATACGCCAATTTTGGCACTGTGGCTGACTCTTCCCACTTGCCCTGGTGCACTGGCAAGTGAAGTAATATTTGAGTTTGATGTCAGCTGTGTAATGTCCAGGGACATCAAGCCCAGAGGATACCCCCATTACTAACCCAGTAAGTGAATACACACAGGAAAAAAATTCTTTATTTGAATAAAAACTTCCCCACACTACCTCATTTACCCATTTATTAATTAAAAATAAATCCCGGAAGATCCGACGTTAATCCAATAGTGAAATGTCCCATGACACCCATTGAATCCTATGGAGTCTCGTTGTGAGAAAGTTCTCACAACAAGACTTCATAGTTCACTCGCGGTCAGCGGCAGGCACGGAAATTGTCACTCTTCTGCCTGCCAATGACAGCAAGTAACCCTATTAATCCTCGTTCTCAGAGCAGTGGCAGTCAGGAGGGTGAGAATTTCTGTGCCTACCACTGGTATTCCATGATGGATAAGTATCTACCTATATTTCTTAGCATTGACAACACAATTAATCCTGACTAAATCCTCAACTCCATTTGCTAAAATGTCGTCCCACACTTGCAGTTAACCTTCAACATGCTTCACGATATGTCACATTTTGACTCATCAATCTAGAGCACCAGCTGCCATTTTTCTGCAATCCAGATCCTGTGTTTTCTTGCCTAGTTGACAGCTTGGTCTTGATTCCATGTAAAAGGTATGGTTTTTGGATGCAATTCTTCCATGAAGACCACTTCTGGCCAGACTCCCCCAAACAGTAGTTGGATGTAGCTAGGTCCCACTTGTTGCTGCCAGTTCTGAGCTGATGGCACTGCTGGACATCTTCTGATTTCGAAGGGAAGTAAGCAAGATGTGTCTTTCATCTGCTGCACTAAGTTTCCTCGGCCGACCACTGCGCCTACGATTCTCAGTGTTGCCTATTTTTCGGTGTCCTGAGTGCTGAGATATACAGGCAGTAAGTTATCCATCGTTCACTATAATCATGGAGGTATCTGATCGACTCCAAATGTATTTTGTACCAGTATAGCAACCTCAAGCATATGACCAATGTCATTAAAAACTATTTTCTGCGTAAAGAAGAACAAGGAGTCCTGGCAGTGATGATACGGCTCTCAGAGCCCTGATCTCAGCATCATCCTCTTCGATTACATGGAGAGACATAGAATTTGAGCACACCAACATCCACAGAAGATCTGTGGTTAGTTCGCCAAGATATTTGTAACAACCTGCCTTCCAAGTTCCTCCAAAAACTGTACAAATGACAAATTTATCTAGAAGAATTTGCTGATTTTACGTAGTTTTGAAAGCAAACGGCGGTCAACAAATATTAATGTGATTTAGATTTCTCTTTTGTGCGTTCACTTTGCATTTTGTTACTTTATAAAGAAAAAACTATTAACGCTTCTATTTTTAAATCATTCTTACCTTGCAGCATTTTTTTCATCCCTGCCTAAAACTTTTGCACAGTATTATACGTTAATATTCAAACGCTGCACACTGATTTTTATAAGTGCATTTCATCACTTCTTGCTTGTCAATAACAGAGTCTTGTAGGACCTACAATATGGAAAGTCCCTTTAACCCCTTTCTGCCATTCGACGTACTATCCCGTCCATGGTACCTGGGCCTGTATGACCATGGACGGGATAGTACGTCGCATGCGATCGCGGCCGGGTGTCAGCTGATTATCACAGCTGACACCCGGCACTACGTGCCAGGATCGGTCACGGACCGCTCCCACCACATTAACCCCTGGCACACCGCGATCAAACATGATCGCAGTGTAACGGAGGCACAGGGAAGCATCGCGCAGGGAGGGGCTCCCTGCGTGCTCCCCTGAGATCCTCAGAACAGCGCGATGTGACCACGCTCTTCTGAGGGCCTATTCCCTGCAGGACCCCGGATCCAAGATGGCCACCGGGTCCTGCAGGGAGGCGGCTTCCTCAGTGCCTGCTGAGAGCAGGCGCTGAGGAAGCCTGCAGCACTGCCTGTCACATCGCTGGTGTGACAGAGTGCTGTGCACACTGTCACACCAGCGATCTGACCCTATACAGTGATGTCCCACCCTGGGACAAAGTAAAAAAGTTAAAAAAATAAAAATCACACATGTAAAAAAAATTCCCAAATAAAGAAAAAAAAATATTCACAATAAATTAATTTCTTGATGTAAATAAAAAAAACAAAACAATAAAAGTACACATATTTGGTATCGCCGAGTCCATAACGACCCGGCCTATAAAACTGTCCCACTAGTTAACCCCTTTAGTGAACCCCTTAAAAAAAATAAAAACAAAGCAAAAAACAATGCTTTATCATCATACCGCCGAACAAAAAGTGGAATAACACGCAATCAAAAAGACGGATATAAATAAACATGGTACCGCTGAAAACATCATCTTGTCCCGCAAAAAACAAGCTGCAATACAGTGTCATCAGTGAAAAAATAAAAAAGTTATAGCTCGCAGAATAAAGTGATGCTAAAATAACTATTTTTTATATAAAATTGTTTTTATTGTATAAAAGCGCCAAAACATAAAAAAAAGATACAAATGAGGTATCGCCGTAATCGTACTAACCCGAAGAATAAAACTGCTTTATCAATTTTACCACACGCGGAACGGTATAAACGCCCCCCAAAAAAAAAATTCATGAATTGCTGATTTTTGTACATTCTAATCTCCCAAAAATTGTAATAAAAAGCAATAAAAAAAGTCACGTGCTCAAAAATGGTACCAATAAAAACGTTAACTCGTCCCGTAAAAAATAAGACCTCACATGACTCTGTGGGCCAAAATATGCAAAAATTATAGCTCTCAAAATGTGGTGATGCAAAAACTATTTTTTGCAGTAAAAGCGTCTTTTAGCGTGTAACAGCTGCCAATCATAAAAACCCGATATAAATAGTAAATCAAACCCCCCTTTATCACCCCCTTAGTTAGGGAAAAATAATAAAATTAAAAAAATGTATTTATTTCCATTTTCCCATTAGGGTTAGGGTTAGGGTTGGGGCTAAAGTTAGGGTTAGGGTTCGGGCTAAAGTTAGAATTAGGGTTAGGGTTGGGATTAGGGTTAGGGGTGTGTTAGGGTTAGGTTTGTGGATAGGGTTATGATTAGGGTTGGGATTAGGTTTAGGGGTGTGTTGGGGTTAGGGTTGGAGTTAGAATTGGGGGGTTTCCACTGTTTAGGCACATCAGGGGCTCTCCAAATGTGACATAGCGTCTGATCTCAATTCCAGCCAATTCTGCGTTGAAAAAAGTCAAGTGGTGCTCCTTCACTTCTGAGCTCTGCCATGAGCCCAAACAGTAGTTTACCCCCACATATGTGGTATCAGGTACTCAGGACAAATTGCAAAATAACTCTTGGGGGTCTAATTTCTTCTGTTACCCTTGGGAAAATAAAAAATTGGGGGTGAAAATATCATTTTTGTGGAAAAAAATTATGATTTTTATTTTTATGGCTCTACGTTATAAACTTCTGTGAAGCACTTTGGGGTTCAAAGTTCTCCCCACTCATCTAGATAAGTTCCTTGAGTGGTCTAGTTTCCAAAATGGTGTCATTTGTGGTGGGTTTCCAATGTTTAGGCACATCAGGGGCTCTCCAAATGCGACATGACACCCGCAAACCACTCCATCAAAGTCTGCAATCCAAAACGTTAATACATCCCTTCCGAGCCCCGACGTGTGCCCATGCAGTAGTTTTCTCCCACATATGGGGTATCAGCATACTCAGGACAAATTGGACAACAACTTTTGGGGTCCAATTTTATCTGTTACCCTTGTGAAAATAAAATATTGGGGGTGAAAAAATCATTTCTGTAAAAAAAAAATGATTTTTTGTTTTTATGGCTGTACGTTATAAACTTCTGTGAAGCACTTGGGAGTTCATAGCGCTCACCACACATCTAGATAACTTCCTTAAGGGGTCTAGTTTCCAAAATGGGGTGACTTGTTGGGGGTTTCCACTGTTTAGACACATCAGGGGGTCTCCAAACACGACGTGGCGTTCAAAAAGTCAAATGGCGCTCCCTCCCTTCCGAGCCCTGCCGTGCGCCCAAACAGTGGTTTACCCCAACATATGGGGTATCAGCGTACTCAGGACAAATTGCACACCAATTTTGGCATTCTAATTTCTCCTGTTACCCTTGGGAAAATAAAAAATAACTGGCTAAAAAAATCATTTTTGAGGAAAAAATGATTTTTTATTTTCACGGCTCTGCGTTTATAAATTTCTGTGAAACACTTGGGGGTTCAAAGTGCTCACCACACATCTAGATAAGCTCCTTGGGGGGACTAGTTTCCAAAATGGTGTCACTTGCAGGGGGTTTCTACTGTTTAGGCACATCAAGGGCTCTGCAAACACAACATGACGCCCGCAGAACTTTCTATCAAAGTCTGCATTACAAAATGGCGCTCCTTCCCTTCCAAGCTCTCCCATGCACCCAAACAGTGGTTTCACCCCACATATGGGGTATCAGCGTACTCAGGAAAAATTGCACAACAACTTTTGGGGTCCAATTTCTCCTGTTACCCTTGGGAAAATAAAAAAATAGCAGGCTAAAGAATCATTTTTGAAGAAAAAAATGATTTTTTATTTTCACGGCTCTACGTTATAAACTTCTGTGAAGCACTTGGGGGTTCAAAGTGCTCACCACACATCTAGATAAGTTCCTTAAGGGGTCTAGTTTCCAAAATGGTGTCATTTGTGGGGGGTTTCCACTGTTTAGGCGTATCAGGGGCTCTCCAAACACGACATGGCGTCCAATTTCAATTCCAGCCAATTTTGGTTTGAAAAATTCAAACGGCGCTCCTTCCCTTCCAAGCCCTGCCGTGCGCCCAAACAGTGGTCCCCCCACATATGGGGTATCAGCGTACTCAGGACAAATTGGACAACAACTTTTGTGGTCTAATTTCTCCTGTTACCCTTGGGAAAATAAAAAATTGGGGACTAAACGATCAGGTTTGTGGAAAAAATATGATTTTTTATTTTCACGCCCGGGCGTTATAAACTTCTGTGAAGCACTTGGGGGTGCAAAGTGCTCACCACACATCTAGATAAGTTCCTTAGGGGGTCTATTTTCCAAAATGGGGTCACTTGTGGGGGGTTTACACTGTTTAGACACATCAGGGCCTCTACAAACGCGACATGGCGTCCAGCCAATTCTGCGTTGAAAAAGTCAAACGGCGCTCCTTCCCTTCCAAGCTCTGCCATGCACCCAAACAGTGGTTTACCCCCACATATGGGGTATCAGCATGCTCAGGACAAATTGCACAAAAACTTTTGGGGTCTTGTTACCCTTGGGAAGATAAAAATTGGGGTGAAAAGATCGTTTTTGTGGAAAAAATATTATTTTTTATTTTCACAGTTCTATGTTATAAACTTCTGTGAAGCACTTGGAGGTTCAAAGTGCTCACCACACATCTATATAAGTTCCTTAGGGGGTCTAGTTTCCAAAATGGGGTCACTTATTGGGGGTTTCCACTGTTTAGACACATCAGGGCCTCTACAAATGCGACATGGCGTCCAGCAATTCTGCGCTGAAAAAGTCAAACGGCGCTCCTTTCCTTGCGACCTCTGCCGTGCGCTCAAAAAGTGGTTTACCCCCACATATGGGGTATCGGCGTATTCAGGAGAAATTGCACAACAAATTTTGTGGTTCATTTTTTCTTTTAACCCTTGTGAAAATAAAAAAAATTGGTTCCGAAGTAAAGTTTTTGCAAAAAAAGTTAAATGTTAATTTTTTCCTTCCACATTGCTTCAGTTCCTGTGAAGCACGTAAAGGGTTATTAAACTTCTTGAATGTGGATTTGAGCACGTTGGGGGGTGCAGTTTTTAGAATGGTGTCACTTTTGGGTATTTTCTATCATATAGACCCCTCAAAGTGACTTCAAATGTGATGTGATCCCTTAAAAAAAAAACGGTGTTGTAAAAATGAGAAATCGCTGGTCAACTTTTAACCCTTATAACTTCGTAACAAAAAAAAATTTGTTCCCAAAATTGTGCTGATGTAAATTAGACATGTGGGAAATGTTATTTATTAAGAAATTTGTGTGACATATCTCTCTGATTTAAGTGCATAAAAATTCAAAGTTTGAAAATTGCTAAATTTTCAAAATTTTCGCCATATTTCCGTTTTTTTCATAAATAAACACAAGTCATATCAAAGAAATTTTACCAATAACATGAAGTACAATATGTTATGAAAAAACAATCTCAGAATCAGCGGGATTCGTTAAAGCGTTCCAGAGTTATAACCTCATAAATTGACAGTGGTCAGAATTGTAAAAATTGGCCCAGTCTTTAAGCTGCAAAATGGCTCTGTCACTAAGAGGTTAATAAACTTCTTGAATGTGGTTTTAAGTAGCTTGAGGGGTGCAGTTTTAAGAATGGTGTCACTTTTGGGTATTTTCTGCCATATAGACCACTCAAAGTGACTTCAAATGTGAGTTGGTCCGTAAAAAAAATGGCTTTGTAAATTTTGTTTAAAAATTAGAAATCGCTGTTCAACTTTTAACCCTTATAACTTCCTAACAAAAAAAAATTTTGGTTCCAAAATTGTGCTGATGTAAAGTAGACATGTGGGAAATGTTATTTCTTAACTATTTTGTTTGACATATTTCTCTGTTTTAAAGGAATAAAAATTCAAAGTTTGAAAATTGCAAAATTTTTAAAATTTTCGCCATATTTGCGTTTTTTTAAAAAATAAACGCAAGTTTTATTGAAGACATTTTACCACTAACGTGAAGTACAATATGTCACGAGAAAACATTCTCAGAATCGCAAAGATCTCTCATAAAGAGACAGTGGTCAGAATTGTAAAAATTGGCCCCGTCATTAACGTGCAAACCACACTTGGGGGTTAAGGTGTTAAGATTATTTTTTTTCTACGCTGTAGGCAACAACTCTTGATAAACTTGGAGTATGCAGCTTTGAAGGTTTTTTTCGTTTTCTCCAAAATACATTTGTATCTACGGTGAAGAATGATCCAGAAGTCTGCAAAAAAGACTTACAATTTGGAGGAGTACCGGTAAGAGTCTACCAGCCCCTATCTCCTTCACTTGGTGGCAGAAAAGGAATCATGTTCTTTCATGGAGGGGGATTCTTATCTGGAAGTATTGGTAAGCAAATCAAAACTGTGGTTTAAAGATTGATCCATTTTGAGAAGGGCTGACTTTGTCTATTCATCTGTTGAATGGCTCTTGCACACAGTAGCACTTGATTAGGTCCACAGCGACAAAATTTGCACAAAATTCGGCAGACTCCACTGTGGATTTTGCTGCTGAATTTAGAAATATTGCCGAAAATGTGAAATTCGTGGTGAAATGTCTTCAGCATAAATTGACATGCTGTGGATGTTATAGCAACAACTTTGTTCAATGTATGCTGCAGATTTTCTCTGTAGCATGTAGATGAGATTTTGTAACGTCATCCGCCATGTTGACAGCTTTCAGATCTTATGGCTCTATTTTGGAATGCTCTATAACAGCGATAACATATAGACGTGGTAGAAGTCCATCAAGGACTGAATGCGCCGTTTTACAGGCCCCATGGCCAAGGTTCTGTAGGGTGCATGAACCATAATCCTAAAAATGCTAAAGACGGCATAAGGGAAAGCTGTCTACCAATGACTCTTTCCCTCCTTGGTTAACCAATTGTTAAAATTGCAGCCGGTTCTCCAGTCAGGAAGCAGTGCCCTGATCCGATTCTGGGGGGTCTGCTGGGTCCAACTGTATGTGCGCCCTCGCACTCACAGGACGACTTCACCACATTCAAATAAACAACTTTCACATTCAAGTATGCCCTCACCTGTGATCAGAGCCGGTGTCAGAACCCGGCACACCCAGGCAAGTTCTGGGGCCCTGAGCAGGCGGGGGGGCCCACTCGCCATCTGGCACCCCCGCACCCGTTAGCGGAGGAGAGCGGTGTCAGCGCCGCCACTGGGCCCCCCCCGCCCGCTCAGGGCCCCGGCATCAGCTGGCACAATACTTACCTCTCCCGTGCCTCCGCTGCGGCAGCTCCGGGCTCCAGGGGCGCCGGCGCTTCCTCTCACAGCAGCGCCGCTGAATGACGTCATCATTCAGCGGCTGGCTGTGGCAGAGAGCGCGGACGCTGGACAGGTGAGACGTGTGTGTGTGTGTCTCTGTGTGTGTCTTTGTATGTGTCTGTGTGTATGTAGTGCGGTGCTTTGTGTGTGTATGTGTGTGTGTATGTATGTGAGAGAGTGCTTGTGTGCTGTGGTGCTGTCTGTGTGTGATGATGGGCAGGCATTGCTGATAATGGGAAGGCATTGATGATGATGGGAGAAGATGATGATAATGGGCAGGCATTGATGATGGGGAGGAGATGATGATGATGGGCAGGCATTGATGATAATGGGGAGGCCATGATGATGATGGGGAGGCCATGATGATGATGGGGAGACCATGATGATGATGGGCAGGCATTGATGATTATGGGGAGGCCATGATGATGATGGGGAGGCCATGATGATAATGGGCAGGCATTGATGATGGGGAGAAGATGATGATGGGGAGGAGATGATGATGGGCAGGCATATTGATGATGATTGGGGAGGATGATGATAGCAGCATGATGATGGGGAGGCATGATGATAATGGGCAGGCATGATGATGATGGGAGGAGATGATGATGGGGAGGCATTGATGATATGATGGGAGGCATGATGATGATGATGGGGAGCATTGATGATAATGGGAGGCCATGATGATGATGGGGAGACAATGATGATGATAAGGAGGCAATGATGATGATGAGGAGGGAAATCATGGATGATAATGGGGAGTCTTTCCACAGCGCCTTTTCTGAGCCGTAACAGCGCAGAACGCAGTACAGCGCAAGGAGAGCTCCATATTCTGTATGGAGCAATATATGGGGACCAGTATCCTGTACGGAGCGTTATATGGGGACCAGTATCCTGTATGGAGCATTATATTGGGTCCAGTATTCTGTATGGAGCATTATTTTGGGTCATATTCTGTATGAGCATTATATAGGGGATGGGGGGTGACATCCTGCATGGGGTATTATATGGGTGATGAGGGGGAGACTATATGGTGCCCATAATATTGTATGGAGGACTGTACTGTCCAGTCTGTTCTGTGCGCTGTGAGGATTTGGCGGTTTTTGAGCTATTGTACAATTTACAATAGATATCAGTCATGTAATGGAAGAAGTGAAGTATTTGGCATTGTATTGTACCCATATTTCTCTGCTGTATCTGAGCATCATGAATTGTGGTCTGTGTTAAAGGGGCCCACTGAGGCTCTTTCGCCCGGGGCCCATAAAAACCTGGAGCCGGCCCTGCCTGTGATAAACAAGACTACTTCACCACCCTTACATCTTTTTTATCCTACAACCTAAAACAGCTATTCAACAACTTTAACTCCCTCCTCTGCCCCTTCCGACCCCCTTAATCTCAGCAGAAGTCTTTGCTGCACATTTCAAAAATACGACTGACAAAACAAGGTAAATCTTCACTGCCCATTCACCACAACCCCTACATATAACAAATCACTTCCCCTCCCCCATAACCTTCCTCCACTATATCACTGAAAGAGAGCTTACTCCTGAAACTGCACTCATCAAAGTGACCAATGACCTTCTGACAGCAAAACGTTTCTGCTGCTTTTGACACGGTTGACAACCATCTCCTACTCTCTAGGCTCCAGTCACTAGTCATTAAGGACACTGCTCTCTCCTGGCTCTCTTCCTATCTTTCTGACCGCTCCTTCAGTGTTTCGTTCTCTGGCTCCACGTCATCTCCTCTTCCTCTTGCTGTCGGGGTACCTCAGGGCTCAGTCCTTGGCCCCCTTCTCTTCTCTCTCTACACGGCCCCAATTGGACAGACCATCAACAGATTTGGCTTTCAGTACCATCTTTTTGCTGATGACACACAACTATACACGTCATCCCCCGACATTACCCCTGCTGTACTACAGAACGCCACTGACTGTCTGTCCGCAGTCTCCAACATTATGTCCGCTCTCTATCTGAAACTCAACCTCTCCAAAACTGAACTTCTTCTGCTCCCGCCATCTACTAACCTCCCTAAATCTGACATTTCCCTCTCTGTGGGCAGCACCATAATAACACCCTGGCAGCAGGCTCGCTGTCTGGGTGTTATGTTTGACACCAATCTCTCCTTCACCTCCTATATACAATCTCTTGCCCGTTCTTGTCGCCTACACCTAAAGAACATCTCTAGAATCCGCCCTTTTCTCACCATGGAAACAACAAAAACCCTTACTGTAGCATTGATCCACTCCCGCCTGGACTACTGCAACGCTCTTTACTTGGCCTCCCCATTACTCGACTATCCCCTCTCCAGTCCATCCTTAATGCAGCAGCCAGGGTCATCCATCTGGCTAATCGGTACTCGGACGTGTCCGCTCTTCACCAGTCCTTACATTGTCTGCCCATTCATTATAGGATCCAATTCAAAGTACTTGTTCTCACCTACAAAGCTCTCCACAGTGCAGCACCCCCCTACATCTCCTCCCTCATTTCTATCTATCGGCCTAACCGACTGCTGCTGCGCTCTGCAAACAACTTTCGACTAACCTCTGCACTAATCCATACCTCCCACTCCCGACTCAAGACTTCTCCCACGCTGCGCCAATCCTCTGGAATGCTCTACCCCAAGAAATTAGGACTATCCACAATTTGCATGGTTTCAGGCGTTCCCTCAAAACACATTTGTTCAGAGCGGCATATCACATTCACTAATCAAGGTCATTCTAGATGTAAGTGTGCGTGTGTAGCCCATTCACTATCTCCATCCCTCACTCCCTCAAGATGGCTGGACCATCATTGGAAATGCACCATTGTATATACACACTTGTACTTTGTATATCCCCACCTTATTGTAGATTGTAAGCTCTCACGAGCAGGGTCGTCTTATTTTGCTTTAATTATTGTATTGTTAACATTGTTACTTATGACTTGCGTTTTGAAACTGTTAAAACGTAAAGCGCTGCGGAATATGTTGGCGCTATATAAATAAAGATTATTATTATAAATAAAGATAATTATTATTATTATTACTCATCATCTCTCCAAAGTGCACCTCACTCCTTGAGCACTCAACCCCATCCAGTCCCACCCCCTCAGCAACTTTCCCACCACGTTCTAACCCACTCCTTCAACCTATCGCTAACTTCTGGTACCTTCACTTCTGCTTACAAACATGCTACAATCACACCTATCTTGAAGAAGACATTTTTTGAATCAACCTATACGTCAGCTATCGCCCCATATCGCTGCTCCCATTCGCCTCCAAACTCATCAAACAGCATGTCCATACTGAATTTTCCTCCCATCTCTCATCGCACTCATTCTCTGATCTACAATCCAGCTTCTGTCCCCATCATTCCACTGAAACTGCCCTGACCAAAACTACTATTACGTTACTTACTGCCAAAGCTAACAGACAATTCTCTATATGCCTCCTTCTAGACCTGTCTTCTGCCTTCAACACATTCGACCACTCCCTCCTGCTACAAGTCCTAAAATTTCCTGGTAGACCGCTCGGCTGACTTTGGTCTTGATAAAACACAGTGGACCTACACCAGCAGATGACATGGCTCCCCAAACCATCATTGATTGCGGAAACTTCACACTAGACCTCAAGCAGCTTGGATTGTGTGCCTCTCCACTCTTCCTCGTGACTCTGGGACCTTGATTTTCAAGGTCTAGTGTGAAGTATCCACAATCAATGATGGCTTCGGGAGCCATGTCATCTGCTGGTGTAGGTCCACTGTGTTTTATCAAGACCAAAGTCAGTGCAGCTGTCTACCAGGAAATTTTAGAGCACTTCATGCTTCCCTCTGCTACCAATTCCTGGTTTAAAAACAACAGCATCACTTTGCTTGATTGGCCAGCAAACTCACCTGACCTTAACTCCATAGAGAATCTATGGGGTATCGTCAAGAGGAAGATGAGAGACACCAGACCCAACAATACAGACGAGCTAAAGGCTGCTATCAAAGCAACCTGGGCTTCCATAACACCTTAGCAGTGCCACAGGCTGATCGCCTTCATGCCACACCGTATTGATGCAGTAATTGATGCCAAAGGAGCCCTGACCATGTATTGAGTGTATTTACTGAACATACATTTCAGTAGGCCAACATTTCAGATTTTACAATCATTTTTCAAGCTGGTGTTATAAAGTATTCTAATTTACTGAGATAATGACTTTTTGGGTTTTCATTGGCTGTAAGCCATAATCATCAACATTAACAGAAATAAACACTTGAAATAGATCACTCTGTTTGTAATCACTGTCTAATAATGAGTTTCACTATTTGTATTGAAGAACTGAAATAATTTAACTTTTTGATGATATTCTAATTTTGTGAGATGCACGTGTAGTATCTTCTCTCTCTGAATATTGTTCGTAGCTGTGGGCAATAGAGTATTTTTAATGTGTCCTGATATTGGAGACCTTTTTTAAGAATTGATGGAGGAATGGCAGGAACTAATGTCTTGTTTATTTGGTTGTAGATCGCTATGACCTTTACTGTCTACACATCACTAAAAATTCTGGTGCCGTGGTTGTCTCTGTTGGGTAAGGTGTCATAAGTTCCTTATGTCATCATTAAATTATTGACGGGCAATAGTGAGGATGGGAAGGGAATCAGTTTGAAGTTATTGTGACAACTATTTTGGATAAAAGATGACATGACCGGTTGTTTTCGGCAACTGCTCCACTTTTGTCTGTAGTAGTCGAGGGGTTGTCCAAGGCAAACACTCAGCATTAAAGGGGTTGTCCACTACTTTAAATTAACCCCCCAATATATCCCCTTGGGGCCCCTAATGAATTTTGTAAATACCTCATGTTGCCTATACTGCCTGTGAGCGGCGTTATCGCTGGCCGCTCACAGGCAGCATGTGACCCCCGGCTGCAGCCGGCTCTTGCTTCCGCTGACTTCCCGACAAGTGCTGGCAGCAGCCGGGGTCCCTCTTCCTTCTTCCATGCTGGCTGCCAGGCTGTGGGCTGGGTTATCCCCCCGTGTCACACCCGGCATCCACCGCGTGCCCATTCATTGAGAAAGCGCATGGTGGATGCTGGGTGTGACGCGGGGGTCACCCAGCCCACAACACAGCAGCCACCGCGGGGACCCAGCGCTGAGTCACGCCTCACTTGTCGTGACATTAGCGCTGGGTCACGTGCTGCCTGTGAGCGGCCACGGATAGCGCCGCTCACAGGCAGTATAGGCAACATAAGGTATTTACAAAATTCATTAGGTGTCCTGGGGGAAACATTGGGGGGTTAATTTAAAGTAGTGGACAACCCCTTTAAGTTTTATTATCAAAAGGCTACAACATGAATGTTTGCCATAATAAAACTACTCTGAATTTCCTTGCATAATCTCACAAATATTGTTATTAAAAAGTGTGGTTTAGGTAAAACAAACCCTACAACGTACCCTTTTAAAGTGTTTTGAAGTAATGGAAGGGTTTCCGAACTCAGGTCTAAACTTTAGCACTTAGGGCTCAGAGTAGCTACAAACAGCAGCTTTTAATCTCGAGGACCTAGTTTGACCATAGCTTTTTTTCATGGTGTAACATTGCGGGAGTAATTAACAATACCTTAAGCAAATTACCCCCAAATTTGGATAACTTGGTGGAGTTTGGAAACAATTCTTATGGGGATCCGTTATTATCCAGATATTGAATCTTGATTTCCATATTAGAATCCCAATGACAAATTTTTGATTAATTTTAGTTACCGACTAGCACCAGAACACAGATGCCCAGCGGCATTTGATGACTGTCTCATGGCTACAGTTCACTTCCTGAAGACGGCAGAAGATCATGGAGTCGATCCTTCTTCTATTATCATATGTGGAGACAGTGCCGGGGCAATCTTACAGCTGGGGTTTGTCAAGCTCTTGTGGGTAGATCAGATCTTCCAAAACCTTTTGCCCAGGTGTTGATATACCCAGTGCTCCAGATGGCGGACTTCAATTTACCTTCATATCAACAAAACAAGATGGTCCCTTTGTACCTCCGAAGACTTGCATTACACTCCTCATTGACATACATAGGTGGGGATTTGTCTTTGTCAAAAGAACTGATAAAGGGCAGCCATGTTCCTCCTGAGATAAGACAGAAATTAAGTAAGTGGTTGAGTTCTGAAGAATTTAAGGTTAAAGGCTACAAACCTCACATTATGGCGCCCTTTAATAAAGAGATTTATGTAAATGTTAAGAAAGCTCTTGACTTTCCATGTTCTCCATTGTTCTCTGATGATTCTGTAATCCGGCAATTGCCACAGGCCTACATACTAACATGTGAGTTTGATATTGTCCGCGATGATGGGATACTCTACAAGAATCGTCTGGAGGATAATGGAGTCCCGGTCACATGGTATCATGTTAAAGATGGCTTCCATGCTATTGTCAGCTTCTTTGGTCAACCTGAGGTGATATCTGGAAAGTTGGCAATGGATAATGTTGTATCTTTTATTAAAAACATTTGAGACCTTTGCGTGGTAATTTGCGTTTGAGATCACGTGAGATCTTATATGTTCTATATCAAATTATGGATTTCAGCTTCAAGCCATGAGGCCTTATACAAAATTGTAACCACTTACTATAGGGTTTATATCATTTCTACATATATAATATTTTTGCAGCTTTTTTTTTTTTTTCTTGCTTCTTTGGGCGTGACTTTTTGTTCTGACAATCTATACGATTTTTTTTCATGCGTTTTTCCAGTTCCATATAAAAGCATATGGGAGATGGTGTGGGGAAAAAAGGCCACCTAAAAGCTTCACTGTTTAAATGAAAAAATACAAAAAATAATGACTTAAAAATGCAGCAAAAGGGAAGAAAAATGTGGCTCGTTAGTTCAACATAGACCAGGCACCTTAAAAACTAACCCTCTCCGCAAAGCCATGCCCACTTTCGGAGTCAGATGCTAATTTTTTTAATCACATAATAAATAGATTAAAAATGAGATGCAAGGCACAAATTTGGTGATTTTTTTTTTGTTAAAGGGGTTGTCTAGCCTTAGGCTACAAGTCTACAGTCACGCTATGTGACTGCAGACTTGTGAATCCTCAAATCACTTTCACTGCGTGCTACAAGGATTCTCCAGTGCCAGCGCCAAGAGTGGGACACGGGACTACAAGTATGTGATTTGCATACATGCGGTCACATGCCAACTAAACAGGTGCGGCCTCTCTCAATGCAAGTGTATTGAGCCTAGACTAGTCGGAAATGTGGCCGGAAGCATGGAAATCGCTTATTTGCGATCACATGACCGCCCGCTCCCAGCTCTGGCACCAGGGAATCCTTACAGTGCGTGATGTGAGTAGCGTGACTGCAGACTTGTAGCCTAAGGCGCGTCACACTGGCGACATAATCGGACGACTGCAATGCGATGAAAAATCGCATTGCAGTCTGCCTATGTTAATCTATGGAGCAGCTCCCAGTATCCGTTTTTAGTGGTCCGTTTTAATCGTCCGAGTGAATCGCAGCATGCTGCGATTGTCACCGATTGTGGGTCGACTATCACCAATGCAAGTCTATGGGAGCGATGAAAAATCTGATTACAAACGGACCCATGTGTGACTTGCGATGAAATCGCATCGGTGTCCTTTAGAAAAGCCGGCAATTCATATACTGTAAAATCACACTGACAGCTTTAATAAAGAATACAAAGAATAGATATACACACATAGAATACATATATATATATATATATATATATATGTAATTGTGACATGTATATATATATATATATTTATATTTCCTAGACTTCTACATACTGTAATAGCCGCAAATTCAATTGCCGGCTTTTGTGAAATCACAGAAGCCGACATGAAATGATACATTGTTTCCACACAGTTAACCATGTCATTTCCTGTATTTTGATATTTGTTTAGAACTTACAATTACATGAGTGTATTTGTGCAAAATTTCAGACATGTAGGGGTTAATTAAAGGTGTAATTTCGTTGAAAAAAAATGCGTGGGCTCCCGCTGTATTTTCTCCACCAGACAGACAAAGCAAAGCGAGTGGGGGCAGATAATAACAGCCTAGGGAGGGTACATTTTTTGTGCCCCCCCTGGCTACTAACATCTGCCCCCAGACACCCCAGAAAGGGCAAATCTATAATTAGATTCGCCCTTTCTGGCACTTTGCCCGTCTTTCCCATTGCCCTGTAGCGGTGGCGAATGGGTTAATAATCTCACCTTACTGTCACCTTAGTATTGAAAGGTGACCTTAAGGCAGGTTAATAATTGAGAGCTGTCAATTAGACAACTATCAATTATTAATCCTATTGTATGAAAGAAAAATCAAACACACACAGTTTAATAAAAAATAAGTTTAATTAAATAATCACACAGTTTTTTACCATATTTTATTTTCCTGCTAAAACCATTTCCTGTAATAAAAATAAAATAAAAAAGTAAAATTATACTTACCAATCCGATGTACAGTCAGGTCCCACGCTGTAATCCATCAGAAAGGGTTAAGAGGTTACAGTTAGCAGGGAGATAATTCTGTCTCCTAGCTGTAACCCCCTGAATGAATAAGTTCCTCTACCACAGAAAGTAGAGGAATAGATTCATGAATGGAGCTTAATTGATTTATTGGCAATTTAACTTTAGTGACCTGACCTAAAGGGAAAGTGGACACAATCAATTAAGCTTCATTCATGAAACACATCCTCTCCTGTCGCCAGGAGAGGAACTTATTCATTCAGGAGCTTTGAGCTGAGCATGCAGGATTACTTGCACTGCTTGACTCAAAGCTAGTTAACCCTTTGTGAAGGATTACAGCGTGGGACGTGACAGATCAGCGGAATAGGTAAGAATAATGTTTTTTTATTTTTTTGTTCTTTATTTTAGGAGATCAATGGCTTCGCACGGATTAAGTGTAAAATAAAATATGGTCAAAAAAATGTGTTTTTATTTCATTAAAATTAATTTTTATTAATGTGTCTGTGTTTTTTTAATTTACTTCAATAGGATTAATAATTGATAGTTGTCTAATTGACAGCTCTCAATTATTAACCTGCCTTAAGGTCACCTTTCAATACTAAGGTGACATTAAGGTGAGATTATTAACCCATTCGCCACCGCTACAGGGCAATGGGAATAGACGGGCAAAGTGCCAGAAAGGGCGAATCTAATTATAGATTTGCCCTTTCTGGGTGTCTGGGGGCAGATGTTAGTAGCCAGGGGGGGCACAAAAAAAAAGTACCCTCCCTAGGCTATTATTATCTGCCCCCACTCGCTTGCTTTGTCTGTCTGGTGGAGAAAATACAGCGGGAGCCCACGCATTTTTTTGTCAACGAATTTACACCTTTAATTAACCCTACATGTCTGAAATTTAGCACAAATACACTCATGTAATTGTAAGTTCTAAACAAATATCAAAATACAGGAAATGACATGGTTAAATGTGTGGAAACAATGTATCATTTCATGTCGGCTTCTGTGATTTCACAGAAGCCGGCAATTGAATTAGCGGCTATAACAGTATGTAGAAGTCTAGGAACTATAAATATATGTATATATACATGTCACAATGACATGTATGTGTTCTATGTGTATATATCTATTCTTTTTTTTGTGATTGAAATACTATTCTTTTGGATCCATTATATGTCAGTTTTGCAAGCCTGCGAGAAAATCTCGCAAGTCGGATGAAAATCGGATGTTACAAGGTACACACACATGCGACTAAATCGCATCTTTGAAGGAAAATCGGATGCCAGAAGGATGTGTGATGTTTGCATTTTGATCCGACAATCGACCGTCTAAAACGGACCGATTTTTTGTCGTTGTGTGTGACGCCGGCCTAAGGCTGCACAACCCCTTTAAGGTCGAAATACGCTGACAATAGTATATCTGCCCTGCATGCAGTGGGAATGTCAGGCTCAACAAGGTCCTGTCTAACAAAAGGCCGGGATAGCAGGAGCCGCTGTGACAGCATTCTGACAGGGGGCAGTAACTTTTTCACATGGTTCATATAGATGTTGGTAAATATGCTTATGCATTAAAAATTTATAGAAAATAAATGATTAAATGGTCACTTGGAAACACGGAATTACTATTTTACAGCAATGTAATATTGTCACATTGTCATTTTTTTAACCCCTTCCCGACCCATGACGCCACGTAGGCGTCATGAAAATCAGTGCCAATCCGACCCATGACGCCTATGTGGCGTCATGAAAGGATCGCGTCCCTGCGGATCGGGTGACCGGGGTCCTGAAAGGTCACCCGACCCGCCGGCACAGGACCCTTTGTGCTTCACCACAGTGCGCCCTGCATAGTCAAAAAATTTATTTTGATCACTGTGATAAACTGTCACAGTGATCAAAATAAAAAAAAGTAAGTGAACCCCCCTGTCATAGGTAGGGAAAAATAATAAAGAATTTTTTTTTTTCCTATTAGGCCCTGTGCACACGTTGCGGATTTTGCTGCGGATCCGCAGCTGATTTCTCTGCTGATCCGCAGCTGATTTCTCTGCTGATCCGCAGCTGATTTCACTGCTGATCCGCAGCGGATTTCGCTGCTGATCCGCAGCGGATTTCGCTGCTGATCCGCAGCGGATTTCGCTGCTGATCCGCAGCTGATTTCGCTGCTGATCCGCAGCTGATTTCGCTGCTGACCTCAGCTGATTTCGCTGCTGATCCGCTGCTGATTTCGCTGCTGATCCGCTGCTGATTTCGCTGCGGATCAGCAGCGAAATCAGCAGCTAAATCAGCTGCGGATCAGCAGCAAAATCAGCTGCGGATCAGCAGCGGATTTCGCTGCTGATCCGCAGCTGATTTCGCTGCTGATCCGCAGCTGATTTCGCTGCTGATCCGCAGCGGATTTCGCTGCTAATCTGCAGCTGATTTCACTGCTGATCCGCAGCTGATTTCGCTGCTGATCCGCAGCGGATTTCACTGCTAATCCGCAGCGGATTTTGCTGCGGATCAGCAGCGGATTTTGCTGCGGATCCGCAGCGGATTTGGCGCTGCGGATCCACAGCAGATCCAGAAACCATGTACAGTACAATGCAAATAAATGGTAAAAAAAAAACGCTGTGTACATGCTGCAGATTTTTCAGCGCGGATTTGCTGCGGTTTTAAATCCGCAGCATGTCAATTCTTTGTGTGGATTCCGCAGCGATTTTACACCTATTCCATTATAGGCGTAAAACCGCAGAGAAAAAACGCAGCAAATCCGCGCTAAATACGCAGGTAAAAGGCAGGTCGTTTTACCTGCGGATTTTAGAAAAATCCGCAAGTGAATCCGCAACGTGTGCACGGGGCCTTAGGGTCAGGCTGGGTTCATATTGCATTATGGCAGTCCGTTAGATGGACTGCGTTTCACCGCGGTATAACGCGGTGTAACGCAGTCCGTTAACGCTGCCATTCACCCAATTTGTGTGCGCATCGCAACGCATGCCATGAAGCGGCATGCGTTCGCGACGTGTCGTCATTCAGTGACGGAGCCTTGGACGCAGGCTGCAGCGTCTGGGCTCCATCACCGCTAGCACAGATGAATCATCGCTGATTCCTCTGCACTAGCGGGTATAGCATAACGCGATCGCGTTATGCTATACCGTTACCAGCCTGTCAACGCTACGTGTTGAACGGGCTGGTAAAACGCAATATGAACCCAGCCTTAGGGTTAGAACTAGGGTTAGGGTTAGAACTAGGGTAAGGGTTAGAACTAGGGTAAGGGTTAGAACTAGGGTTAGGGGTGTTTTGGGGTTAGGGTTGGGATTAGGGTTAGGCTTGTGGTTAGGTTTATGGTTAGAGTTGGGATTAGGGTTAGGGGTGTGTTGGGGTTAGGGTTATGGTTAGGGTTTGTATTAGGGTTAGGGGTGTGTAGGGGTTAGGGTTGGGGTTAGGGGTGTGTTGGGGTTAGGGTTGTAGTTAGAATTGAGGGGTTTCCACTATTTAGGTACATCAGGGGATCTCCACACGCAACATGGCGCCACCATTGATTCCTGCAAATTTTGCGTTCAAAAAGTCAAACAGTGCTCCCTTTATTCCAAGCCCCGACGTGTGCCCAAACAGTGATTTGCCCCCACATATGGGGTATCAGCGTACTCGGGAAAAATTGGGGGTCTAATTTCTCCTGTTACTGTTGGGAAAAAAAATTGGGGACTAAAAAAGTTATTTTTGTGGAAAAAAAATGATTTTTTATTTTCACGGCTCTGCGTTATAAACTTCTGTGAAGAACTTGGGGGTTCAAAGTGCTCACCACACATCTAGATAAGTTCCTTGCGGGGTCTAGTTTCCAAAATGGGGTCACTTGTGGGGGGTTTCTACTGTTTAGGCACATCAGGGGCTTTGCAAAGGCAACATGACGCCCACAGAACATTCCATCAAGTCTGCATTCCAAAATGGCGCTCCTTCCCTTCTGTGCTCTCCCATGCACCAAAACAGTGGTTCCTCCCACATATGGGGTACCAGTGTACTCAGGACAAACTGTACAACAACTTTTGTGGTCCAATTTCTCCTGTTACCCTTGTGAAAATAAAAAATTGCGGGTTAAAAAAATCAGTTTTTGAGGAAAAAAATGATTTTTTATTTTCACGGCTCTGCATTACAAACTTCTGTGAAGCACGTGGGGGTTCAAGGTGCTCACCACACATCTAGTTAAGTTCCTTGAGGGGTCTAGTTTACAAAATGTGGTCACTTGTGGGGGGTTTCTACTGTTTAGGCACATCAGGGGCTCTGCCCGCCCGCAGACCATTCCATCAAGTCGGCATTTCAAAGCGTCACTACATCCCTTCCAAGCCCTGACGTGTGCCCAAACAGTGGTTCTCCCCCACATGTGAGGTACTAGCGTACTTAGGACAAATTAGACAACAACTTTTGGGGTCCAATTTCTCCTGTAACCATTGTGAAAATAAAAAATATGGGGCTAAATAATAATTTTTTGAGAAAAAAAAAAGATTTTTTATTTTCACGGCTCTGCGTTATAAAGTTTTGTGAAGTACCTGGGGGTTCAAAGTGCTCACTGTGCATCTGCATAAGTTTCTTAGGGGGTCTAGTTTCCAAAATGGGGTCATTTGTGGGGGAGCTCCAAAGTTTAGGCATACAGGGGCTCTCCAAACATGACATGGTGTCCGCTAACGACTGGAGCTAATTTTCCATTCAAAAAGTCAAATGGTGCTCCTTCCCTTCTGAGCCCTGCCGTGCGCCCAAACAGTGGTTTATGACCACATATGAGGTATCTGTGTACTCAGGAGAAATTGCCCAACAAATTTTAGGATCCAATTTATACTGTTGCCCATGTGAAAATGAAAAAACTGAGGCTAAAAGAAAATTTTTGTGAAAAAAAAAGTACTTTCTTTTTTTACGGATCAATTTGTGAAGCACTTGGGGGTTCAAAGTGCTCACTCTGCATCTAGATAAGTTCCTTGGGGGGTCTAGTTTCCAAAATGGGGTCACTTGTGGGGGAGCTCCAATGTTTAGGCACACAGGGACTCTCCAAATGCGACATGGCATCCGCTAAATATTCCAGCATATTTTCCATTCAAAAAGTCAAATGGCGCTCCTTCCCTTCTGAGCCCTGCCGTGCGCCCAAACAGTGGTTTATGACCACATATGAGGTATCGGTGTACTCAGGAGAAATTGCCCAACAAATTTTAGGATCCAATTTATACTCTTGTCTATGTAAAAATGAAAAAACTGAGGCTAAAAGAAAATTTTTGTGAAAAAAAAAGTACTTTCTTTTTTTTACGGATCAATTTGTGAAGCACCTGGGGGTTCAAAGTGCTCACTCTGCATCTAGATAAGTTCCTTGGGGGGTCTAGTTTCCAAAATGGGGTCACTTGTGGGGGAGCTCCAATGTTTAGGCACACAGGGACTCTCCAAATGCGACATGGCAACCGTTAAATATTCCAGCATATTTTCCATTCAAAAAGTCAAATGGCGCTCCTTCCCTTCTGAGCCCTGCCGTGCGCCCATACAGTGGTTTATGACCACATATGAGGTATCAGTGTACTCAGGAGAAATTGCCCAACAAATTGTAGGATCCATTTTATCCTGTTGCCCATGTGAAAATGAAAAAACTGAGGCTAAAAGAAAATTTTTGTGAAAAAAAAAGTACTTTCTTTTTTTTACGGATCAATTTGTGAAGCACCTGGGGGTTCAAAGTGCTCACTCTGCATCTAGATAAGTTCCTTAGGGCGTCTAGTTTCCAAAATGGTGTCACTTGTGGGGAGCTCCAATGTTTAGGCACACAGGGACTCTCCAAATGCGACATGGCAACCGCTAAATATTCCAGCATATTTTCCATTCAAAAAGTCAAATGGCGCTCCTTCCCTTCTGAGCCCTGCCGTGCGCCCAAACAGTGGTTTATGACCACATATGAGGTATCTGTATACTCAGGAGAAATTGCCCAACAAATTTTAGGGTCCATTTTATCCTGATGCCCATGTAAAAATGAAAAAATTGATGCTAAAAGAAAAATTTTGTTGGAAAAATTAAAATGTCCATTTTTTCCTTCCACGTTGCTTTAGTTCCTGTGAAGCACCTGAAGGGTTAATAATCTTCTTGAATGTAGTTTTGAGTAGCTTGAGGGGTGCAGTTTTTATAATGGTGTCACTTTTGGGTATTTTCTGCCATATAGACCCCTCAAAGTGACTTCAAATGTGAGGTGGTCCCTAAAAAAATGGTTTTGTAAATTTTGCTGTAAAAATGAGAAATCGCTGGTCAACTTTTAACCCTTATAACTTCCTAACAAAAAAAAATGTTGTTCCCAAAATTGTGCTGATGTAAAGTAGACATGTGGGAAATGTTATTTATTAACTATTTTGTGTCACATAACTCTCTGGTTTAACAGAATAAAAATTCAAAATTTGAAAATTGCGAAATTTTCAAAATTTTGGCCAAAGTTCCATTTTTTTCACAAATAAACGCAAAAATTAGCGACCTAAATTTACCACTAACATGAAGCCCAATATGTCACGAAAAAACAATCTCAGAATCGCTATGATCCGTTGAAGCGTTCCTGAGTTATTACCTCATAAAGGGACACTGGTCAGAATTGCAAAAAAATGGCCAGGTCATTTAGGTCAAAATAGGCTGGGTCATGAAGGGGTTAAATAAAGTTTTTTTAATGTATTTAATTTTTGCCTGGAGTCTCATTTTTAGGAGGTTTGACATTTCTATATGTCGTATTGAAATAGCAGGAGATGTATGGGAGGAGATAGAGATAGACTTGTTGCTAAGGATGTGCATGTAACATTTAACGTATCCATAGCAACTAGCAGCCACTCTTATCTATGGCATCAAAACCATCCAGCAGAAAACCGGGCCTAGTCGCCCATAGCAACCTATTCAGGAGTACGTTTGGGAAATAAAAGCTGGTCTTTTTGATTGGTTGCTATGGGTGACGTGACAATGTTTTGCATCAGCAAAATAGAAGAAATGGGTAGATGAGGTCTGTGGGTGACGGCATTTGTCAAAGTTGGGCAAAGTACTGAAGAAGGGGAAAGGCACTTGACAGTAGGGCCATTACCAATCTCATCAACAAAAAGGCATAACGTGAAGCTCCTGGGCCCTAATCCAGAATCGGCACCAGGGCCACATGCATAGTGCTGGCCTCCACTTTCAGGGCACAGACTGTTTGGACCCTCCAGACTCCAGGGCCTGGGTGCGTTCACAACCTCGGTCTCATTTAGTTCTGCCCCTGCTCATCCTCTATCATTTTTCAGATCAAAGAAGTGCAGAACAAATCTGTTTTTAGCATCTATCTACAGGGGTAATCCAGTGTTGTTCATTGCACCATGCGGAAGGGAGTAGCGCATTAAAAACAAATGGCAGAATATCAGATTTTCTGGACAAGCAGATGCCTCTTTGCAGCACATTTTGAATTGACCATTAATTCTTGTGCTTTCTTCTGCAAACTTTCAAGTTAGCTTTATATACAGCACCCTTCAATTTACACTGGATAAAAATTCTACTGTCTAGTTATTCTGTGTTAGCGGTCACTACAGATTATCCATTAATGTGGACTATGCCCTCAGAGCTAGAACTTTCTTATCTTCTCATTAAATAAAGTCATGAAAAAAAGATAAGTACATCTCTTTGAATTCTATGATGTTGTGTGTTGTGACAAAGTCACTGGCAAAGTGCTGGAGCAAAGATATGCAACACTGAGGTTATTAACTTCAGTGATATGAACCTAGAAAAATGCTCCAGCACAGTAAGTGCTGAGAGGGGTTAATCGCCATGTTAAGGGCTAGATTTAGTGAATAGCTGAAGAGTGGGTGGGAGGCTGTTTATCATATCTCCACCCCAGGGTGTGGTTTAGGAGGTAAATGGTCACCCTTCTGAGTCATTCAGTGTTGGGTGTGCCTGGAGATGTGAGCTCCAGAGCTGTGCGTGAAGATTAGGGAAGTTTAACCTTTTTTATGTTTGTTTCCATAGTGGGCGAATCTCCGCAGCAACACAGACTGTGCCATTTGTTTTTTTGTATGTTTACCATTCTGCCAGAAAGGCCTTCCTTATTTATGTTGTTAACTCTGCCCTAGTTTATGCTGTACCTAAATAAACCAGTGAAAAATTTAAAGAGACAGCGTTCCTGTGTCTACCTCGATGAGTAACCGAGTGAGTCAATATACCACAGTATCAAGACGAAAAAAAAAAAATCTGGTCCTTCAGAGGTCTTAAAATTCAGTAAATAAAACCTCAGATGAATAACACATTACAAATAGCAATGTATTATTATGTACCAAAACTAGGATAAAATGCAGAAGCGGTGAGTGAAAAATGAAATACAACTCATATTTAGCAGCAATAACTTAAAACAATTTTTTATCAATTTCTCTGTGACTTCTTCTTCAGTCTTTCAGCATTCTGATGGAATTTCGGCCCACTTTCCTTTATAGGCCAGGATCACACATGCGACAAAGTCGTCCGACACTCGCATGTGAAATCCCAGCTCTGGCGCCGGCACTCGAGAGTGGAGCGAGCGGCTGCATAGAACTACATGCAGCCGCGCACTCCACTCCCGAGTGCCGGCGCCAGAGCTGGGATTTCACATGCAAGTGTCTGCTCCGGCCATAATGTTCCTTCTGTTCCTTGAGGTTTGGGACATTTGTTTCTGTCCTGCTTTCTTAAGGTTCCTCCACAGCATTTCTGTTGGTTTGAGGTCTGGACTATGACTGGGCCACTGCAACATCTTGGTTCTTTATCAGCTATTATGATGTAGATTTGGTACTGTAAGGCCTCTTCACACATCCGTTTTTTTGTATCAGGCATGATCCGACGTGTTGCTAAAAAAACGGATCCGGTACCGGTTACGTTTTTTTATCATTGACTTTCATTAGCGCCGGATCGTGCCTGATGTCATTGCGTTGTATCCGTTTTTGTCTGGATCCGGCGGAAATGTACATTCCGGCGGCCGGACAAAACGGAGCATGTAACGTTTTTTTTGTTTGCCGGAGCCGCCTGATGTGCCTGAAGCGGCGCATCAGGCGGCCGGAAACAATATATACAACAGGAAAAAATTGGAATCTAATAATAAATAATAAAAATAAGAAAATATATATAAAATATATCCAAATATTAAAATATAAATTATACTCCAAAATAAATTCCTGGCCGGAAACAATAGAAGTCAATGGAACCGGATCAGACTTTTTGTGCAATCCGGCAAAAGTCTGATCCAGATTCTGGAAACCAAGGTCTACTACTACTACTACTACTACTACTACTACTACTACTACTACTACTACTACTACTACTACTACATTTTCCAGTGTCTCCGGGCATCCAAAACCCTCTTTTTCTGGGTTCAAAAGTTCAGGTCGGATCCAGCAAAAAAAACGGATCCGTTGCATCAGTTTTTTTATTTCAGTGCCGGATCCGTCCCTTCAGGTGTTCGACGGATCATGCCTGATACAAAAAAACGGATGTGTGAAAGAGGCCTAATAGGGATCATTGTCCCATTGCATGACCAAGTTTCAGCAAAGCTTATGCGTAGATGACCTTACATCTGACTCTAAAATACTTTGGTATATAGAGGAGTTCATGGCCGACTCAACAAAAGGAAAGTGCCCAGATCCTATGGCTGCAAAATAAGCCCAAATTATCACCCCTCCTCCAGCGTACTTGACAACTGGTACGACGCGTTTGGTTTTCACCAAATGTGGTGCAGGGCATGATGGCCAAACATCTCCACTTTGGTCATCACTCACTGTGAGGGGCAGAGCCAAGGCCGTAGGCATGGCTGAAGCTAGTGGTTCTGGCATGCCTTGGCCCCCATCACATGCAGAAGGTCTTCAAAGGTCAGCATACCTGTGGCCTCACTTGCTGTAACATCAGGGTCTCCTCTGCGTCGCTGGAGTTCTCTATCACACAATTGCGCACATACTGAGACACAGTCCATCTTTAACTGAAAACACAACACTTTACTTCTTTCTGTTCGCAGCACATCCAATTTAGTTACATCAACAGCAACGTGTTCCATACAATCCACGTATTCCACTTTCCTTACTTCACTTCCTTTGGCCCATAGCACATTACTGGGTCGTACCACCTCCGGCGGTAATGCAGCGTCCTCTGTGTTCACACTCACTGCGCTTGGGGGGGTTCCCTCAACCGTTTCGCCCCGGATCTGAGGGCATCAGCCCATGCGATAAGCTGCCACATTCTGGAGCGACCTGCGTCTCTGTACTATTCTGGCCTCTGCTGTAAACTCTGTTCCTTCACTGTAGTGCCCAACGCTGTTTGTCTTCACTTCTGCCCCACTGAGCCCTGGATGGCTGGGTCCTGTACTTAGCTTTACGTGGTAGCTGCCTCTTCCTGGGCTTAATAGCCTGTCAGAATGGTCTGGGCACCTTGGCCCCTACTAAACTCCTTGAGGAAGTCCTCCCTCTCTTAGCTGCAGCTGACCCCTCCTATGTTAAATATTCACATGCTGGGTTCCCATCCTTTCTGTACTATGCACAATATCGTACTATGCAATGTACCCCCATCTAGTGGCCATAAATAGGTACTACGCTTTCCCTAACCAGTACTAACAGACATATCATATATACATATCTATACATAATAGCACGAAAATCACATTTACATAACCGGAACGTATTTAAGGGGTTAGGGGCATATACTATACATTGCAACTCCTTACACCATCTCCACTTTGGTCTTTCCTCATTGAAATTGTGTGAATACACACCTGAATGATCCAGACCAGCAACCTGCCCAAACTTCTGCTTTTATAGAGGTGGTTACACTTGCTGGTAAACTATTAATTAAGGGTTGCTACTTTCCATCTCAATTCCCTAGAAGCAGAAAGGGTGTGCTTCATTTTTCAAACACTGCTTATGCACTTTGGCCTGGTTAATAAATAATGGCATGGTGTAATTCATCATGTGTTGTTGTTCATCTAAGGTTGTAGTGATCTAATAGTATGACCATGTAAGGAACAGATTTTTTAATAATGTCATGATACATAAAATCATGGCATTCAAAGTGAGTGTACTTAGTCAAAGGCTTCGATTTTCTCCTGTCTGTACACAATCCAGTAATAACCAGTGTGCCTGGGCACCAATGACGCATTTAAGAAATGCAGCCCGCACTAGCCTGGGAGGTTCAAACATTCAGTATTTTTCACTATTTTACCTCAGTATTTGTAAGCAAAAACCAGGAGTGATTGATAAATACACAAGTGGTGACGTGTTTCTATTGTACTTTTCCTCTGATTGTTACCCTGATGGTTTTGGCTTACAAATACTGATGCAAATTACTGACCAAATACTGAACGTGTGAACATGGCCAAAACTTGGGCATGCAGCAATTTTTTTCTCAAACCGACATGTTCTGTGGAAAAAAATCAGACATGTGCACGGCCCCATAGACTAACATCCGAGTGTGATCCGATGTTTTGTCAGATTGCAGTCGGATTGAAAATGCGCCATAGAATCATAGAATCATAGAATCATAGAATGGTAGAGTTGGAAGTTACCTCCTGGGCCTTCTGGTCCAACCCCCTGCTCAAAGCAGGATTCTCTAAATCATCCCAGACAGATGTCTATCCAGCCTCTGTTTGAAGACTTCCATTGAAGGAGAACTCACCACCTCTCGTGGCAGCCTGTTCCACTTATTGATCACCCTGTCAAAAAGTTTTTTCTAATATCTAATTTGTGTCTCCTCCCGTTCAGTTTCATCCCATTGCTTCTAGTCTTTCCTTGTGCAAATGAGAATAAAGATGATCCTTCTACAATGTGACAGCCCTTGAGAAATTTGTAGACAGCTATTAAGTCTCCTCTCAGTCTTCTTTTTTGCAAGCTAAACATTCCCAAATCCTGCAACCGTTCCTCATAGGACATGGTTTGCAGACCGGCGCCCATCTGCACCTGCCCGTAAACAGGTAATTTTTTTACTAAACAATGAACATCCTAAAAGCAAAACCCTAGCAACTGTGGCCTCAATTGCATTCAATTTTCATAATTTCATTTTATATAGAATTTTTTTTTCATTTATCAGTGTACTATTTGGTAAAGGGAATGGCGGAATTCTGAACTACTATTGGTATCTCTCAAAATATAAATCAATCTTGTGTGCGACTATATCAATGACAAAATTTTAACAGACTGGAAATCCCTTCATGTTTTGTGGCTGTTGAACAGCCGCGAGACATGCAGGTGCGGGGACTCGAACATAGTAATCGAGCACGCCGAAGTCACTGGGTTAGCACCCGAGCATGCTCAGATAACACCTTATGCCAGCACACACGCTGGTATCTGTAGCACGTGTCTTTTGGCTGTTCTGCATTATAATGCTGGGGTCACACCATAGTATCAGATGTGATATGCTTATGACACTCAGCTCAAACTCTTCTGCGATTGTGATCCAAATGTCAGTGCTCTGTGATCTGATCCATGAGAGATTTGCAGTGCAGGAGAAGAGGAGACGGAGAAAGTATTGTCTCCATCTCCTCCATAGTTGGTAATGACACTGCACTTGGATGACATTCGAGTGCAGTCCAATGTTCTGCAATACTCGAATGCACTCATAGCATGCCACAATTGTTTTCTCATGCCGAATCAGCATGGAAAAATAATTGCAGATCTGAGCTGTTCCATAGAATAACATTGGTCCGAGAGCTATGTGATGTTTTATAGCATATCACTCGGCCGTGTTATACGCTCGTGTGAGCGAGCCCTTACCATGTGAGCCAAGCCGACTTAGTAAAGGCTGTTAAAACAAGAAATAAATAAAGATGTAAATGTGTATGTAAACTTTTGACAGTAAGTAATAAAAATGCCTTAAAACATTATTCTGGCATTTGGCAAATATTAATAATTATGGTAATCCTAACTGACCTAAAACTGGAAAGGTTTATTCTGATTTCAAGTCAGATATTGAGAAAAACCTGCAGGTATGTCTTTTTATGTAGTGTATGGAAACTTCTGGTTTCAACTGTATCTATATATTATCTATGTAAATCTCTGCACATCTTTAACACCTACAAATCTGTCATTTCTATTCTGCATTCTATTCCAACACGTATTGCATAGACTGTACACAAGTATACATGGAAGGTAAAAAAAAAAAAGAACACACGGATCGTAAAAATGGACTTTCTCACACGTATGTGGAGTGCCCGCCAGGGCTGTGGGGTACCCGGTACCGGGCCACTTCTTAAAGGGGTGGTATCATGGCAGCAGTTACCCGGTTCGTGGGCCTGGACGTCCAATAAAAGGGGATGATGAAAAGGGTAAAAAAAGTTTGTAATATAATGGATTAAAATGTTCATGACGCCACCTGTGGTGTTCAGTCAGCGGACCGACGCTGCAATGCAGATCCTCTGGGAATATGATAGAGCAGCAGAGATGGTTAAGCTCTCCAGGTGTAGAACTGTGTCCCAGGGCAGTTAGGATGTTAAAGGTGATGATGGTAATCAGGGCCGGTGTCAGCACCTGTCGCACCCGGGTAAGTGCCGGGGCCCTGAGCAGGTGGGGGTCCACTTGCCGTCAGAGACACCGGCGTAGTATGAGGGGCCCTGTGCCAGTTCCGGCACCCACGAGTGTGCCCTCCCTGCTTGCTCAGGGCCCCAGCACTTGCAATACTTACCTCTTCCTGCTCCACCGCTGTGACGTCTTACGCGTTTCCTGACAGTGACATTCAGGTCAGAGAGCGCAATGACGTCACGTCCATCATACACTGGAGCATCATATACGGGGCCCATTATAACCTGGAGCATCATATGGGGCCTATTATATATGGAGCATTATTTGGGGCTCATCATACACTGGAGCATTATATATGGGGCCCATCATATACTGTATGGAGCTTTATATGCGACTCATTATACTGTATGGAGCAATATGTGGGGCTCATTATACTCTATGGGGACCGTCCTATACTGTATGGCACATTATATGAGGACCATCATATACTGGAGTATTATGTGGAACTAATCATATACTATATGGAACATTATATGGGACCAATTATTCTGTATGGAGCAATATATGGGGCTCATTATTCTGTATGGCGCACTATGTGGTGGCCATAATACTGTATGGAGGAATATACTGTCAGGTTTTTGAGCTATTGTAGAATTTACAATAGAAATCACTCATGTAATGTAAGAAGTGAAGTATTTATTATTGTACTATACCTATATTTCTCTGCCCTATCGGAGCATCATGAATTGTGGTATGTGTTAAAGGGGACCACTGAGACTCTTTGGCCCGGGGCCCACGAAAACCTGGAGCCAGCCCTGATGGTAATGATGGTGGTGATTGTTGCGGTGCAGGGTGGGCGACGCGGGAGTGACTCAGAGGACACAGCAGGATGCAGTTTCCAACACTTTACTCACAGTTCACTTGTGCTCAGATGCCCGCTTGGTGCCGTGTCCTCCAGGTGAGGGGTCCAGCAAACTCCCAGGTAGATTGGGCTGCACCTTTCCAGGACTCTTTCAGTGTGTACCTCTCCTGGCCGTCTCACTGCGCTGGCTTCCGCCCTCCTGCCCAGCACCTTCACAAACAGTGTCCCAAGCCAGCAGCCGTGGACCTTGTCGGGTGACGTCCTCTGAGTCCCCTTGCTCCTATATTGCTGCCTTTTCAGCTAATAATTGTGGATGTGGCTGGGCACCTACAGATGCCCCTGCCTCCGGCTTGCTATCTGAGTCTTGTAGTCCTCCACTAGTCTTTGGGACCGGTTCCCCTACTGGACCTGGGCCCTCCACTTCTGGATACGGGCCCCACGGGTGGCTTCGGCACTTCCCGTGTCCCTAGGACCCCTTCTGTCCACCCGGGAGCTTCCTTCAGACTCCCCTCACAATTCTCTCTCTGCAGCTTCTCTACTGCACTCCTCCTTTGGTCTCCTCAGACCAACTAACTTCTTCCCGCTCTCTAAGCTCCTCCCCCTTCTTCCTACCTTCCCCACCCATACCCCAACACCCTTTCCTACCCAGCCTGAGATGAGGCCCTCCTCCCTAAGGCTATGTACCCACGTTGCAGAAATGCTCCGGAATTGCCCAGAGTATTTCTGGAACTCCCTGCCGTGGGTAAAACGCATGTGGAATACGCATGCGTTTTCCGGCCAAACACAAGGATTTTGCAAGCGTTTTTAGCTTGCAGAATGCTAGCGCTTTTCCAAGCGATTTGAAGCATCGTTTGGAAAAGTGATTGACAAGTTGGTCACACTTGTCATGCTTAGTGCTTTTGCTATTGATGAATGTTAAAAATAATTAAAAAAAAAAAATGGATATACTCACCTCCTGGCGGCCCCCAATCTCCTCAGCAGCGATCCCGGTCCTCAGCGGCGCTGCCTGCAAGTTCCGTTCCCAGGCGTGCTTAGCGAGAATGACCTTTGCGACGTCGCGGTCACTCGACCGCGACATCACAAAGGTCATTCTCGCTATGCACGCCTGGGAACGGAACTTGCCAGCAGCGGCACTGAGAACCGGGAGGACTCTGGGGGCCAACAGAGGGTAAGTATATCCCTATTTTTTATTTTAATTTTATTTTTTACAGGAATATGGTACCCAGGGCCTGGAGGAGAGTCTCATCTCCTCCAAACCCTGGGTACCATCCGCACATGAAGCGCTCACTTTACGCATGGTGGCATGGCCACATGCGTAAAGTGAGCGTTTCAATGCAATCCTATGGTGGCAGAATCGCCGTGAGTCCGCTAAAATAATGAACATGCTGTGGATTTTTCTGCTATGCGATTCCGCAGCGGAAAAATCCGCAGCATTGGCACAGCAACTGCGGAATACCATAGGATTGCATGGGATGCGTTTTGTTAGCTTTTTTATAAGCATTTCCGCTGCGTAAAAAAGCAGTAAAAACGCTTAAAAAACGCAACGTGGGCACATAGCCTAAGGGTACACCCAGGTGCCCTGACTGAACTGGTGTGTGTCGGGTGCGAGTGTTAGAGTCCTGGGTGGTGCTCTCTCCTTTCCTGAGAGTGGGATACCACTCCTCTGGATGAGGTGCAGTACCTCTATGGCGACTGGACCCTCGGGCGCCACACATGTTTTTTCAAGTGGACGTGTGAGGGGTCAGGTCATATGGAAACTAAGTATTAGAATAAAAAGCTTAACCTGTTATGTTAAAATACATGAATATAGTCTTTGATTTATTTCAATGTGCACTTGTTTGCAGTGGGATGAGTATCCGGTGAAGGAATGCGATTACACTTATTTTTTTTGTGCAAATTCCTGAGCGAGTGCAGAGAGCCTAACAATGTATGGTCTGTTTCTCAGGACGCATTAAAATATTTCATAGGATTTACCAATGGCAAAGCCAACACCAGGAATCCTTTTCTTTCTTTTAGATTATGTTCTGATTTGTTTTCGCAAAGCTATTTACAACATGTTCCATCCAAATATATATTTTATTGAACTGAAGAGTTAAAGGGAATCTGTCAGGAGTTTTCTGTTATGTAATCTGACATATGCATGATGTAGAGCAGTGTTTCTCAACTCCAGTCCTCAGGACCCACCAACAGGTCATGTTTTCAGGATTTCCTTAGTATTGCACAGGTGATAATTTTATCACCTGCTCAAGCATTAATTCCATCACCTTTGCAATACTAAGGAAATCCTGAAAACATGACCTGTTGGTGGCTCCTGAAGACTGGAGTTGAGAAACACTGATGTAGAGGCTAAGACCCTGATTCTAGCGATGTATCACTTAGTTTACTGGGTGCTGTAGTTTTTACAAAATCACAGTTCTCTCTCTGCTGCAGATCAAGCGGTACTATGAATGCTTAGCCCTGTTTAACCACGCCCAAACCACTGATTGGCAGTTTTCTGTGTACACTGTATAGTGACAGAAACTTGCCAATCAGTGGTGGGGTCGGGATCATACAGAACAGCAGGACAAGAAGGCACGAGAAACATAGTCCTGTAATGATAATCTCATGCAGATAAAAATGTCACGAAGTGACTGTCACTGTGTGACACAACTCAACGGATGGTCGGTCAGCTAACGGCACAACTCACATACAACGGAATGGAATAGGGGTGAGGAAGGCCCTACCAATAGGGAGTGAGGGATGGTCACCACCTGAGCTTCAACCTGAGCCTGCCCCTACACTCACCTAACGCCCAATACGGGTCCTTCCCCCCGCAGCCGTCAGGATACCTTGTCCCTAGTTGTCACCTACTACTGTCCTGGCCGGCAAGGAGCACTAGCCTCACCTCTGCAGATAATAAACACAGGGGGAAGTGACACACACCAAAGGGACAAGGTAACAAAAACACCAGACTTAGCTTATGTACGCCACTAAGCTCCACACTGCAGATAACAACAGCAACTGGACTCCAAATGCCTGACATGGCCGATACCAGAGAGCTGCTCCTGCTTGGCTGGTCTCCAGAAAGGAACTGTATAACCAACAGTCAGCTGATGCATCAAGTGACCTTTTAGAGGATGGTGGGAGTGGTCACCCCCAACCCCCCACATCAGCTGACCCAGCAACACTGCAGTAACACCAGGGAAAACTAACATTAACCCCCAATGGTCCAAAAGGAAAAAAGTTTTAAGTGAGAGGAACCAGAGCTGCCACAAATCCAAAAATGGATCCTGACAAAAACACTGATTTTATTGAAATAGTAACACACAGCCAAGTAAGTGACACATTGCTGTAATCAGGGTCTCAGCCCCTACATCATTGTGCTTTCAGATTACATTGCAAAACCTGGTAACAGATTCACTTTAAATGTGTTTGCCATGAAATATTACTTTTTTTATTAAATGTGTCGGAATACTTTAAAGAAAAAAAAAGAAGAGATATTTACCGTTGGCTCCATTCCTGGTAATACTGATCTCCTCTGGTCTGTGTACCCTTGATACAATAGAAATAGCTGGAACACTCAGCCTTCACTAGTTAAGGTAGGACAGGTCACACTGTGAAGCCAGTTTCACACGTCAGTGTCTCCGGTACGTGTAGTGACAGTCTTCTCACGTACCAGAGACACTGAAACACGTAGACCCATTCAAATGAATGGGTCTATGCACGTCAGCGTGTTTCTCACGGACCGTGTGTTTGTGTGCAAAACACGCAGACATGTCAGTTTTTACCGGTACACACGGGCCGCAAAACGTTCCGCACACAGAGAACAGTGCACACTGTCCTCCATGTGCACGAACAGCCGCCGGGGAAGTAGCGCTACTGTAAGCTGCTGTTCCCCGGCGCCTGGTGCTGAAGCCGGCTGTCACTATTCTCCCCTGCTCTGCCGGCGAGCAGCGCAAGCTGGGGAGAATGGATGAAAGCCGCTTTCAGCACCAGGCGCCGGGGAACAGCAGCTTACAGTAGCGCTACTTCCCCGGCCGTCCGTGTGGTACTGATCCGGCACACAGTTGCCACACGTGTGCCGCAATAATCCCATTCATGAGACACGGACAGATATCTCCGGTACCGGAAATATCAGGACGTGTGAAACTGGCCTGAGTTTCTGGAGTTGTGCTCTCTCTTTTCACCAGGTTTCAAACCTTTTATTAGACCACGTTCACACGATCAGTATTTGGTCAATATTTTACATAAGTATTTGTAAGCCAAAACCAGGAGTGCAGCAATCAGAGGAAAAGTATAATAGAAACATGTCATCACTTCTGTATTTATCACCCACTCCTGGTTTTGGCTTACAAATGGGCGAGCCACTGGCTACAAAGTGTATTTTCACCAATTAAAAACCTAAAATGTATTTTCCTTTACAGAACTTTTATACTGATATATCCAGATATATCGCTGTATGCCAGTACATTTTAGGTAGAGAAAAAGTTAAAAAGTAAAAGTTTTGTTTTATTTCTTAGACGTTATTAATAAATAATCGCGCCTATTACACAGGCAGCTTTATTTTTTTTGCATTTAATCCATTATAGAAGTTAATAAAAATGTACCATAACTGATTTTGATGCAAAATTTGAAAATAATTGAATATAAATATGTGAAGTGTTGCGGCATATGTTGACGCTATATACACTGTGTTCCAAATTATTATGTCAAAAATTGTTTAGAGTGATGAAGGTAAGAATTTTTTTGTTTGTCAGTTAAACTCATTGATGGTGATGTGTGTCAGGGCTCTTTATATCACTGTAAGCAATTGCAGACACCTGTGCTAATTAGTTTGGCAGGTGTGTCCAATGAAAGGCAAGACTACTTAAGAAGGCTGTCCCACATTATTAAGCAGCCTACATTTTCTGCCAAAATGGGAAAGAAAAAGGATGTGTCGGCTGCTGAGAAGCAACAAATTGTGGAGTGTTTTGTCAAGGCATGACTACAATCAACATTGCCAAGACACTTCATCGTGATCATCGCACAATCAAGAAGTATGTAGCTGATTCACAGTACACACGTGTGCGTGCTGATAAGGGAAAATTGACGACTCTTTCCTACAGGCAATTACGTCAGGTTAAAAGAGCAGCGGCAAAAAAGCCTTGTCATAGCAGCAGACAAGTTTTTGAAGCTGCTGGTGCCTCCAACGTCCCCCGAACAACAAGATGCAGGGTCCTTCAGAGGCTTTCAGCTGTGCGTAAGCCATCCTGTCGACCTCCTCTATCCACTGCACACAAGCAGAAACGGCTCCAGTGGGCCAAACAATACATGAAGACTGACTTCAAAACGGTTTTGTTCACCGATGAGTGCCGTGCAACGCTCGATGGTCCAGATGGATGGAGTGGAGGATGGCTGGTTGATGGACACCCCATGCAAACACGGCTACGGCGCCAACAAGGAGGAGGTGGAGTAATGTTTTGGGCTGGAATCATGGGGAGAGAGATTGTCGGCCCCTTTAGGATCCCTGAAGGGTAAAGATGAACTCCATAGTGTATGCTGAGTTTCTCAAACAGCACTTCCTGCCATGGTTCAAGAAGAAGAACCGTGCATTCGCAGCAAGATCATTTTCAGGCATGATAATGCACCGTCTCATGCTGCACATAACACATCTGCATCTCTGGCTGCTATGGGCATAAAAGGGGACAAACTTATGGTGTGACCTCCATGTTCCCCTGACCTCAACCCCATTGAGAACCTCTGGAGCATCATCAAAAGGATGTCTATGATGGCGGGAGGCAGTTCACATCTAAGTAACAGCTCTGGGAGGGTATTCTGTCCTCATGCAAAACAATTGAAGCAGAAACCATCCAAAACCTGACAAATTCAATGGACGAGAGAGTTCAGAAGCTCCTTTCGAACAAGGGGTCCTATGTGCAAATGTAACATCACCTAGAATAAAGTTTTGAGTTGAAAACTGTTTGATTTCAGTTTGTAATAACCTGCTAATGCTTATAATTTCAAAAATGACCATTTTTTTGTTCTTTATTAAAATGAAAAGGTAGAAAACTCTGCTGTGCATAATAATTTGGAACATGCATTTTGAGTGCAGTTTGAGGGTTTTATTTTTTAAAAAATATACTGTTATCATAGGCAGTTTGTACAAAAACCTTTCAATTGTACTCTAATAGTTATTTGACTGGAAAATTACAATGACTGAAATTCATATAGGTAATTTGGGAAAATCTCAGAAAATATTATTTGCATAATAATTTGGAACACAGTGTATATACAATTATTTATTTTATTCAAAGTAAAATCCAAACATTATTTTGGCTAACAAGGACAGTTTCTACATTTTTCACATTTAACATAAGCAATAAAGAGCATCATTTTTAATATCTATCTGCATTTCACATTTCTCCTCTGCTTGGTAGACTTAATGTCAAATCATTGTTCGGCTTTTGCCCCGGGCCAGACATAACCTTACCCCACCTCTGTGATTTGGCTCTCTGTTCCACAGCATTGTCATTTAATCTCAATCTGATTCATACGAGTGAAGTCAGTGATATTCTGCGAGGAAGCTGGCTGACCTCTCCCACATGTGTGCTCCATATGTGCACAATCCCATTCTGGAGATTAGCGCACAGCTCCATGGGCGCGCAACTGTTCACAGGACATTGCTGTGTGTAGCCCTGGTATGTAAGCACACAGTACCCTGGAGGATGTGCGGAGAGGTAATGGTTAAGAGCTCGACATTACTCACATACACTTCAGACACACCCAGCAGGGGTGTATAGGGGATGTTCCTGTAGCACAAGCAGTCTGAAGTTCTCCTGAGTGTGGAGGAAGTCAGGATTAGTGCCTGTTGGAGAAACAAGATTCCTGTCAATACAGAGAGACAGTGCAAAAGTGGAGGCTAGTACGGATAACCGAATGTTATCCTAGCCTAGTCAGTGCTGATATTGAGAGTTGAGCAGGGCGAAGGGCGCAGAGGAAAGAATTATCAAGAGTGCCTTAAGGATTGGACTATCCGGCATTGTTCTCCGGTCACTGGAGACCGAAGTGTCACTACAGCTTCAGGCGTAGTGGTAGAAAAACCAGAGTCTTACTGGACCTTAGGTCGCAGAAAGCAGCCCTTGGAGTGTCGGTACGTAACAGGGGTCAAGTGGAGTAGGAACTTTGAGTCAGTGCACGACAAAAGCAAGAACCTAGTTCCATTACTGGAAGACTCCGACCACAAAACTGACCGGGCAGTACAGCTTTGGAGAAATTGGAGTGAACTTGGCTCTATGCAGGTTGAATTCATCATATTGGAAAGTAAAGGAGGCCCCTAACCTGCTCTGCCGTTACCTCAAAGCACATCCTCCACCCGACCAGCCTCCCTGGGACCTGCCTTATCATCTGACAAGTAAAAGGTATGGAAAGACGCTGGATGGTGTGAGACTGATTTATTTACCTGCACCCGACATCATTAATTCCATAGACTTTGAGGGACCAGTCCCACCTGTAGGGGACCCGACATCTAGCTGCCACACCATCCCCTCAGAGATCTACAGCAGCGCTGGTCTTAGTGATCAGAGAACTACAGGTGGCGTCACGAATGTTATACACCTATCCCCTGTAAATATACCCCCCAACATACGCCTGACCGCCAAGGCCACAGACCGAGCCACCGCTACCTGTGACAATCCCATAGACTTCCATGGGCTCGGCTCTGAGTACCCCATTGCTCTGGTAACCCACAATTGTGGTGCGTGGTCACAACAAAAACTTGGCGTCACAAACAGGATCCGAAACTCGCAAAATTGCGAGCCCTGTGTGCCTGTGGAGTGTTTTGGTGAAAAAGACTGTTGCTATTGTTTGGCGCCAAATACCGCCATATTTGCCGCCATATTCGCGCCCTAAGGCGCTGGAGAAGAAGGTGGGCGTACCTGAAAGAGCGCGCAAAGTCTTGGACACGCCCCCGGCTCTGACTCAGCGGCAGGTCCTGCAACAGGAAGTGGACGCTCTGACATCAGAGCGCCTGCGACGAAGGTCCTGTCCCCACCGCTGTGCCTGTGGATAGCAGCTTCTGAAACCGGTAGGCTCCGTTTAACCAAGGGGGCGCTAAGATGTCACAACAACCGCCGACAGTGCGGCCCCAGCCGGAGGCCCCGATCCCGCACCGCCTGGCATTGTAGCGCCAGATGGGGGTGCAGGCCCCGCACCCAGTCCGGTAGTCCCGATCATGCCACTAACGCTCCCATATATGCCTGGGGCGAAATGGCTTCCTCAGTACAGCGGTGAGCCAGGCACTTTAGCAGGCTTCAAGCGGAAGTTATGCAGCATCTTAGAAATGTACTCCATGCCTGAGAGACAAAAAGCTGCTGTGCTGATTGGGCAGCTAACTGGCGCTGCTGAGAGGGAAGTGGAGACTTGGGATACCGTTGATCAGGAGTCGGTACCTGCGATCCTCCTTAAACTACATGCCATATTTGAAGACCGCACAGAAACGGATCTCCGGATGGCCTTCTACCACTGTTCACAGCAGCCAGGTGACAGCATCAGGGACTACGCTTGCTGACTACAAGGAGCCCTGAGAGCCCTTAAGCAGATTAATAATTTAAATGCTATCGACGAGAATAAGATGCTGAAAGAGCAATTTATACAGGGATTGAGATCCCAAGAGGAGCGCAGAACTGTAAACTGGTGGTCCTTAGATCATCCTGATGCTACCTTTGATGCCCTAAAGGACATGGCAATAAAAGGGCTGCGACCCCTGGGCAAACCTGAGGTGTCAACCAACATCACCAGGGTGAAGTCACTCTGGAACCGGGCACCCCCCTTTTCCTCGCTAGTGGCAGAAGCAAAAACGCAGGTGACACCCCCTAGTGAATTGGACTGTCTGCGCTCAGAGGTGCGCCAGCTGACTAAAAATCTGGCTGCTGTGATGAGTGCCCTGCAGCTGCGGAGAGAGGAAGAAGGGAAGATCTTATTAGCTGACTGCCCAGAAGACGTCCCGTGGATGAACCGGAGAAGAAGGAAGACGTCGCCCCCTCGGAGGAGGACAACGCCACCCCCAGGAGCGACCTCTGATCAACACCCTCCTCGTCGGGAGATCACCTGTTACCGATGCAACCGGAAAGGTCATATGTCTCCACAGTGTCCTTTAAACGGGCAGAACCTGGGTCCGAGGGCCAACACCCAGGAGGAGACCCGTCAGGCCCCCTAGACTGGAACCGCAGGTATGTGGGTGGACGACCCTACCTGTCTATCATTCTAGATGGTATTGCAGTTCCGGCTTTGTTAGACACTGGGTCTCAGGTGACCCTAATACCTGATGCCCTATATACGAAGTTCTGGTCTATGGATAGTCTTAAACCCCGAGCCCTGACTTTACCGTGTACGCTTCTAATGGTCTTCCTGTAGAAGTACTCGGGACCAAATGTGTGGATGTGAAAGTGGGCAGAGAGGAATTGAAGGACCAGGGGCTTCTAGTAGTAAAGACTGTAAATGAGGAGAATGGTTTAAATATAATTTTGGGTACTAACATTATCAGTAACTGTCTGGGAGAAGTTGTGTTCTTACTCCAACAGCTCGCTGAGATTGCCCGACCAAGGCAGAAGGGAGTAATCCAAAGAGAGATCCGGCCCTGGTGTGTCAGCAGCAAGCGAAGCTTACAGACGGCAAAATTGGTAATGTACGGGTCACTGACTCGAATCCCATTGTGATACCCCCAATGAGTGAAATGATAATCTGGGCAGGGCAGCCATAGGTCTGAGAGGACAGAACTACCAAGCTGTAGTAGAAACCCCACCATTCAGAACATAGACCTACACTTATGACTGCTAGGGGGTAGTGGAAGTGGTGAATGGAAGAGTACCGGTACGGCTTCTCAATTGGGGAGATGATGAGGTAAACTTACCCCGTTATGCAACCATTGCTAAACTACATGCTGTCGACAATAATTCTATTCTCCCGGCTGAGTCCTTAGACTCCTGCCAGATAGCGGAGGACAATGACCCAGCAACCGAGGTGGCGGAATGGTGTCAGCAGCTCATGTTGGGACGGACACCACTCCCGCTCACCAGAAGCAAGGGGTATTACGGGTGGTCCAAGAGTACGCCCAAGTGTTTAGCAAGCATCCACTTGATTTTGGGTAATTAAGGGAGTACAACATCATATCCCTACAGGCAGTCATCCTCCCATCAAGGAGCGGTACAGGCCTATACCCCCAGCCCATTATCAGAAGGCTAAAGAAATGTTGCGAGATATGAAAGAAGCCGGAGTAATCAGGGATAGTTGTAGTCCCTGGGCAGCACCTCTAGTCCTGGTTAGAAAAAAAGATGGTAGCTTGAGAATGTGTGTGGATTACAGGCAGGTGAATCGCATAACACATAAGACGCATACCCGCTACCACGTATAGAGGAATCATTAGCTGCTCTGAAAACGGCTAACTACTTTTCTACCCTCGATCTGACTAGTGGTTACTGGCAAGTGGCTGTGGCTGAGGAGGATCGTGAGAAAACGGCTTTCACCACCCCAATGGGGCTCTGTGAGTTCGACAGAATGCCGTTTGGGCTCAGCAGTGCCCCAGGAACATTTCAGAGAGTGATGGAGAACTGCCTGGGACATCTCAATTTTGAAACCGTGCTGCTATACCTAGACGACGTCATCGTGTATTCCAAGACATATGAGGACCATCTGAAGCACCTGGCAGAAGTATTTGAGTCCCTGTCCAGGTACGGGATGAAGTTGAAACCCTCAAAATGCCATCTACTCAAACAGAAGGTACAATACTTGGGGCACATCGTCAGTTCGGAAGGAGTAGCGCCGGACCCAGAGAAAGTCACTGCCATCCAGAAGTGGCCGGAGCCGAAGAACCTCAAGGAAGTGCGACAGTTCCTGGGACTAACGGGTTACTACAGAAGGTTCGTGAAAGATTACACGAAGAAGGCAGCCCCTTTACAGGACCTCCTAGTAGGACAATCCCTAAAGAGCAGAAACCCTCCCTTTAATTGGGGTAAAGAACAGGCTGAAGCATTCCAAAAGATGAAAGAGATCCTTACGGTGATGAGATCTTAACCTATCCTGATTACAGCCAACCGTTCCTGCTGTACACCGACGCCAGTAATGAAGGTTTGGGAGCAGTTCTCAGTCAGAAGCAGAATGGCCAAGAAAAAGTCATCGCATATGCCAGCAGAAAACTCAGGCCAACTGAGAGGAATCCGGAAAATTATAGCAGCTTCAAGCTGGAGTTTCTGGCGCTGGTCTGGGCCATTACTGAAAGATTTAAGCATTATCTGGCCTCCAATCAGTTCACTGCGTTTACAGATAACAACCCCTTAACGCACCTGGAAACCGCCAAGCTGGGCGCCATGGAGCAGCGTTGGATGGCTCGGTTGTCCAATTACCAGTTTACCATCAAGTACCGGGCAGGCCGAAAGAATGCTAATGCCGACGCATTGTCCCGAATGCCGCATGACTCTGACACGGAAGAAGAATCGGACGACCTGGAAGAAATTGAGCTACCGCGTTCCATCGAAATGGGGTAGTCCACGAGCATCGAGTCTACAGAAAGCAGTATGGTGCAACGTTAAATCCCTTACCCCATCACAGCTGGAAGGAGACTCAGGACAGCGATCCAGTGGTCAGCCGTATCAAGGAGTTGTTAAGACAGGAAGGTTCCTCCTTGGAAAAAGATGCACCTATGTCAGCAAAGCTCCTGTGGAACGAGAGAAGCCGGTTGTTCCTATACCGTGAGAAGTTGTGCAGGAGATACGTCAACCCCAGGACCCATGAGATGGTCTGGCAGATAGTGGTCCCCAAGGCAGACGTCCCAATGGTGTTGGAAGCATACCACGATCAAGCAGGACACTTTGGCTGGAGAAAGCTGGAGACCCTGTTGAGGTGCCGGTTCTACTGGGTAGGGATGCGCAGCTCCATCGAGAGGTGGTGTCGGAACTGTGGACCCTGTGGTCTCAGAAGAAAGGACTACGGTAGTCAGAGGACACCCCTGCAGCCTATCCGGACGACTAGTCCCTTGGAAATTGTGGCCTTGGACCACGTTAAATTGTCGCCAAGTAGATCTGGATACTCATCCGCCCTGACCATGGTGGACCATTACTCTAGATTTCTGGTGGTTGTTCCAGTAAAGGATCAGACAGCAGTGACGGCAGCAAGAACCTTTCAAGCAAGCTTCTGCAGACCGCATGGGTATCCGGAGCAAGTATTAACTGATCAAGGACCTGCTTTCGAGGCTGACCTATTCAAGGAATTCTGTCACATGTATGGGTGTAAGAAAATTAGAACAACACCATACCATCCTCAAACCAACGGCCTTTGCGAGAAAATGAACCACATTGTCCTTGATTTGCTGAAATCCATACCGTTGGAAGACAGAAATCGGTGGCCGGACTTACTACCTGATTTGGTTGACTTGTATAACCATATACCTGTAAGTTCCACTAACTGCACTCCAGCCTATCTTATGAGAGCAAGGCCCGGAAGACTACCAATGGATTTAGAACTTGGAGTGGTAGAACCGGAGGCAGACGACGCCGTTGAAAACTGGGACATCAATCGGCAAGAGCAGTACAGACGAGTGCAAGTCTGTGTAGAAGAAAGTCTCAACAAGGCACGGGAGAAACAGGAAGATATTTACAACAGGAATGCTCCTGCCAAGCCTTTGATGCCTGGAGAAGTAGTATTGAAAAGAAAAAGGAAGATGCACAAATTGGATAACCAGTGGGAACAAGAACCCTACGTCGTACAAGATTCCAAATATGACAACAGAAAAGTTTGTATCATCAGTAAGGACGGAGGAAGAACAATATCCACTGTGTCCAGAGACCATTTGAAATTGTGTCCAGAACCCTTAAAGCTTCGTGAAAAGAACCCTGTCATCAATCAAGAAGAAAGAAAAGAAGAGGTCATACACACGGATCTGGGAGATTTTCCTGCGGATTGGCCCAGACTGGGAGATGCTGTAATCATTCTGGTGTTGCAGTTTTATCAGCCACAAGAGGAAGTTCTACCTCCAGTTGTGCCCATGGTGCCAGTGGAACCAGTTCAGGAGTTACCTATTCCAGTAACACCCCAGCCTACAGAATCTCAAGAAGGACCATCAGAAGCAGCGCCCCATGCTATGGGATCCCCTGGTGAAGCTGACTCACACCGCCCAGCCATCAGTACGCTTGCCAGATCCATAGAAAGATTGAGGCAGTTCTATAGTTTGCCGTTACGCAGAGCAGATAGATTACAGACCAATATATCTGAAACTACTCCACGTAGATCAGAGCGAACCACGAAAGGGAAAATACCCATTCGATATCAACAGTAGTTCAAGTAAAATAATGTAATTTAACCTAGAAAAGGTTACCTTATGTGAATATTGTAAAAAGTATTGTTATAGTATTGTGCATCACTAAATATGTGGAAAAATGGACTTCGAGGCTGTGGACTATGCCGGCCCAGAACTGATAATGTATATAGTTGCATTTCATGCATTTCGTGGTTCTATATCAAACTGTAACAATTACCTCTGAACATAAAACCCGTGTGGTGTGGCACTGAGCGAGGTCTGCAGCCAGATGTCCTGCAGCCCACCCAGGACCCACGTTGAAGGTTTGGTGCGGGTCCTTCACAAGAATACTGTGTATTTATTGAATGTTTTGATGCTTTAATACTTTTTGTATTTTCCTACTGTACATAATGCAACGTTTAAGAAATTATTACCTCCCGGATGGGAAGAGTTTAATGTTTATTGTTAATGAAAAACAAAATGTCTTCTTGTATTTCACAGCCCGGGAGTGCTGTATTTTACCATGGGGGAATGTGTAGCCCTGGTATGTAAGCACACAGTACCCTGGAGGATGTGCGGAGAGGTAATGGTTAAGAGCTCGACATTACTCACATACACTTCAGACACACCCAGCAGGGGTGTATAGGGGAGTGTCCTGTAGCACAAGCAGTCTGAAGTTCTCCTGAGAGTGTGGAGGAAGTCAGGATTAGTGCCTGTTGGAGAAACAAGATTCCTGTCAATACAGAGAGACAGTGCAAAAGTGGAGGCTAGTACGGATAACCGAATGTTATCCTAGCCTAGTCAGTGCTGATATTGAGAGTTGAGCAGGGCGAAGGGCGCAGAGGAAAGAATTATCAAAGTGCCTTAAGAATTGGACTATCCGGCATTGTTCTCCGGTCACTGGAGACCGAAGTGTCACTACAGCTTCAGGCGTAGTGGTAAAAAAACCAGAGTCTTACTGGACCTTAGGTCGCAGAAAGCAGCCCTTGGAGTGTCGGTACGTAACAGGGGTCAAGTGGAGTAGGAACTTTGAGTCAGTGCACGACAAAAGCAAGAACCTAGTTCCATTACTGGAAGACTCCGACCACAAAACTGACCGGGCAGTACAGCTTTGGAGAAATTGGAGTGAACTTGGCTCTATGCAGGTTGAACTCATCATATTGGAAAGTAAAGGAGGCCCCCAACCTGCTCTGCTGTTACCTCAAAGCACATCCTCCACCCGACCAGCCTCCCTGGGACCTGCCTTATCATCTGACAAGTAAAAGGTATGGAAAGACGCTGGATGGTGTGAGACTGATTTATTTACCTGCACCCGACATCATTAATTCCATAGACTTTGAGGGACCAGTCCCACCTGTAGGGGACCCGACATCTAGCTGCCACACCATCCCCTCAGAGATCTACAGCAGCGCTGGTCTTAGTGATCAGAGAACTACAGGTGGCGTCACGAATGTTATACACCTATCCCCTGTAAATATACCCCCCAACATACGCCTGACCGCCAGGGCCACAGACCGAGCCACCGCTACCTGTGACAATCCCATAGACTTCCATGGGCTCGGCTCTGAGTACCCCATTGCTCTGGTAACCCACAATTGTGGTGCGTGGTCACAACAGCTGCAGTTGACAATAAGAAGACTCCATAGATCCCTGGCTTGGTGCAATGATCTCCGACTTATCAGATCTATTTCGAGGTGATCTGGCTTTCGTCACTGTTCACACATTGAACCTTTCCATATTTGAATGCTCTCTGACTGGCTGCATTGATGGCCTTATTGCACCATGTTTCATTTTTTTTTTGCAAATGGCAAGAAATTTAAAATATAGACATTGCAAATTTTGGAAAAAATCTTTTTAATCCGCCATTAATTGGACTTGTTGGGCGCTAGATGATCGAATATTCTAGACTATAATTAAAAAGCAGAAAAAGTTTACTAGAGATCCTCCTGGGGAATAACCGAATATAGAATGGTAACGAATATATGATCATTTTGATTTACTTCTAACCCTAACCCTAGTTCTATCCTCAACCATAGACCTAACCCTAACCCTAGTCCTATCCTCAACCATACTCCTAACCCTAGTAATACCTTCATCCATACTCTTATCCTCAATCATACTCCTAAACCTAGTCCTAGACTCAACCATACTCCTAACCCTAGTCCAATACTCAACTATACTCCTAACCCTAGTCCTATACTCAACCATACTCCTAACCCTAGTTCTTCATCAACCATACTCCTAACCCTAGTTCTATCATCAACCATACTCCTAACCTAACCATAGTTCTATCCTCAACCATACTCCTAACCCTTGTCCTATTCTCAACCATACTTTAAATCCTAACCCTAATCCTATCGTCAAACATACTCCTAACTCTAACCCTGTCCTATCCTCAACCATACTCCTAACCCTAATCCTATTCTCAACCATACTCCTAACCCTAGTGCTATCCTCAACCATATGCCTAACCCTAAACCTAGCCCTATCCCCAACCAGGGCCGGTGTCAGCACCCGGCGTTCCCGGGCAAGTGCCGGGGCCCTGAGCAGTGGGGGGCCCACTCGCCGTCGGGCACCCCGGCACCCATTAGCGGAGGAGAGCGGTGCCAGCGCCGCTACCGGGCCCCCCCCCGCTTGCTCAGGGCCCCAGCAGCCGGCACAATACTTACCTCTCCCCGTGCCTCCGCAGCTCCGGGCTCCAGGGGGCCCCTGCAGGGCGCCCGCGCTTCCTCTCACAGCAGCGCGGCCGGCTGTGGCAGAGAGAGAAAGCGTGGGCACCGGTGATGCTGCGGGAGTGCCTGCGGTGCCGACACTGGACAGGTGAGATGTGGTGTGTGTGTGTGTGTATGTGCAGACAGGTGAATATTGCTGTGTGTGTCTGTGTGTGTGTGTGTGTGTGTAGGTGGAGGAGAGGGCAATGATGGGGAGAAGGCCATTATGGAGGTGATGGGGAGAAGGCAATGATGGGGGTGATGGGGAGAAGGCATTGATGGAGGTGATGGGGAGAAGGCATTGATGGAGGTGATGGGGAGAAGGCAATGATGGAGGTGATGGGGGTGATGGGGAGAAGGCATTGATGGAGGTGAAGGGGAGAAGGCATTGATGGAGGTGATGGGGAGAAGGCAATGATGGGGGGTGATGGGGAGAAGGCATTGATGGAGGTGATGGGGAGAAGGCATTGATGGAGGTGATGGGGAGAAGGCAATGATGGGGAGAAGGCATTGATGGAGGTGATGGGGAGAAGGCATTTAGGGACATGATGGGGAGAAGGCCATGATGGAGGTGATGGGGAGAAGGCCATGATGGAGGTGATGGGGAGAAGGCTATGATGGAGGTGATGGGGAGGTGATACGGCCTCTCCTAACAGTGCAGAGCGCAGCGCAGTGCAGAGGAGAGCTCCATATTCTGTATGGAGCATTATATTGGGTCCAGTATTCTGTATGGAGCATTATATGGGGGATGGTGGGGTGATATCCTGCATGGGGTATTATATGGGTGATGAAGGGGAGACTGTGGTGCCCATAATATTGTATGGAGGACTGTACTGTCCAGTCTGTACTGTGCGCTGTGAGGATTTGGCGGTTTTTGAGCTATTGTACAATTTACAATAGATATCACTCATGTAATGTAAGAAGTGAAGTGTTTGGCATTGTACTATACCCATATTTCTCTGCAGTATTTGTGCATCATGAATCGTGGTCTGTGTTAAAGGGGCCCATTGAGACTCTTTCGCCCGGGGCCCATAAAAACCTGGAGCCGGCCCTGTCCCCAACAATACTCCTAGCACGTCCTAACCCCAGTCTTATCTTTAACCATACTCCTAACCCCAGTTGTTATATTTGTTTCTTTTCCAAATTAATTTGTAATTATATTTTTAAAATGTGGAACACCTCTCTCAGTAGGACTCTATCTTTTCTCACCAAATTGTGTGAGAAGAGCCTTTTGTCAGATCAGTCGCTCCCTAAGTAGAATGCAGAAGCAGAGATGAATTTGTTATTGGCTGCACTCTACATAGGCAGCCACTGAAATTACAAAGCTCACTTTGTCATACTGTGAATTTTGCCTGTGCAGCAGCTGGTGAGAAACTCGTCTTCACCACTGCACCCCGCATAGGAACAAGCGGCACCCACTGAGATGTCAAAACTGTGACCCTGTGCTACTAAACGAAAAAGCCAAAAAGTGGGCAGAGGTGAAATTTAGAGAAATGCTATCTAATGTGTATGGAGACTTTAAGACAAGTAAGAAAATAACCAAAAAAATAAAAAAACTAGAAATCTTAATAATCTGACCACTTTTCACCACATCACTAGTTCTGAGCAGCAGAAGAAATACTGGAGGGTAAACCCCTCTCTATACCAATGTTTATTATCGGATTTGCTCTTCTCAAAATATAATTTTCCCTTTAAGACATCTTTGTAACTTTGGTTTAGGCCGGGGTCACACTTGCGAGAAACTCACATGAGTCTCGCACCTCAATACCCGGCACTCAGGACCGGAGTGTGCGGCTGCATGTATTTCTATGTAGCTGAACTCTCCGATCCGAGTGCCGGTGGCAGTGCGGCGTACTGAGGTGCGAGACTCATGCGAGCTTCTCGCAAGTGTGATCCCGGCCTTAGGCAGACATTAGCATAGGTTATTCACCTGAGGCGCCTGTGAACTTTTCCACACTTTCCACTCCTGAAGGTCAGGCTGTTATCTGTATATACCTGTACCTGTATATGCCTGGGCGGCTGAGTGTGTCAGATTTACCTTTCTCAGTCACTTCAAAGTGAATGATAAAGAGAAATCTCATAAAGGTGACTCTACAAAGTGCGATAAGCTATCACTATGGATACAGAGATTGCCTCGCCCAATCAGCCTGCTTTTACTATAGCGCAATTCTGGCTGTCAAAATGACGGGCACCTTAAAGGACCTCATTAAGGTCAAAAGGAAATACCTGGGCACCAAAGAATGAGGAACCAACACCATGATGCAGAAGTGAGAGGAAACCATCATGTTAGCATACCGGCGCAGCCACTGAGTTCTGACTTGGTGGGGGTCGCTGACATACCCTGTGCTGCTGTGGCGGGGGTCGCTGACATACTCTGTGCTGCTGTGGCGGGGGTCGCTGACATACTCTGTACTGCTATGGCGGGGGTCGCTGACATACTCTGTGCTGCTGTGGTGGGTGTCGCTGACATACTCTGTGCAGGTGTCGCTGACATACTCTGTGTTGCTGTGGCAGGGGTCGCTGACATACTCTGTGCTGCTGTGGCAGGGGTCGCTGAGATACTCTGTGCTGCTGTGGCGGGTGTCGCTGACATACTCTGTGCTGCTGTGGGGGGGTCGCTGACATACTCTGTGCTGCTGTGGTGGGGGTCGCTGACATACTCTGTGCTGTTTTGGCGGGGGTCGCTGACATACTGTGTGCTGCGGTGACGGGAGTCGCTGACATACTGTGTGCTGCTGTGGCGAGGATCGCTGACATGCTCTGTGCTGCTGTGGTGGGGGTCGCTGACATACTGTGTGCTGCTGTGGCGGGTGTCGCTGACAGACTCTGTGCTCCTGTGGCGGGGTCTCTGACATACTCTGTGCTGCTGTTGGGGGGGTCGCTGACATACTCTGTGCTGCTGTGGCGGGGGTCGCTGACATACTCTGTGCTGCTGTGGCGGGGGTCGCTGACATACTCTGTGCTGCTGTGGCAGGGGTCGCTGACATATTCTGTGCTACTGTGGTGGGGGTCGCTGACATACTCTGTGCTGCTGTGGTGGGGGTCGCTGACATATTCTGTGCTGCTGTGGCGGGTGTCGCTGACATACTCTGTGCTGCTGTGGTGGGGGTCGCTGACATACTCTGTGCTGCTGTGGCGGGGGTCGCTGACATACTGTGTGCTGCGGTGGCGGGAGTCGCTGACATACTGTGTGCTGCTGTGGCGAGGATCGCTGACATACTCTGTGCTGCTGTGGTGGGGGTCGCTGACATACTCTGTGCTGCTGTGGTGGGGGTCGCTGACATACTCTGTGCTGCTGTGGTGGGGGTCGCTGATATACTTGTGCTGCTATGGGGGGTCGCTGACATACTCTGTGCTGCGTGGGGGGAGGTCGCTGACATACTCTGTGCTGCTGTGGTGGGGTCGCTGACATACTCTGTGCTGCTGTGGTGGGGTCGCTGACATACTCTGTGCTGCTGTGGTGGGGGTCGCTGACATACTCTGTGCTGCTGTGGTGGGGGTCGCTGACATACACTGTGCTGCTGTGGTGGGGGTCGCTGACATACTCTGTGCTGCTGTGGCGGGGTCGCTGACATACTCTGTGCTGCTGTGGCAGGGGGTCGCTGACATACTCTGTGCTGCTGTGGCGGGGGTCGCTGACCTACTCTGTGTTGCTGTGGCAGGGGTCGCTGACATACTCTGTGCTGCTGTGGTGGGGGTCGCTGACACACTCTGTGCTGCTGTTGCGGGGGTCGCTGACATACTGTGTGCTGCGGTCGCGGGGGTCGCTGACATACTGTGTGCTGCTGTGGCGAGGATAGCTGACATACTCTGTGCTGCTGTGGTGGGGGTCGCTGACATACTGTGTGCTGCTGTGGCGAGGATCGCTGACATACTCTGTGCTGCTGTGGTGGGGGTCGCTGACATACTCTGTGCTGCTGTGGCAGGGGGTCGCTGACATACTCTGTGC
>JARQOD010000003.1:339820475-339954725 GCA_033576555.1 Oophaga sylvatica | reverse complement strand
GGGCCAGTCCAACCCTGGTGCTTTAACAGGTGCAAGGTGCCTTAAACTTTTCCCATTGGGATGCACTTAAAAAAGACGCTGCAAAAGTGTTTTTTTTTTTGTTTTGTTTTTTTCCGCTCCAGTTTTGTCATAAAAAACCCCTAGGTCAACAAAGGTGGAGGAGCAATGACCTGAGAATTGAGTTACTTGGAAACCAAGTAACCAAGTTTTTTTTTTTTTTTTTCTTAGGACAGCATATCATTAGTGAAGGGTATTTGACAAACGCAGACCCCCGGTTTACAATTTCTACCCTTCATTTCCTCCCAACACTATTTTCTTCCTATGGTCATCAATAATTGGTACTGACATAACGTTTCATAAACGTTCCCCCTTGAGGCCTTGAAGTTGTTGAACACTTTCCTAACTTCCTTTCTTGTCCTTGTGCTCCTATTAGCAAATAGTTGGAGAATTGCAGATAATTGTCTTCAATTTAAGATAACAATGATGAGATGCTTTTCCCCCACATCACCACCCTCTATCTGTCTCCTAAAGGAAAAGAATATTAATTTGTCAAAGATTTAAGACCTCCACTTCTGACTATGATCCAGTAGACTGCAATTCATTCTGCCCAGAACAGAAGCTTCCAGCTCTCCACTGATTTATGGATCCTATTGATTTTTTTTTTTTTCACAGTACATTGAGTTTGAATTATCAAGTGCTGGAGCTAGGCAATTTGTCTATAAAAATACCATTATGGATATTAGTCCTGAAATGGCTTTGTAAATGCCAGTGGGTAGGATAAGATGGAGCGAGCTGTGCCGGACAGCGCTTGATCACATCAATGTAGATTTTTGACCTTGGTTGTCTTTTAGCTTGAAGTCCAATTATGTAATTTGCTACTTAATTTTGTTTTGTTTTTTTGCCTCAATTATAACCTTGATTAGCCTTCTATACCGAGGACCCGTAACATCAAAATTGTATCTCCATTTTTCTGGAATAACTTGAATCATATTTTATTTTTTTTACTTATCTGTGTTAAAAAAAAAATTAAAGTATCTTTAAGTCTTTTTTTTTTATTTACGGTAAGTTTTTTTTTTTTTTTTAGGATTTGCAACTTTTTGCACTAAATATCACAAAATGGTTAAAAACAAAAATAAAGGGCAAAGTGTATATGTAACTGGGTGTGTATAAGTGAATGGACCATGTAGCGGAATATTCTATTATAGGAATTTTATTGCTAAAGTCACATTTTTATACTTTCATGACTTGTCCTTCAGCTATTTATTACTGTTATTATTATTACCGTATTTTGTGGGTTAAAAATAAAATGGCTGCCATCTTCCAAAAAAAGGTGTCAAGCCTACATATGCATTGTATGTGGTATTACAGCTCTTCTCCATTCATGTGCTTAGGCCTGAGTTGCAGTTCAGTACATACAGATGGATGGGTGTGATGCTGTTTCTGAAAAAACATAGCCATGTCTATAAAATATTGGACAACTCCTTTAAGCTAATTAAAAAAAAAAAAAAAACTGACCGTCTTATCCAAACATAAACCAAGAGTCACCAACTCATATACATTCAAACAAAGAGGCAGCACTCTGTAGCACCATAGCATGCAAATATGAAATCTGAAAAATTAATTGCATTACTGCATAAGGAATATGAAAAATTGAGAAAGCTTAGCGCATAAAATGGCCAATTTATGTGTACCTAGAAGCCACATTAAGGCTTTTCTCGTTTTCCAGGACCTAAACTAATGTCAACCCTCGCTTAGACCAAAGTCTTCATCTGTATGGGAACCTATGAATTCTCTCTAGACTAAAATCTATATCTCTATGGAGGAGTAGTGGCCCTGCTGTGATTAAAAACGCCTGCAGCTAAAAGGCAGAGTGCTCACTCTGAATACAAATTTTAAAAAACTGACTGTCACATCCAAACATAAACCAACTGTGAACCAGTCCCTTTTAGCCACAGGTGTTCTTAATCACAGCGTGGCTTCCAGGTACACATAAGCTTCTGCCAGATTAGATTGGCGGCAGCCCCTCTCAACATCAAAAGTAAACATGCATGCACTGCTGATCGGAGCATGCATGTTTATCTTAATAGCTGTTGGCCATTTTATTTATGAGCTAGGCCACTGATGGCGAACCTATGGCTCGCATGCCAGAGCTGGCACGCGGCCTCGCCTCATCCTTGTACTACATCATCCTCTCACACATTGAGCTGCGCGGCCGCGGAGCTGAATGATGATGTCATCAAGCCGCGGCCGCTCAATGTGTGAGAGGGAAGAAGCTGCTGTGGTGTGTGTGTCAATGATGGGGAGAAGGCCAGTGATGGGAGTGATGGGGCGAGAGCCAGTGATGGGAGTGATGGGGAGGAGGAAATGATGGAGGTGGTGGAATGGGCAATTTCTGCATGAAGGGGGATCATGATGGGGCATATTACTACAAGAAGGGGACAATGGTGGGGCATATTTCTGCATGAAGGGGATCATGATGGGCATATTACTACAAGAAGGGACATTGATGGGGCATATTTCTGCATGAAGGGGACCATGATGGGGCATTTGACACATGTTGGGACTTCATCATAAATTGGGTTTTAGGTTGCAGTTTGGGCACTCTGTCTCAAAGGTTCGCCATCACTGAGCTAGGCTGAACCAAAAGAACAATGCTGTGGCTCTTACATAGTTTTGAGGGCTGTTTTGCAGTTTAGGAAAACCTGCATCTGTGACCAGATATGGGGACTCTGCTGAGGTGGGAGTTTCAACCCTGTTGTGTGTGTGTGTGTTGTTTTTTTTTTTTTTTTTTTTTTTTAGTCTACACCTTTTCAGATGCTAATTTCTTTCTGTTTGGCCTGTGAGAGCACAGGAGCTTTGCTTCCATTATACAGTAGTCAGTGGGTGGGGGACTTTCTTTCAGTATGGCAAAGAAAGGCTGGAATAGGTAATGAAGAATCCATAGTAATGGCCTCTCCACAATACACCCCACAGTTTTGCCTTAGACTTTTTTGTAAATGGATCATTGTTGTTGGGCATGAACTCTTCAGATTGGTTTCTAGAAGACTTTAGCCTTCAGTTTACAGTAAAATGGACCTCACTGACTATTGTTTGGAGATTGGTTTTCTCACATAGGAATATATTGGAGGATGATTAACACAATGTATACCTGGAATTTGTCATCCCGTTGGTCTTACTATGTGCACATGTGCCTAGTTTTTTGTCTTTACCTCACCTTTTAATCGTTATCACCCAGCCACCCTCTGATTAAAGGACTTTAAAAGCTTGGAGGATTTTGTTAGAGTGTGTTTCCACCATCAGGTTTCCTTCAGTAAATGCGTGTTTGACGCTGTGCGCTGGCGCAGCGTCAAACACGCAGCGTCCAGATGTTACAGCATAGTGGAGGGGATTTCAAGAAATCCCGTCTCCACTATGCGTAAAAACACGCAGGCGGCAGACCTGTGTTAACGGACATGCGGCGCGTCTTTTCAGATCGCAGCATGTCCTATTCCCTTGCGGCGATGCAAGGGAAATAACACAGGCCTATCTAGTGCTGCGGTGATTCCGGATGTGTTCAATGAGCACATCCGGATTCACCGCGCGTTCAGAAGGGGGCAGGGCTTTGGGCGGAGCGGACTTTCCGCTCCGTCCAAAGCGCTGTGTTTCCTGACAGTGGAAACACAGCCTTAAGGGTATGCCACACTAAACAACATCGCTAACGGGATCACTAAAAAACGTCACTATTTAGCGATCCCGTTAGCGATGTTGTTGTGTGCGGCATCTGCCAGCGACGAGCTTCCTGCTGTGATCTCGCTCGTCGCTGGAATCGTTCCGGACCCTATTTTCGTCGCTGGCGTCCCGCTGGTAAGTATCTAATCGCTGTGTGTCACCTTTTTTAGTGATTTAGCGGTACTTTTGTACCGCTAAAGTCGTTAAGGAGATCGCTAACCGCGATAGCGTCCTAACGACATCGCTAAAATAGGTAGCTACTAGCGATATAGAAACAATCCCGCTTGCGATCTCATTAGTATGCGACGCTAACGAGATCGCTAGCGGGATTGTGTAGTGTGGCAGTACCTTTAGGCTGGTGAGACCCAAAGATTACCCTCTTATCTTATTTGAAGAGTTAACTGACTTTTATAAAAGAAGCCTTGAACTCTAGTAGGCTTTGATGTTGTCTCCTCTGTCTTTTCTCCATGTGTTACAACCTCTTGGAGTGTTGAGCCATTTTAACCAGTTGGGAAGGGTACTGTGTAAACTGACCAGGCTGTACAACATACAGCCATGAAACGTATTCTTTATGTCTGATTCCAGTTTAGGTGAATTAAGGCTAAAATCCACCACTCCATTATCTTCAGAGTACTAGCAGACAAAGTTCGGCTCAGTCAAAGCCAAGCATTCCTGTGTTTTCTGTAAAAATACCACTGCCTGACTCTTTTATCTTCCGGGGGGGGGGGGGGGGGGAAGGATCAGCTGACAGAAATCTTCCATGCTGGATCCATCTCTCCTCGAACATCATCTTTTCGGGAAGAGTTGGGAGGCCCCCAATGTGCATTAGGCCGTTGGCCGATCCCACCAATATCTGCGGATTAGACTACATTTTGTTTAATGTGAATGTGGGCCTTAAGCAGATGAATGCAATGTGCAGCTAGCCATGGACCACTCCATTGTAGTTGGATTTCCAGACCTTCATCCAACATCTGCTCCCAAAGTGGAACCTAGATTGGGAAGGATTGGATTTCCGTCATTATGCCTCTCCTAAGTGGCATCTTCAATGTTTATTCCCTACTGTCTACTCCATATTAACATTACCATGATTGGCTAGACCCTAGAATTATGGTGCTTTTGCCAATAAGCCATCAGATAAGTTGACATGTACAAAATCCAAAATCTTTTTACTACGTATAACAATATGTTTTGGTCAAGCTGGACTTGAATCCTTATTCACTGGCATATGACTTACTAAATTTTTGGAGTACATTAACTGTTCTACCTTGCCAGCTGGCAATTTTTAGGTACAGAAACTCCAATTTCCCCCAAGGACATCTGGCAGACAGAGTAGTACTAGCCCATTGTCGGACATCAGGGGTTAGCAGAACCCAGCCAGTGTAACATTGCTAAATGACATAAGCGAAGATATGAAAAGCCCCCATAATATGATCTTTGAGATGTCTTTCGATGTTAAAATAATACACAATAAGCTTTTTGAGCTGTTGGTATGAAGAGATGTTGAAAACTTCTAGCTGTAGGCCACAATTTGTACAGTGCTCATTCTATCATTTGTGTAATCAAATTCTATAGAGCGATTCCAGGAATGATTATTCCAGTTCTCCAAAGTCAAAAGAAGCCTTCTCGAATTAGAGGCAATCTTAATTTCCCAAGAGGAAGATGAAAGGAACAGCTCATGGCTGGGTCTAATTATTTAGTGTCCTAGGTTTATTAATCACAGATTACATTTATATTCTTGTGATAAAGGGATTTAGACGACCTCTTTTATGAAGACATGTTAACCATTTTTACATGTAGTTTTTAAGAAGACTTGGCTTCCAAACTTAGATTTTCTACGTTTTCCAGAACAAACACATTATTTGCTTCTGTTTTTTTTTTCCTTTCGCTTTCTTATCTATGATGACCTACAATAAATGTAGATGATATATTTGCAGTTCTCTCATCCCTTCATAATTTTGTATAACATTTAGGACCTTATTCCTTCATTATTGAAATTTTAGATGGTATTTTCATGGCAAGTTGGGTAACGAGTTTCACCAAGCCTATACCTATGAAGATGAGGTCTAGGTCAGTGGTGGGTGGTGTTAACTAGCCAAAATAGATAACCGAGGGAAGTAAAGTGTAAATTACCATAATTAACTGATTTTTGGCTCCCGAGAAACCTAATTGTACACTTTACTTGATTCCTATTGGAATTCTGAAATGGCAAGGATAGGTCACCGAGGTAAGATGCAACGTAAGGTCCTACTCCTTCACCTCCTATTACTAGAGCTTCCAGTATTAACTTTTTGACTTATAGGGGTTTTGATATAGAAAACCCCCAAACATTGTAAAATTATCAGCTGCCCCTAGTAACTTTTCTTTTTCCATTTCCAGCCACAACTTGGCTGATTTCGTGTATCTTCTTTATTTGCTTCCCTTCCTTCCTAACACCCAAGGCCACTTTTCAGGAACTCAAGGTGTCATTCCCACTAGTTTTTATGACTTCCCCAAAAACATATCCTGTGTCAAATGCCCATGTGCACAAAACAGATGAAATGATGAGACTATAAAAGTGCAGGAGCATCAAAGGCTTATACAGTCTCCATTGTCTTCAGATTTTTGTGAAACTCTTGTGGTTTGGTTAGTGACACTTTAGCCCCTGCTTGGGCCTGTGTATAGCAGGAGAGGGCGAGTTGGCACCTTCTCATTTACAGCCCAGGGTTCATCGGTGGGTCAGCCAACTCTACACTTGTTTACCACTTGGAGGAAGCACAGCAATGATGGCCTCCAGTACTCAGCAATGACTATGCCTGTCCCAGCTCTGCCAGACAGTGCATGGACAAGGTAGCGACACCAGATCTCCTACTGTCAATGGATGGCACCGGCCAGACTCGCCCACCTCATAATTGGCAATTTTATACTGATGTCTTCAATTTCTCAGATTTTCTTTTATTGCATATTTTACTGCAGTTTTATATGGATTTATAAATGAGCGGAAAAAAAGCTTCTGGAAGCTTTGCACACCCCACTAATATTGCAAATATTGTCTGTCCGATACTTTAAAAGGAAAAATGGACTGACATAATAAAGCATTAGACATATGGGTAATGGGCAGTGGAGTAACTAGAGACCCTGATGCAAAATTTAGCTCTGGGCCCCCATCTGCAGGTTGGTTAGATGTATGGGCCCTTAGACTCTAGAACTCTATAAAGACATGCCCCCATCATGTAATAATGTCCCCCATCTTGGGTCTTTTATTTAATATTGCTCTCCATCCTGGGTCCCTTCCTGTAATAATGCCCTCCCCCATTCTGGGCCTATTTGTAGTATAATGCCTCCATCCTGTGCCCCTTCCTGGTATAATGTTCCTTATCCCGGGCCCTTTCCAGTAATGTCCATCATTCTTCTGCAGCACATTTAAAAAAAAAACTACTCAGTTTTCTCCACTCGCAGGACGTGTGGTGTCCTCTAAAGCCGGTAGATGACTTTGGCGCTCCAGCACAGTAGCACCTAACATTACAGCAATATGCTGCCGGTCATGGGCAAGCCAACATTTGCTGCAGGCTTCTGGCCGGCAGCATGTATTGCAGTGCGAGGATCTGGCAAGTCCCTTGCACCCCAATGCATTTCACCTGAATGTGTGTCCGCATATCCAGGTGAAATAGGTGCTGGCATCGGCGGGACTTCCTCCTGTGCGTGCCCGATCCCAACCTCTGCAACCTTGATCGACAGTGGGTATCACCTAAAAATAATGCCTACCATTCTGCATCATTGGGTAACACTACTGCTGTTGTGAATGGGTTTGAGATGAGTTCTGAGCAGAGGCTCCCTCTGGTGGTTACAAGCGGTGCTAGTGAAGATTGTGAGGACTGGGAATCAGGTGTTACTGACTGGTCTTATATAAGGGAGTCATTTTCCCATCAGGGTTGCCGGTGATCAATTGTTCTGGTCTGAATCCTTCATTCCAGTTTCCCTTGTAGCCTGCTGTGTCGTGTCTGCATCTCCTGCTTACAGATAAGACTTTTGCTTCTTTTGTGTTTTTGCTATATTTTTTGCATTTTGTCCTGCACTTCTTTGGGGGCCTTCAGGGTCCCCTCCGGGGGCTTCTGCCCTCTCAGTTTAGTTCAGCCACTGAGTTTTGTTCTTTTGCTTTTTTCAGTTTTTTTCAGTGGCTGCTGTTTTGATTTTGTTACACCAGAGAACTAATTTAGGTGGTAGAGGTCGTGTGATCTCAGGTGATTTTGAAATTAGTAGAGTTGGTGCTTTTCAGGGTTTTCTGGGATTGCATTAAGTACCCTTCCTATCCTTTTCTATTTAGATAGTTTGGGCCCCAGCGTTTGCTCATACTATTTTCTTTCTGTGTCAGTATTTCCTCTTGTCTAACCGCCATTACATGTTTGGGGGCTTTCTATTATCTTTGGGGTTCTGCTCCGGGGCAGATAGCTTTCCTATTTCTATCTTTAGGTGTAGTTAGTTTCTCAGGCTGTGACGAGGCGTCTAGGACCAACGTAGGAACGCTCCACGGCTGCCTCTAGTTGTGGTGGTTAGTCAGGGTACTGCAATCTCATAGATTCCAACTGCTCTGGTGTATTGCCTTTTTGCCTGCTCTCCTCAGCTACCGAAACATAACAACTGCTTTACATCGCTGGGTTCAAATGCCAGAACGGAAAACATCTACAGGGTGTGTTGTGAATGTGTTGGAGACGACTTCGGAGCTGAGGCTCCCTCCGGTGATTGCTGAGGGTATTGAACCAATTAAGGAATGGGTGTCAGGTGGGGCTGACTGGCCTGATATAAGTGAGCTGAACTCCCATGATCCTTGCCGGTAATCAATTGTTGCTTCCAGGTCTTTGTTGGAATTTCAGCTTGCTTTCCTGCTATCATTCGGATAAGTGACTTTCTGTTTTTTTTTTTTTTTTTTTCTGTGGTTGGATTTTCCTTGCTTTTTGCAGCCTTGCCTTGGACTTCAGCCGAGTCACCTTTGGGGACTTGCGCTGCCTCTGTTCTCATTTTGTGTTTGCACTTGTTCTCTGTTCCATTGATTTTTATTTTATTTTTTTTTTTTTATTGCTGGGTAGCTGTGTGTCACACCAGAGATTTGATATAGGTGGTCGAGATCGTGTGGTCTCAGGTTTTTTGTAATCAGAAGTGCTGGTATTTTTATTAGGGTTTTTCTGGGTTGCAGACAGAATTTCTCTCCTGTACTTTACTTTCTAGACAGATTTGGGCCCCAACATTTGCTCATCCTATTTTCTGTCTGTGTTCGTGTTTTCCTCTTGTCTAACCGCCATTACATGTTTGGGGGCTTCCTATTTCTTTGGGGGCTTTACTCCGGGGCAGTTAGCTTTCCTCTTTCTATCTTCAGGTGTAGCTAACTCTCCGGCTGTGCCGAGGCGTCTAGGATCACCGTAGGTACGCTCCACGGCTACTTCTAGTTGTGCGGTTAGTTTAGGGATCTGCAACCCATTAGGTTCCAGCCTTTCTGGTGTCTTGCTGCTTTGGCGGTATTTTGCTCCTGTCCTCCTCAGCTACCAACAGAACAGGGTGTTTGTATATTCTCCCCGTGTTTGCGTGGTTTTCCTCCGCGTTCTCCTTTTTCATCCCACACTCCAAAAACCTACTGATGGGGAAATAGATTGTGAGCCCCATTGGGCACAGTGGTGAGTCTGACTGTAATGCACTGCGGAATATAATGGTGCCTACTTAATATAAATAAATTATACTTGTCTAGGTTTATGACTGCACCTTTCTCCACCATAAGGGTTTTGTTTACTGGACCGGCCCAGTTTTTAACATTGTGGTTTTTTTTTTTTGTTATTTTAGTATTGTCATTTCTGTGATTAAGAAATATACTGCCCTAGATGTGAAAATGTAATCTAAAAGCTGACTTTCCCATCAAACAACTGGTGGATGCAGCTTTACCTCTCCATATGCTTCAGTTTTGCAGGATAAGTTTTTAAGCCCCATGCTGCTGTAGGCAGGCTGCACTTTCAATGACCCTGACCCAGTGTTAATAGGATTGCAAAAATTGACTCCTACTTGACCTTTTTTTTGCAAACTACCTACCCACGCCCTCCCTCGTTTTAATAATTCTACAAAAGAATGGGAATGTGAGGCTTACTACAGTTGTGCATATTCAGGACTGGTCAGAGGCGGCCTCTTCCCCTCCACAATACTGTATTTGGATAACAATGGCTGAGAGTGATTAGTTTTTTAGGTTTAAAACTAATTGTAAAGTGTTAGCAGATTAGTGGTCGTTTGCATTTGCTTCTTTGCTGAACATTTCATTGGTCTCTTCACATGGATAAATGCATTTCCATCAGGGTTATCTAAAAGTTGCATTTTGCAAGAAAGGTGACTATAACGTTGTATTGTCCACATGGAACAATTTTGCCATTTAGCTTAAACAAGAGTTAAAAATACTAGATTTGATATAAAAAAGAGTTTGAACAGCAAAAAATTTAAACTTTCGCAGATTAATGGCTATTCATAAAGATGGCCATACACATGTCTTCTGACTCCTGTTGAACTTGGGTAAGCGGAATGAAGTTTGTCAAGTTCATCTAATGTATAGGGGTCCTTTTAGTTCACACTGTGATGCCAAATGACACTTTTGTAGCCAACAGGGGTCCACTGGGCCTCGTATGCCAAATTCACAAATGTCATTCATCAGAATTCTGTTGAGGTTTCTTGTTATCAAAAGTATTGGAAACCTTATTTTTCTATAGGTTTGTAACGAACAATTGATAAAACTAGCAATTTGTTGTGTTTTTTTTTTTTGTCCAACTCTTGTCGAGCTTGAATAAATATCTGTATGGACTAAAATTGTGTAACAATCGTTCTCGAAATTGTTGTTCAACACTCAGTCTAAAGTTGCATTTACACTGAAAGATAATCATGAATTGTTCCCAGGAAGCTCATTTCCCGGTAGTTTTGCGGTGTAAACCGGCTTCCGATCACCCATTGTACGAGCAAAACGCTTTCTCATCGGGTGACATTATTTATACATATTTTATTACACAAATCGTCACTGTTCTCGGCAGTGTATGGGGGCACAGACCAACTGATTTGTCAGCAGATATGGATCATGCATGTTCAATTTCGGACTGCTCATCATTCTGTTCTCCCGGAGATCTGTTGCCGGCAGAGCTGTCTTTTGCCTGTTTTCTCTTCGACAATACGAGTGCTTGGAAGCGCAAACATTCTCGTGTATGGAAGAGTCAGCTGAGATTGCTGTTGGTTGAATGATCAGCCAAAAAAAATAAAAATGTTAAGCTAGACATACACAGGTGTCAGCAAAACATTCAGTGTAATAGACAGTTCTTTAACTAACAGATATTATATTCTATTATCGGCAACTCCCCCAATATTAAGCTTCTACATGGAGCAATAAGGACATCTATGGTCTGCTCAGTGTCAAAACTAAGCGCATTACAGACCTCTTTCCTTGCTAAATTATGCCATTCCCAACTCTTATTTTCCTAAAACTGTAGTCTGGATAGACAGGATAAGATAAAATAGTTTCCTACGTTAACAAGCTTCCTGTACTTGACACTCAGACGGAAGCAGGAGATGACTTGTAGACCAGACAAAACATGGGGGTCCGCCGAGCTGCCTACAAGGAGGAGGCAAAATCTATCTGTGTACAATCTAGACATTTTATTTTCAATGTTCGCACAAGTTTAGGGAAACTTATACATAAAAAAAAATAAGTGGTAAAATTCTTGATGACACTTTTCCATCCACCAATATGTCCTGATCCTGGTGGTCTCAATATTTGACTATTGTGAATCTCCTTTGTTCTTTTGCATGTTGTGGACACCAGTTGGCTAATATTGGGGTCTTATTTGGCAGAATTTGGGTCTCACAGGCACCAGTACCCCCCCCAATACCATTGCTGCCTCTGCACCCCGTCTGGCTTTGCCCTTCACTATGTTAGCCGAGAAATTGGGTTCTAACCTGATGATAGATCTTGAGATGCAATCATCCTTCATTTATAAGAAGGCTCATGGTTTTTGTTTTTTCTTTTCTTCCTTACGAGTATATTTTACATCTCCAAAATTGAAATAATTCCCAAATTGTAATAATACATCCTGTTTTCCTGATGACGTGACTCTCTTCTCAATAGATCTACTCGGAAATTCAATCTGACTGTCTTCAATACCTTCTCGGGTGACCCCATTTATAAGCTGTACAGATAAAATGGGTCGTTCACCGTTCTATAAAATGTTACCAAACCACAGTATTGTCCAGAGTAATTTGTGCTAATTGAAAAGTTTGTTTTTTTTTTAGTTTTTTTTGGGGAAAAGGATAGTTTCTGGTGGTCTCTTGGATCATTGCCATTTACTCATGTCCAATTATCAGGTGGCTTACATTGTCCGTTTTTGGAATACTCGTACATTCCACCTCCCTTGAGGCTGTCGGGGGGGGGGGGGGGGGAGTAGTGAGAGGTGACATCAGGGCAGAATGCTTTTTCAGGGCAGCCCTGACTCTACGGGGATTTGTCGCCTCACCGGGCCGCTGCCCTACACAATTTTCTGGTCAGTAATTATTTGAAAGAGCGTCTCATCAGTAGGGAGGTAATACAAGAGAACAGTGTCTGGAACCAGTCCAGGACAGGGGAAAATATCTGTCCATGAACTTTTCTAGAGTTTGCAAAACTTTTTTTTTTTTCTTCTATTTCCAGTAAAATCACATTTCCTGTCAACTGTAATGAAATCTTTTATTACCTAACGAGTCTGTTCTGTAGGTGACCGATGTATTGTTAATTTTTATGAGGTCATCCATCGCGGTGGCGTAAACCGAAAAAGTCTTTGTTCCTTTTTAATCCTGGAGCAATACAGACAGTGAACTTTTGCCCTACATGTTAGAAAACATCTGGTAGTTATAATGAAGACATGGTGACCTTCATGTATTGCATGAACGAGGCGGATATGATCAGATTCGGGAGGGCAGAGGGGGCGATTTGTGCTGATGAGTGGACACATGGATTTATTTTTCCGTCATTTTATTCTTTTTATGAGAAGTGAAGGGCATGTGAACTCCTTTGGCCTTGTAGCTCCAAATTGTAGGTAAGGTGCCCATTTTAAAGGGGTTATACAAGATTACAAAAACATGGCAGCTTTGTAGCAGACTGTCCGTGGGTTGTGTCTTGGTATTACAAGTTGTTATGTACTCAGGTGGCGCACCTGGTCCATGGACCCACCGTGCCACGGGCCGGGCTTATGTAAGGAGGGGCGTAGCTAAGGGGCAACCTGGCGTTCACTGTAGCTCCTGATGGTGGAGTCAGGTCCGAGCTGCAGATAGCAGCCATGCACCTCTTATAGGGAGTCCCTGGTACTGCAGCTGCTGACCCCAGGCGACAGATACACAGACACGGATACAGACTCGTACTCCATTCAGGCTACTAGGTTCCAGAACCTCGGGTTGATTCGGAGACTGATATGACTGAACGTGGGCCTGAGTAACGTGTATCCGTACTGATACATGGGTCTCGGATACTGATTTCAGAGCGGCTTCAGGTGCGGTTTCAGGGTTCTGGGCACTGGTCTCGCAATGACCAGGGACTTCAGGTTCAGGACTTGCCACCCAAGGACCAGGGGACCTAATAACTCTCTAGTAGCAAGCTTCACTCACTAGTAACTCAGTGTTGCTTTGTCACCTCCCTATTGGTGAGGGTGTCTTTTTATACACAATGACTCTCCGCTATTGGCTGGGAGCCATCTTGCATGTGCGCTCTGGCCCTTTAAGAACAGGGCAACACGTGCACCACTGGGAACTTGGAGACACAGAGAGCTCCCAGAGGGACATGCCATGCGGCTGGGGCAGTGAGTATGTTGGCGTTTCTACATAGATACATGTGGAGGCTCTGACTCCCAACCTGTGGCACTGTCTTCTGGAAGTAAGCCGAATTTATGACGAGACTACAGATGGCTGTAATAAGGTGATAAGATTTATTAGGATATTGTTTATTCTTATCGGTGGATTCTCCGTATCTACTTTGTGTATTGTTTTACTATTCCAATGACTCAGCATTTTCTGGAGCATTTACATGCAGTACATTGTCTATGGAGGCCATCCCTTCTATCCCATGCCTTGTTTTTATGGCCACAATAAGGCAGTAATAGACCCACTTGTCTGAAGTAGATCATCAGAAATGTACATAGTCACAGTAAACAGACTTTGATCATGTTGCACTTTTGCTTTTGGCCAGGAGCAGGATCAAAGTGCAACTCAACATGGAGCAATTTGGCCATTACTTTATGGGGCCACTAACTTCCATCAGGTCTTACATCCTGCTGACCTGGAACAATCCACCCATTGATCTGACCACCCTTCTAGTAAACCAGTGGCCTCTAAACTGCGGCTCCCCAAATATTGCAAAATCTGAGCCAATATTGAGCTACAGTTTCAAAGCCAACGTATAAGGAGATGGTATGTCGTCCATGTATGATGCCATCAGTTGAAATATCTGGGTGATGTAAAGAGGGCTATGAAATAACATGAATAGCCTTTACCAGAGATTTAGACCATGATATTAAAATTATACATCTTTCGTACATCAATTTATATTCAGACCTGGAGAGCCAAGGCTTCTTGCCCTGAAAAATAAGGCATTGTGCGACTTGGTGGTAAAGCAAGACAGCTGTTCCCCTCCCTCTTCTAATTACCAGTTCTTCCCTTTTTGGCCAAGGTGACTGTCCATATTAATGGTAACGTCTACTATTGGAAAGCCCCAGATTCCCACCCTCGCACCACTGGTTATCCTACTAGGACCCTGAGCGACCAGCTTATTCTTGACGATTCCTTTCAAATTGTGAAAAACTTGTCATTGAAGTTTACTTCTAGAAAAGTAGTAGATTCTCAGAATGTTTTGCGACTTTCAGTAACTTTTTCGTTACATGCTGTATGTGTGACGTTTTGGTCAATTCTCTCTATATAGTTACACTATAGTATAGGAAAGGGCATGCAAAAAATTGCATTTCCCTCAAATATAAAAAAAAAAAAAAACAAATAAGAAAAAAAAAGCCATAAACACTCAAGAAGGGCATCTTTTGCAAGTGCTTCAAACATATTTCTTAACATAAGTCCTTCGGTATAGAGAAGTCTCTGTACTTGATTGAGATACAATTCTTGAAATATATACATTGTTTTATCTTTGCAGATTATTTTATGGGGAAGAACTGAAAAATGCCTCAAGGAAACTGCTGAAGAAATTAAGCAGATGGGCACTGAATGCCATTATTTTATCTGCGATGTTGGCAACAGAGAAGAAGTTTACCAGCAAGCAAAAGCAGTCAGGGAAAAGGTAAGATCTACAGATGAGCAAATAAATCCGAGTGGAATTGAATATTACTCTAATTTCATAAAAATCCGCATTTGCCGGGGTTTTTTTTTTTTCTTGTAATTCACTTCTGCGCGGATTCCGCAAAAGATTAGACGTAATTTCTCTACACCTAAAAAGGCCATCAAAATGCTAAACAAAAAAAATCCTTCTCCTCTCCGGCCCATCTGCTCCTCACCATCACCTCTCCAGTCTCATGTTGAATTCTTGTGTACTTTGGCTTCCAGGATTGATTTAGGCCTGTGCATGAGGTCATGGTGCACATTTTACACCATGACCTTTGGCTTGCGCAGAACCATCTTAGACATACTCAGACCCAATGTGAGAGGCCCGGGCAAACTGGACACAAGATGCGTTGAGGACTGGAAAGGTGACTGAGGAGCAGTGGGGCAAGTATAAGGATTTATTTTTTTATTTTTTTTTTACATATTAGGTTTATTATGGCCTGAGTTTTGCAGAGACCCCAGTGTACAATAAGGGCACTAAATTCGAAATGGAATTTCCTGGAAAAATCTGTACAAATTCGAATGTGGCCAAATCCGCTTATCTCTGGGAAGGTCGCAACCAAGACCACTGTGGAAACAAGGGCAGTCCTGAATGGGATATTACTTGCTGCTCTGCCCTATTGATATAGCACTAAGGGTGTAACTATAATGGTGTCTCGAAAAGGTTACATAGACCCATATATCCTAGACCTGTGATGATGTGGGGCCATATTGGAGATTTTTGCATTGGAGCCCATAAGCTTCATGTTCGACCACTGTATATTACTTTTCCCAGTGTATAGAATTGAACTTTATTTATCCCATACAATGATATATTGATCTGTATTTTATACACTTTTTTTTTTTCTTTTATCTTTCAGGTTGGCGATGTCACTATTTTAATAAATAATGCTGCAGTGGTTCACGGGAAGAGCCTAATGGACAGCGATGACGATGCTCTTCTTAAATCCCAACACATAAACACTTTAGGACAGTTTTGGGTGAGTTATTTTTCCATCACCTCTGTTATTAAAACCCTTCCCTTACCTAAATCTTACACATGCCCTTAAAAAACCATACAGGTTGTCCATCTCAGTATTGGAGTACCTTTCTAGTATTACTTGCATAGTCAGCACAGGGCCTGCAAACTGTAAGATCTAAAGGAGTTTCAAGCCTGGAAAAGAGGGAGGAGAGGGAATACAGATCGGTATGTATACTTGTGTACAAGTTTGATTACTTAGCCTTAAAAATGGCTGACAATGGCCCCAACTTTGTTTATTCTTACAGTAGAAGGAACACAAGCGTAAAGATCAAGAGAACAGATTTCTTTCAGTGCTCCACCAATTAAAAATTGATTTACAACCATCGCCAAAAAATGTTCACTTTCCAGCAGTTGCATCAAGTTAGTCACCTTTGTACAGTTTAGCACCCAACGGAAATTAGGTAACCTTAAGACATATCCAGAACACCATGATCCCAGTATTTCAGCTTGGATGAATATGGGGCTCTACTGATTCGTGTCTGTAGATTAGTGAGGTGTCCGGGTTTTGTACCCAGTTCCCAAATTTCAACCCATCTGAAAGGCTACCTGTAATATCCATGTGCCCACTGTGTATAACCTGATCTTACACCGATTGGTTTTTGTCTCGTTGCAGACTACTAAGGCTTTTCTGCCACGTATGTTGGAACTACAGAATGGACACATTGTCTGTATAAACTCTGTGCTGGCCTTATCGGCAATCCCTGGTGCCATTGACTACTGCACTTCTAAAGCCTCATCCTTTGCCTTTATGGAGAGCCTGACCTTGGGACTTCTGGACTGCCCGGGAGTCAACGCCACAACAGTATTACCCTTTCATACGAACACCGAGATGTTTCAAGGAATGAGAGTCAGGTTTGTGCAGATTACATACTGTATCTACTCCGGTAGCCACCATGAAAATGGTGAAGCCACGACACTTGAGGTCTCACCTAAGAATAGTTGGGTCCCATTCAGAATAATCATCATGAGTCTGTACCCCGTGTGCACTCGCCTGTGCCTGAGCTCTGAGCATTCCTTTGATTTGGGGCACAGGGTAGACGCCCTATAAGTGTCAGTATGGAAAGAGACAGCTGAACCCTCGAAAAATGCTCTAGATCCCCTCGGCTATTAAACCTCACCAGGAAGGTTTTTGATGTTTGCATCTTATAATATGAAATTAAAAAAAAAAATTATTTTTTTTTTTTTCCCAGGTTTCCAAATTTATTTCCTCCTTTAAAGCCAGAAACTGTAGCAAAGAGGACGGTGGAAGCCGTGCAGAAGAATCACGCCTTGTTACTGCTCCCCTGGACCATGCATCTGCTTGTCATCTTAAAAAGGTAAGGAGACCACTCTTTTCGTATGAAGAGCATGATGGGATCTCCAAGGGCTTAGTGTATAAATAGCCTGGAAGAGGAGGCCATGTCAGCAAATTCCATCACATGTAAACTGGGGCGTAAAGGGAAGAAATCAGCATGAAGCAAAGGATAACTCAGTCCTGTCTTGTCTCAATTTTACCAGCATCATTTCGCTGCCACGAGCCACTAACTTGGGTGCAGCAGCTGCTTTGACTGCCATGGAGTTTATTGCCGGCTGCAGAATGAGTTAACTGAGAAACCTTCAGTGAGCTCATACTCGATGGAATTGTCTAATTTCTAAGTAATTCCTAGCTGATTTATGACCACAAGAACGTTGACAGATATATTATTCCGGTTCATCCATCTCACAGCCAATTTAGGTTGTCTCTTGCAGCTTTATTTAGCACATTAATGCCAATTTTATAGATCAGCCAGTAAATGAAATTGGGAGATTTACCTTGAGGTCCTAAATGAAGCTGCAAGTTTTAATCTGTGCTTTATGAACTACATAAATATTTGTTTATCAAGCTCTCTAGATCCGTGTCCCCCTAGCAGGAAAGAAAAACGGAGTTTAGTGATCTGGACATTGTTGTTTTTCACATAAGTTGAGTTGAACTTTGTGCTCATAAATTAGCTGAGAAGAGCTCAGAAGAAGGAAGACCTAAACTAATAGTGTTACAAACTCTCCCATCAGAATGAGCTCACTGTCAGATTCTCAGTTCACTCATTCTGCAGCCACTAACATTTTTGCAAAAAATGATTTTTACCTATAAAAGAAAAGGTTTTCATGTCTTTTGAAGGTAATTTTTGATGGATCCTTTATACTCGCTGCTCTTTCTTCCATTACCATTCCTCCTCCTGTTTTCTCCCCCCTTATTGCATTTTCTTAAGTTCTCGCAAAAGCCTCTTTTCATCATGGCATGTTGTCATCTTCCTGTCAGCAGTAAGACCAGTAGCATTTCCTTCCCCTTTTGTAGACGTGAAGCCACATGTAGCTTCAGTTTCCCGTCCTTTCTTCTCCTCCGGACCCAGACGTGATACCCTGTGTTTATCTTGTGTTTTCTGCAGCATTCTTCCCCAGTCAGCACTTGAAGAAATCCACAGGTTTTCTGGATCTTATACTTGCATGAACACTTTCAAAGGGAGGACATAGATCCAGCCGCAGAATAGAAGACTAGTTAATGCATCGGAAGCTGAGACCCTTCCCCATAAACCATCCGGACCATGGTTGTGACGTATTGGTTCTTCGGTTCTACAAAGGCTTCTGAAGCAACATTGATCTTCCAGATCATAGATCTTGCGGTACGGCCTGTGTTCAGGCCCTGCTGAACTGTAAAGAATCTGGAGGTTGAAGACCGATTTTTATTTTTTATGGTTTTTTTTTTAATTTTATGATTGTCGGCTGTCAGTGTAACTATTTACACGTCTGTTTTAATTTTTTACTTGGATTATTCTACTGGTCACTTGTAATCTTGTCTTGACTAAAGTCCTGAGAAAATGAGCCCGTGGATTAGCTTTGTTGTTATTTTTCCAACATCTTTCTTTTTTTATTCTTTGTTTCTTAAGGGATATAAAAAAAAATAAATAAATAAAGTAAAAATGTACAAAAATTTCACCTACTAAAAATAAGTCCCATTCGTGTGAATAGGATTATTTTTGTGGAAAGTACAAGTCCTATTCAGATGAAAAGAAAAAGTTGCAGAATTTTCTGCAACAAACTGGCTGTATGTAAATATGCCCAATGGGTTTTTTTTTTTATTTTATTTTTTTTTTATTTGTTTTCCTCCTTTAGTCATTCAATCAAAGCAACTGCACATTAAAATCAAGTAGTTTTTTTTTTTTATTTAATGAGAACTTAACTTCATGAGGTTTAATATCTAAGGGAGAGTCATTTTAAGGGCTTGAAGAAAAAAAAATCAGGTTATGTACAGATTTGTTTGTTTTTAAGTCATATTTAAAAATGGCAAGAAGGAGCCGTTTATCTGTGCTTTGACTATTATGTAGACCTAAATCCAAAATGTCAAAAAACTACAATAAATCTTTAGCAATGTACACAGCATTTTCACCAGAGCAGCACAAGTGCCACAGGCTATTGTTTTAGTAACTTGTTTGTTAAAATACTGAAATTTTAAAATATTAAAAAAAAAAATTAAAAAAATTACGAATAATGTGGAATCTTTGTATGTGTGTAGAGGGGGTCTTTCAGCCCTAAAAAATGGGCTATAAATCTCGGCTTATACACGAGTATATACAGTACTTAACAAAAAAGTGTGAAACAACTGAAAATATGTCTTATATTCTAGGTTCTTCAAAGTAGCCATCTTTTGCTTTGATGACTGCCTAGCACACTCTTGGCATTCTCTTGATGAGCTTCAAGAGGTAGTCACCGGGAATGGTTTTCACTTCACAGGTGTGCCCTGTCAGGTTTAATAAGTATGATTTCTGGCCTTATAAATGGGGTTGGGACCATCAGTTGTGTTGTGCAGAAGTCTGGTGGATACACAGCTGATAGTCCTACTGAATAGACTGTTAGAATGTGTATTATGGCAAGAAAAAAGCAGCTAAGTAAAGAAAAATGAGTGGCCATCATTACTTTAAAAAATGAAGGTCAGTCAGTCCGAAAAATTGGGAAAACTTTGAAAGTGTCCCCAAGTGCAGTTGCAAAAACCATCAAGCGCTACAAAGAAACTGGCTCACATGAGGACCGCCCCAGGAAAGGAAGACCAAGAGTCACCTCTGCTTCTGAGGATAAGTTTATCCGAGTCACCAGCCTCAGAAATCGCAGGTTTACAGCAGCTCAGATTAGAGACCAGGTCAATGCCACACAGAGTACTAGCAGCAGACACATCTCTACAACAACTGTTAAGAGGAGACTTTGTGCAGCAGGCCTTCATGGTAAAATAGCTGCTAGGAAACCCACTGCTAAGGACAGGCAACTAGCAGAAGAGACTTGTTTGGGCTAAAGAACACAAGGAATGGACATTAGACCAGTGGAAATCTGTGCTTTGGTCTGATGAGACCAAATTTGAGATCTTTGGTTCCAACCACCGTGTCTTTGTGCGACGCAGAAAAGGTGAACGGAGGGACTCTACATGCCTGGTTCCCACCGTGAAGCATGGAGGAGGAGGTGTGATGGTGTGGGGGTGCTTTGCTGGTGACACTGTTGGGGATTTATTCAAAATTGAAAGCATACTGACCAGCAAGGCTACCACAGCATCTTGCAGCGGCATGCTATTCTATCCGGTTTGCGTTTAGTTGGACCATCATTTATTTTTTCAACAGGACAATGACCCCAAACACACCTCCAGGCTGTGTAAGGGCTATTTGACCAAGAAGGAGAGTGATGGGGTGCTACGCCAGATGACCTGGCCTCCACAGTCACCAGACCTGAACCCAATCGAGATGGTTTGGGGTGAGCTTGACCGCAGAGTGAAGGCAAAAGGGCCAACAAATGCTAAGCATCTCTGGAACTCCTTCAAGATTGTTGGAAAACCATTTCTGGTGACTACCTCTTGAAGCTCATCAAGAGAATGCCAAGAGTGTGCAAAGCAGTCATCAAAGCAAAAGGTGGCTACTTTGAAGAACCTAGAATATAACACATAATTTCAGTTGTTACACACTTTTTTGTTAAGTATATAATTCCACGTGTTAATTCATAGTTTTGATGCCTTCAGTGTGAATGTACAATTTTCATAGTCATGAAAATACAGAAAAATCTTTAAAAGAAAATGAGTGTCCAAATTTTTGGTCTGTACTTTGTGTTTGTGTGTGTGTATATGTATGTATGTGTATATGTATGTATGTATATATATATATATATATATATATATATATATGTGTTATGAATTTATGTATTTAGGCGAGTTCAACCGCCGTTGGTCTCGTGTACAGGGTTTATACAGAGTTTTATTGGCCGGAGAAGACTTGTGGACTTATTGGGACAATACCACTTGCTTAATATAGTCAGGAGCCACATATGGATGGCATGTTTTATATGTAGATATTGGCAACCGGAAAATTGAAACATTACTAATTTATAGTGAGTTAGTTACAATCTGTTTAAAATACTTCAGAGCTGAATTCACAATTCTTTTGGGGTAAACTCTGGCTGTGGCTTAGGTTGCAGAGCACAAAAGGATCAGCCATCAGAAATCAATGGGTTCGGACAATGTTGGTCTAATGGGTAATGAGGCCTCTAGTTTCCACTGTGTCAGATGCCTTTACCCCAAACTCTGTACAGTCAAAAATTCCAGGATAGATCTAAAGGAAATATGGATAGTACAGCTCCAAACTCACCTGAATTGTCAGTGTATAATACAGGCTGTACAAGATAAGTAATGGATGTACACAGTGACTCCACAAGCAGAATAGTGCGTGCAGCTATGGAGTATAATACAGGATGTAACTCAGGATAAGTAATGTAATGTATGTACACAGTGACTGCACCAACAGAATAGTGAGTGCAGCTCTGGAGTATAATACAGGATGTAACTCAGGATCAGTAATGTAATGTATGTACACAGTGACTCCACCAGCAGAATAGTGAGTGCAGCTCTGGAGTATAATACAGGATGTAACTCAGGATCAGTAATGTAATGTATGTACACAGTGACTCCACCAGCAGAATAGTGAGTGCAGCTCTGGAGTATAATACAGGATGTAACTCAGAATCAGTATAGGATATGCAATGTGTGTACACAGTGAGTTTTTTCCACCTTCTACTTTGTCAGTCCGTTAAAATCGGAGTACAATGGGATGTCATCCGAGTGTGGTCAGATCTTTTTCCTGGACCCACAGACACAAATGGGAGTGGGCCTTCCGATTCTTGGAGGCAAATTGTGCATGTTGCAATTTTTTTATTTATTTATTTTTTTCCCTTATACCGCTTTGCCAGAGGCTTAAATCGTCCATATGCACAGTCCACAGAATAACGTTTTCGAGTGCTATCTGTCAATCATGGAGGGCACTTGTTAGATTAAAAAAGTCAGCCGTAAAAGTGATAAACAATGTTTATGTCGCCCTATTCCGTGAACCAAAACATTTTTGAATTGTATTAATTCTGGAAAACAACGCAAAACATAAAAAAAAAAATTGCCTTAATCGAATTGAAATACCCCATGGTGACTTTTTTTTTCTGCCTCACAAAAAAATATATTGTTTTTATAGGTTATATGTAACATGATGCTTTTAAAAAGACAGATTAGCTCACTGAAAACAAGTCTATATGGCTACATCGACTCAAGAAATTAAAGTGACTGCTCTCAAAAATTGGGGATGAGAAATAAAAATTGCAGTATCAATCTACGTCCGATCCCTCAGGAGATGTCACCTCTTTCAGTGTTTAGGAGAATCTCTGCAGAGCAGTCAAATCTCTAGGGTGCTGCTGTGTCTGAAGTCGCCTGGTACGTGCACTCGTGGAACATGGTCTGTGGTGGTGTCAGTGAGCGACGCGGCCTACAACCAGTTGATTTCATTGTCATTTATATTGTTTCTGCAACCTCCAGCCAGTTGAGATCCTTTCATCCTTGGCTTCAGTAGGAACTTCTGAAGGTTCTCCAGGCAGCATATTTGGCTTCTTACTGTTCAGGCCTGTTACATGTTACTGTATGGTTATTACAATGTTTTATGGCCATTTTTAGAGGTTCGCTAATGGGTTATGTCAACAACTGACAGATGAACGGATAAAAGAGAACATGACAACTACACAGGTCGCCCTGCAGGACCGATGTCAGACGCCTCGGTTGGGAATAAAAGTGCAGAATTCCTGAGCCTCAGTGATAAAGAAGAAAAATGACCGTGTGAGCAGAACTGCATTATTATTCCATGGGAAGCCGTCAAAGAATTCTACGGCATTTTCCATTCTTGATGTTGTCGTTTTTTTTTGTTTTTTTTTCTTACCCCAGGTCAGATGGAGGGGGATCTGATGTGGACATGAGCCTGCTGGGGGGACAAGAAGAAGGGGTAATGGGGGCTAGGTTCAGACCAGGGTTAGCCAAATAGTGGATAAATTAAGCAGGCTAAACAGACAGCTCACCTCTCTGTGAACCCTTTACCCAGCTAACCTGCTCCTCACCCGGCCCAGCACAGGTGGAACCAGTGCACAAGTCACGCCGCACTCCTACAGCCTCGACCAACACTCACAAAATGTATTCTTCTCTGTGGCAAAATCACTCTGGGCCTCGTTGACATCTTCCCTAAAATGACCTGAAATATCCACTGTCCAGGGAAAGTAGACGGCAAAGAGAGAGTCTAAAATTAAGGCCGGAGTCACGCTAGCAAGAAATACGGACGAGTGCTATGCAAGAAAAAATTGCATTGCACTCGCACCAATATTAATCTATGGGGCAGCTCCCATCAGCCGATTTTTCCTCGGCCGTATTATACGTGCGAGTGAAATCGCAGCATGCTGCGATTTGCAGCGTATTACGCCAGAATACACCAATACAAGTCTATGGGTGCGAGAAAAATATGGATTACACACGGACCAAACATGTGACTTGCGAGAAATACGCACCGGTGTCCTTTAGAAAAGCCGGCAATTCAGTGTAGTATACTGTAAAATCACACTGACCGGTTTAATAAAGAATAGATAGAATATATATATATATATATTCTATGTCATTGAGACACACACATATATATCTACATAACATAATAGGCGCTAAATCAATTGCCGGCTTCTGTAAAATCATTACAGAACCCGACATGATATGACACATGGTTTACATATAGTAAACCATGTCATATCAAAATGATATCAGTGTTTAATAAATTTATTAGTTTGTGTTAGGAAAAATTTGGAACTCTAGGGGTTAAATTTAAGGCTATAATCGCGAAAAAAAATTGCGTGGGCTCCCGCGCAAATTTTTCCGCCAGAGAGGGAAAGCCAGTGACTGAGGACAGATATTAATAGCCTAGAGAGGGACCATTGTTATAGGTCACCCCCTGGCTACAAACATCTGCCCCCAGCCACCCCAGAAAAGGCGCATCTGTAAGATGCGCCTTTTCTGGCACTTAGCCTCTCTATTCCCACTGCCTTTAGCGGTGGCCCATGGGTTTATAAGGGGTTAATGTCACCTTGCTATTGAAAAGTGACATTAAGGCAGGTTAATAATGGAGAGATGTCAATAAGACACCTATCCATTATTAATCCTATAGTAGTAAAGGGTTAAAAAAGACACACACATACACACACACTCACTCACATTAAATAAAAATTCTTTTAATAAAATAATTACACAAAGTTTTAGACAAAATTTATTATGCTGCCAATCCAACTGAAACCCTTGTTCTCCAGTAACCAAAAAAAACCTAAAAAAAAACAACAATATCCATACCTCTCTGCCGTTCAGTCAGGTCCCCGTTGCAATCCATCACAAGGGGTTAACTAGTTTACAACAGGGACCGGCACTAATGCGACTGACCCGGCTGTAAACTACTGCAGAATGAATGAAATCATGTCTGCGGAAACGCCCAGCCTAACCGGGGTTGAACTGATTAGCGTGGGAAAGTTTCAGAACTTTTTCCCACGCTGTCAGTTCACCGTGTGTCAAGTGGGGAGTCTGCGCAGACATGATTTCATTCATTCTGCACTGGTTTACAGCCGGGCCAGTCGAATTAGCACCGGTCCCTGTTGTAAACTAGTTAACCCCTTGTGATGGATTGCAACGGGGGACCTGACTGAACGGCGGAGAAGTATAAATATTGTTTTTTGTTGTTTTTTTTTGGTTACAGGAGAACAAGGGATTCAGTTGGATTGGCAGCATGATAAATTTTGTCAAAAACTTTGTGCAATAATTTAATTAAAAGAATTTTTAATTAATGTGTGTGTCTTTTTTCACCCTTTACTACTATAAGATTAATAATGGATAGGTGTCTTATTGACATCTCTCCATTATTAACCCAGCTTAATGTCACCTTTCAATAGCAAGGTGACATTAACCCCTTATTAACCCATGAGCCACAGCTAAAGGCAATGGGAATAGAGAGACTTAGTGCCAGAAAAAGCACATCTTATAGATGCGCCTTTTCTGGGGTGGCTGGAGGCAGATATTTGTAGCCAGGGGGTGGCCTATAACCATGGTCCCTCTCTAGGCTGTTAACCCCTTCCCAACTTGTGACGCCACTCTTACATGAAAGTCGGTGCCTTCCCGACCTGTGACGCCTATGTGGCGTCATGGGGAGATCGCGTTCCTGCGATTCGGGTGACCGGGGACACTGAAAGGTCACCTGACCTGCAGGTACAGAACTTGTACTTCACCCCAGGGGGACGGCTTTGCCCCCCCCCGTGGCTACGATCGCTCTGATTGGCTGTTGAAAGTGAAACAGCCAATCAGAGCAATTGTAATATTTCACCAATGAAAATTGGTGAAATATTACAATCCAGCCATGGCCTATGCTGCAATATCATCGGCCATGGCTGGAGACCGCGATCTGCCCTACCCACGACTGACGGCAGCGACCTGCAACCGTCAGTATTTCCTCCCCTCCGTCCTGTCCTCCGCTCCCCTGGCAGTCTGATCCCACGCCCCCCCAGGTACCTCCCGAGTCCTGGTGTCACTCCCAGTGTCCCTCCGTCTTCTCCCATGGGAGCCGCCATCTTCCAAAATGGTGGGCGCATGCGCAGTGCGCCCGCCGAATCTGCCAGCCAGCAGATTCATTCATTCCATGTACATTTTAATCACTGTGAAAGACCCTATCACAGTGATCAAAATAAAAAAATAGTAAACAAACCCCCCCTTTATCACCCCCCTTAGGGAAGAATAATAAAATAAAGAAAATATATTTATTTTATTTTTCCTCTAGCGTTAGGGTTAGAATTAGGGTTAGGGTTGGAATTAGGGTTGGGGATTAGGGTTAGGGTTGTGTTGGGGTTAGGGTTGGGATAAGTGTTAGGCTTGTGGTTAGGGTTATGGTTGGGATTAGGGTTAGGGGTGTGTTGGGGTTAGGGTTGTGGTTAGGGGTGTGTTGGGGTTAGGGTTGGAGTTAGAATTGAGGGGTTTCCACTATTTAGGCACATCAGGGGCTCTCCAAACGCGGCATGGCACCACCATTGATTCCAGCCAATTTTGCGTTCAGAAAGTCAAATGTGCTCCCTCCCTTCCGAGCCCCGACATGTGCCCAAACAGTGGTTTACCCCAACATATGGGGTATCAGCGTACTCAGAAAAAATTGCACAACAACTTTGGGGTCTAATTTTTCCTGTTACCCTTGTAAAAATAAAAAATTGGGGGCTAAAATATTTTTTATTTTCACGGCTCTGCGTTATAAATTTCTGTGAAGCACTTGGGGGTTCAAAGGGGTCACCACACATCTAGATAAGTTCCTTGGGGAGTCTAGTTTCCAAAATGGGGTCACTTGTGGGTGGTTTCTACTGCTTGGGTACATCAGGGGCTCTGCAAATGTAACATGATGCCCTCAGACCATTCCATCAAAGTCTGCATTCCAAAACGTCACTACTTCCCTTCCGAGCCCGATGTGTGCCCAAACAGGGGTTCCCCCCACATGTGGGGTACCAGCCTACTCAGGACAAGCTGGACAACAACTTATGGGGTCCAATTTCTCCTGTTACCCTTGTGAAAATAAAATATTGCAGGCTAAAAAAATCATTTTTTGAGGAAAAAAAATTATTTTTATTTTCACGGCTCTGCGTTATAAACTTCTGTGAAGCACTTGGGGGTTCAAAGTGCTCACCACACATCTAGATAAGTTCCCTGGGGGTCTAATTTCCAAAATGGGGTCACTTGTGGGGGAGCTCCAATGTTTAGACACACAGGGGCTCTCCATACGTGACATGGTGTCCGCTAAAGATTGAAGCTAATTTTCATTCAAAATGTCAAATGGCGCTCCTTCCTTCCGAGCCATGCCGTGTGCCCAAACAGTGGTTTATGACCACATATGAGGTACTCAGGAGAAATTGCCCAACACATCTTAGGATCCATTTTATCCTGTTGCCCATGTGAAAATGAAAAAAACTGAGGCTAAAAGAAAATTTTTGTGAAAAAAAAAGTACGTTTTTCATTTTTATGGATAAATTTGTGAAGCACCTGGGGGTTCAAAGTGCTCACTATGCATCTAGATAAGTTCCTTGGGGAGTCTAGTTTCCAAAATGGGGTCACTCGTGGGGGAGCTCCAAAGTTTAGGAACACAGGGGCTCTCCAAACTCGTCATGGTGTCCGCTAACAATTGGAGCTAATTTTCCATTCAAAAAGTCAAATGGCTCTCCTTCCCTTCCGAGTCCTGTCGTGCACCCAAACAGTGGTTCCCCCCTCATATGGGGTTTCAGCGTACTCAGGACAAATTGGACAACTTTCGAGGTCCACTTTCTCCTTTTACCCTTGGGAAAATAAAAAAATTGTTGCTAAAAGATCATTTTTGTGACTAAAAAGTTAAATGTTCATTTTTTCCTTCCATGTTGCTTCTGCTGCTGTAAAATACCTGAAGGGTTAATAAACTTCTTGAATGTGGTTTTGATCAGCTTGAGGGGTGCAGTTTTTAGAATGGTGTCACTTTTGGGTATTTTCTGCCATATAGACCCCTCAAACTGGCTTCAAATGTGAGGTGGTGCCTAAAAAAAATGGTTTTGTAAATTTTGTTGTAAAAATGAGAAATCGCTGCTCAACTTTTAACCCTTATAACTTCCTAACAAAAAAAATATTGTTTCCAAAATTGTGCTGATGTAAAGTAGACATGTGGGAAATGTTATTTCTTAACTATTTTGTGTGACACTGTTTGGGTGCATGGCAGAGTTTGGAAGGGAAGGAGCGCCGTCTGACTTTTTCAACGCAGAATTGGCTGGACGCCATGTCGTGTTTGGAGAGCTCCTGATCTGCCTAAACAGTGGAAACCCCCATAAATGACACCATTTTGGAAACTAGACCCCTCAAGGAACTTATCTAGATGTGTGGTGAGAACTTTTAACCCCCCGGTGTTTCACTAAAGTTTATAACGTACAGCCGTAAAATAAAAAATCTTTTTTTTTTTTTTTACAAAAATGATTTTTTCGTCCCCAATATTTTATTTTCACAAGGGTAACAGAAGAAATTGGAACCCAAAAGTTGTTGTCCAATTTGTCCTGAGTACACTGATACCCAATATGTGGGCGAAAACTACTGTATGGGCACACGTCGGGGCTCGGAAGGGAAGTAGTGACGTTTTGGATTGCAGACTTTGATGGAATGGTCTGGGGGCGTCATGTCACATTTGGAGAGCCCCTGATGCACCTAAACAGTGGAAACCCCCCACAAGTGACCCCATTTTGGCAAATAGACCCCACAAGGAACTTATCTAGATGTGTGGTGAGCACTTTGAACCCCGAAGTGCTTCACAGAAGTTTATAACGCACAGCCGTAAAAATAAAAAATCTTTTTTTTTTACAAAAATGATTTTTTCGCCCCCAATATTCTATTTTCACAAGGGTAACAGGAGAAATTGGACCCCAAAAGTTGTTGTCCAATTTGTCCTGAGTACGCTGATACCCAATATGTGGGAGAAAACTACTGTATGGGCGCACGTCAGGGCTCGGAAGGGAAGTAGTGACGTTTTGGATTGCAGACTTTGATGGAATGGTCTGGGTGCGTCATGTCGCATTTGGAGAGCCCCTGATGCGCCTAAACAGTGGAAACCCCCCACAAGTGACCCCATTTTGGAAAATAGACCCCACAAGGAACTTATCTAGATGTGTGGTGAGCACTTTGAACCCCGAAGTGCTTCACAGAAGTTTATAACCCACAGTCGTAAAAATAAAAAATCTTTTTTTTTTTTTTGCAAAAATGATTTTTTCGCCCCAATATTTTATTTTTACAAGGGTAACAGGAGAAATTGGACCCCAAAAGTTGTTGCCCAATTTGTCCTGAGTACGCTGATACCCAATATGTGGGAGAAAACTACTGTATGGGTACACGTTGGGGCTCGGAAGGGAAGTAGTGACGTTTTGGATTGCAGACTTTGATGGAATGGTCTGGGGGCGTCATGTCGCATTTGGAGAGCCCCTGATGCGCCTAAACAGTGGAAATCCCCAACAAGTGACCCCATTTTGGAAAATAGACCCCACAAGGAACTTATCTAGGTGTGTGGTGAGCGCTATGAAGCCCCAAGTGCTTCACAGAAGTTTATAATGTACAGCCGTAAAAACAAAAAAATAATTTTTTTTGTACAAAAATGATATTTTCGCCCCCAGTTTTTATTTTCCCAAGGGTAACAGAAGAAATAGGACAAATTGCACAATAACTCTTGGGGTCCAGAGTACGCTGATACCCCATATGTGGGGATAAACTACTGTTTGGACGCATGGCAGAGCTCAGAAGTGAAGGAGCACCGTTTGACTTTTTCAACGCAGAATTGGCTGGAATTGAGATCAGACGCCATGTCACATTTGGAGAGCCCCTGATGTGCCTAAACAGCGGAAACCCCCCAATTCTAACTCCAACCCTAACCCCAACACACCCTAACCCTAGTCCCAACCCTAACCACAAACCTAACCCTAACACACCACTAATCCCAACCCTAACCCTAATCCTAACTTTAGTGCCAACCCTAACCCTAACTTTAGCCGCAACCCTAACCCTAATGGAAAAATGGAAATAAATTCATTTTTTTAATTTTATTATTTTTCCCTAACTAAGGGGGTGATAAAGGGGGTTTGATTACTATTTATAGCGGGTTTTTATGATTGGCAGCTGTCACGCTAAAAGACGCTTTTTATTGCAAAAATAGTTTTTTGCATCGCCACATTTTGAGAGCTATAATTTTTGCATATTTTGGCCCACAGAGTCATGTTAGGTCTTATTTTTTGCGGTACGAGTTGACGTTTTTATTTGTACCATTTTTGAGCAGGTGACATTTTTTGATCGCTTTTTATTTCGATTTTTGGGAGGTTAGAATGAACAAAAATCAGCAATTCATGAATTTCTTTTGGGGGAGGCGTTTTTATTGTTCCGCGTGTGGTAAAATTGATAAAGCAGTTTTATTCTTCGGGTCAGTACGATTATGGCGATACCTCATTTATATCATTTTTTTATGTTTTGGCGCTTTTATAGAATAAAAACAATTTTATATAAAAAATAATTATTTTTGCATCGCTTTATTCTGCAAGCTATAACTTTTTTATTTTTTCGCTGATGATGCTGTATGGCGGCTCGTTTTTTGCGGGACAAGATGACGTTTTCAGCGGTACCATGTTTATTTATATCGGTCTTTTTGATCGCGCGTTATTCCACTTTTTGTTCGGCGGTATGATGATAAAGCATTGATTTTTTGCTTCGTTTTTTTTTTTTTTTTTTTTTAAGGGGTTCACTAAAGGGGTTAACTAGTGGGACAGTTTTATAGGGGGGGTCGTTACGGACGTGGCAATACCAAATATGTGTACTTTTATTGTTTTGTTTTTTTTATTTACAGGAAGAAATGAATTTATTGGGGAATATTTTTTTTTTTTTTAATTTATTTTGGATTTTTTTTTATAACATGTTTATTTTTATTTTTTTAACATTTTTACTTTGTCCCAGGGTGGGACATCACTGTATTTTATCAAATCGCTGGTGTGACAGTGTGCACAGCACACTGTCACACCAGCGATCGCTCAGGCAGTGCAGCAGGCTTCTCAGTGCCTGCTCTCAGCAGGCACTGAGGAAGCCGCCTCCCTCCAGGACCCCGGCGCCATCTTGGATCCAGGTCCTGGGAGGGAGGAAGCCCTCAGAACAGCGCGATCACATCGTGCTGGTCTGAGGGTCTCAGGGGGGCGCGCAGGGAGCCCCCACCCTGCGCGATCCTCCCCTGTGCCCCCAGTACACCGCGATCATGTTTGATCGCGGTGTGCTAGGGGTTAATGTGCCGGGAGCGGTCCGTGACCGCTCCTGACACACAGTCACGGGTGTCAGCTGTGATAATCAGCTGACACCCGGCGGCGATTAGCTGCGCTCCCCTCAGGAGCGCAGCTGATCGCCTATGACGTACTATCCCGTCCATGGGCAGAATGGCACGGGTTTTATGGACGGGATAGTACGTCTAATGTCAGAGAGGGGTTAAAAACTCCCTGCCTGGTTCATTACTCAAAACCCCCATCATGGGTAAGACTAGCGACCTGACTGATGTCAAGAAGGCCATCATTGACACCCTCAAGCAAGAGGGTAAGACCCAGAAAGAAATTTCTCAACAAATAGGATGTTCCCAGAGTGCTGTATCAAGGCACCTCAATGGGAAGTCTGTTGGAAGGAAACAATGTGGCAGAAAACGCTGTACAACGAGAAGAGGTGACCGGACCCTGAGGAAGATTGTGGAGAAGGACCGATTCCAGACCTTGGGGGACCTGAGGAAGCAGTGGACTGAGTCTGGTGTAGAAACATCCAGAGCCACCGTGCACAGGCGTGTGCAGGAAATGGGCTACAGGTGCCGCATTCCCCAGGTAAAGCCACTTTTGAACCATAAACAGCGGCAGAAGCGCCTGACCTGGGCTACAGAGAAGCAGCACTGGACTGTTGCTAAGTGGTCCCAAGTACTTTTTTCTGATGAAAGCAAATTTTGCATGTCATTCGGAAATCAAGGTGCCAGAGTCTGGAGGAAGACTGGGGAGAAGGAAATGCCAAAATGCCTGAAGTCCAGTGTCAAGTACCCACAGTCAGTGATGGTGTGGGGTGCCATGTCAGCTGCTGGTGTTGGTCCACTGTGTTTCATCAAGGACAGGGTCAATGCAGCTAGATATCAGGAGATTTTGGAGCACTTCATGCTTCCATCGGCTGAAATGCTTTATGGAGATGAAGATTTCATTTTTCAGCACGACCTGGCACCTGCTCACAGTGCCAAAACCACTGGTAAATGGTTTACTGACCATGGTATTACTGTGCTCAATTGGCCTGCCAACTCTCCTGACCTGAACCCCATAGAGAATCTGTGGGATATTGTGAAGAGAAAGTTGAGAGACGCAAGACCCAACACTCTGGATGAGGTTAAGGCCGCTATCGAAGCATCCTGGGCCTCCATAACACCTCAGCAGTGTCACAGGCTGATTGCCTCCATGCCACGCCGCATTGAAGCAGTCATTTCTGCAAAAGGATTCCCGACCAAGTACTGAGTGCATAACTGAACTTTATTATTTGATGTTTTTTTGTTTGTTTTTAAAAAACACTTTTATTTTATTGGATGGTTGAAATATGTTAATTTTTTGAGACAGGTTTTTTGGGTTATCAGGAGTTGTATGCCAAAATCATCAGTATTAAAACAATAAAAGACCTGACAAATTTCAGTTGGTGTGTAATGAATCTAAAATATATGAAAGTTTAATTGTAATCATTATATTATGGAAAATAATGAAATTTAGCACTATATGCTAATTTTTTGAGAAGGACCTGTATATAAAAAAAAAAACTTCCTTCTCACCCCCACTGGGGGTGGTCTTTGTTGTCCTTTCTCATTCTCGGGTCCTCTACCAGAGGCCTGGGAGTTTGAGGGTTCTGCGCAGGATCTTAGTTGTTCCCAGGATTGCGCTTTTCTGGACAGAGAGCTCAGATGTCGCTCCTGGGATCTGTTGTAGCCAATCTTCTAACTTAGGGGTCACTGCTCCAAGTGCTCCTATCACTACTGGAATCACTGTTGCCTTCACCTTCAACATCTTCTCCAGTTCTCCTTTGAGACCCTGGTATTTCTCCAGCTTCTCATGTTCCTTCTTTCTGTTGTTGCTGTCACTTGGCACTGCCACATCTATTATCAATGCTGTCTTCTGATCCTTGTCTACTATGACAATGTCTGGTTTGTTAGCCAACACCTGCTTATCTGTCTGGATCTTGAAGTCCCACAGGATTTTAGCCCTTTCTTTCTCCACCACTTTTTCTGGGGCTCCCACCTGGACTTAGGGGGACTTAGTCCATATCCTGTGCAGATGTTCCTGTATACAATTCCTGCTACTTGGTTGTGGAGTTCAGTATACGCTGTTCCTGCTTGCATTTTGCATCCTGCCACTATGTGTTGAACGGATTCTGAAGTTTCTTTGCATAGTCTGCACCTTGGGTCTTGTCTTGTGTGGTATATCCCTGCTTCTATGGATCTGGTACTTAGTGCTTTTTCTTGTGCCGCTATGATTAGTGCCTCTGTTTTGTCTCGGAGTCCAGCTTTCTCCAGCCATTGGTAGGATTTCTCCATGTCAGCCACCTCCATTATCTGTCGATGGTACATCGAATGCAGCGGCTTGTCTTGCCATGGTGCTTCACGTTCCTGTTCTTCCTTCCAGGTCTGTTGTTGTTGCTGCCTTAGGCTTTCTCTCAGCATCTCTTCTTTTGGCGCCATTCTTCTGATGTATTCCTGGATACTCATTGTTTCATCCGTGATGGTGGCTTGGATGCTTATCAAGCCTCGACCACCCTCCTTTCTGTAGGTATGCAATCTTTGGGTGCTAGACTTAGGGTGGAGACCTACATGCATTGTGAGGAGCTTTGGTGTCTTCACATCTGCAGCTTCCATCTCTTCTTTTGGCCAGCACACTATGCCAGCAGGGTATCTGATAACTGGCAGGGCATATGTATTGATAGCACGAATCTTATTCTTTCCATTGAGCTGACTCTTCAGGACCTGTCTTACCCTTTGATGGTTTTTGGATGTTGCTGCTTTCCTTGCCTCCTCATCATGGTTACCTTATCCCTGTGGGATGCCGAGGTACTTGTATCATGTCTGTACATCTGCTACGTGCCCTGCTGGTAATTCCACTCCATCAGTCTTGACTACCTTGCCTCTCTTTATTACCAACCGGCCGCACTTCTCCAGTCCAAAGGACATCCTGATGTCTTCGCTGTAGATCCTTGTCAGGTGAATCAGTGAATCGATGTCTTGTTTGTTTTTCGCATACATCTTGATGTCATCCATGTAGAGGAGGTGGCTGATGGCACTTCCACTCTTGAACTTGTATCCATAGCCAGACTCTGTAATTATCTGACTGAGGAGGTTCAAGCCTATGCAGAACAGCAATGCGGACAGTGTGTCACCTTGGTATATGCCACATTTGATGGTCACTTGTGCTAGTTGTCTTGAGTTGACTTCTAATGTTGTTCTCCATAGCCCCATTGAGTTTCTGAGGAAGGTTCTTAATTTCCTGTTGACATTGAAGAGAGCCAAGCATTCACAGATCCATGTGTGTGGCATTGAATCATAGGTTTTCCTGTAGTCAATCCAGGCTGTGCTGAGATTGGTTTGTCTGGATCTTGAATCTTGAGCGACTGCTCTATCTAATAGGAGCTGGTGCTTAGACCCTCTGTTGCCGGTCCCAATGCCTCATAAAGAGACAAGGCAAGATATATATATATATATATATATATATATATGTATATACAGTATATATGTATTCTATGTGTATATATCTATTCTTTCGTTTGTGTTTTAAAACCTGTTTTTGGGATCCATTATATGTCCATTTTGCAAGCCGGCGAGAAAATCTCGCCATACGGATGCAAAAGGGATGTCACACGGATGCTTAGATGAGAGAAAATCATTTCCTCGCATTACAATCGGATGACATACGGATCACTGTTCATGAAACATTTGTGCGATTCTGGTCCATGAGAAACGGACCGTATTTTTATACGTTGTGTGTGCATCTCACAAAATTAGAAAGTCATCAAAAAGTTAACTTATTTCAGTTCTTCAATACAAAAAGTGAAACTCATTATATAGAGTCATTACAAACAGAGTGATCTATTTCAAGTGTTTATTTCTGTTAATGTTGATGATTATGGCTTACAGCCAATGAAAATCCCAAAAGTCATTTTCAGTAAATTAGAATACTTTATAACACCAGCTTGAAAAATGATTGTAAAATCTGAAATGTTGGCCTACTGAAATGTATGTTTAGTAAATGCACTCAATACTTGGTCGGGGCTTCTTTTTCATCAATTACTGCATCAATGCAGCGTGGCATGGAGGCGATCAGCCTGTGGTACTGCTGAGGTGTTATGGAAGCCCATGTAACCATGTTTTCTATGCAATGGAATAAACCACAAGTCTATACAGGATTGGGTGAGTGCTCCATTTTCTTCTATTTCTTATGATTCATCATATGCACTGCAAGCATTTGCACCACCCAGAAGATTTCCTGCGAGGCTAATTAAGAGGACACAGGTAGTGTCACACTCTAATGCTGGATCTTGGTGCCTGAAATAACCATTGTTTTTACATGTAGTATCATGCTCATTCTTTTCAGGCAGTTTCTGCTCAGAAACCGCATGTTCTCTTTACTTCACGTTATAGAGAAAAAGACACAGGCAACAGAGCCACCACAAGAATGACGGCTAAACCCACGGCAAAGCCACTGGCGGACACAGAGAGAAAAGGGCCCCTGTGCAAGAATTATACATGGGCCCATTACAGCCCAAGAGCTCTTAAAAGGGCAAAATTGCACCGGCTTTGGAGGTAGAAATGGGCCCCCTAACCTCTTGGGCCCTCTTGTTGCACCAATGATATGTCCGCCCCTGGGCAAAGCTCTTTCAGGAAAACAACTGCCAGGGTATCCCTGAAGCTGCTTTGCCTGTGAAAACTTAGCAGCTGTGCCAGCATCTTAAAGAGACCATGTGCACATAGCCGAATCCTTAACCCCTTTCTGTCATCGAACGTACTATCCCGTCCATATGACCTGGGACTTAATTCCCAGGGACGGGATAGTACGTCCAAGGCAATCAGATGCGCTCCCGGGGAGGAGCGCAGCTGATCGCCGCCGGGTGTCAGCTGATTATCACAGCTAACACCCAACACTATGTGCCAGGAGCGGTCACAGACAGCTCCCGGCACATTAACCCCTGGCACACCGCGATCATGTTACCGGGGGCACAAGGGAGCATCGCGCAGGGAGGGGGCTCCCTGGCGACTCCCCTGAGGCCCTCAGAACAGCGCAATGTGATCGCGCTGTTTTGAGGCCTTCCTCCCTGCAGGATGGCCACCGGGTCCTGCAGGGAGGCGGCTTCCTCAGTGCCTGCTGAGAGCAGGCGCTGAGGAAGCCTGCAGCACTGCCTGTGAGATCGCTGGTCTCACAGAGTGCTGTGCACACTGTGAGACCAGCGATCTGATAAAATACAGTAATGTCCCACCCTGGGACAAAGTTAAAAAGTTAAAAAAAATGAAAATCAGAAGTGTAAAAAAAAATCCAAAATAAAGGAAAAAAAAAATATTCCCAATAAATTCATTTCTTCCTGTAAATAAAAACAAAACAATAAAAGTACACATATTTGGTATCGCCGCGTCCATAACAACCCCCCCTATAAATATGTTGCACTAGTTAACCCCTTTAGTGAGCCCCTTAAAAAAAAAAAAAAAAAAAGCAAAAAATCAATGCTTTATCCCGCCGAACAAAAAGTGGAATAACACGCAATCAAAAAGACCGATAAATAAACATGGTACCACTGAAAATGTCATCTTGTCCTGCAAAAAACGAGCTGCCATACAGCATCATCAGCGAAAAAATAAAAAAGTTATAGCTTGCAGAATAAAGCGATGCAAAAATAATTATTTTTTATATAAAATTGTTTTTATTGTATGAAAGCGCCAAAACATAAAAAAATTATATAAATGAGGTATCTCTGTAATCGTACTAACCCGAACAATAAAACTGCTTTATCAATTTTACAACACGCGGAACGGTATAAACGCCCCCCCAAAAGAAATTCATGAATTGCTGATTTTGTTCATTCTAACCTCCCAAAAATCGAAATAAAAAGCGATCAAAAAATGTCACGTGCTCACAAATGGTACCAATAAAAACGTCAACTTGTACCACAAAAAATAAGACCTCACATGACTCTGTGGGCTAAAATATGCAAAAATTATAGCTCTCAAAATGTGGTGATGCAAAAAACTATTTTTTGCAATAAAAAGCATCTTTTAGCATGACAGCTGCCAATCATAAAAACCCGCTATAAATAGTAAATCAAACCCCCCTTTTTCACCCCCTTCGTTAGGGAAAAATAATAAAATTAAAAAAATGTATTTATTTCCATTTTCCCATTAGGGTTAGGGTTAGGGTTGCGGCTAATGTTAGGGTTAGGGTTGAGGCTAAAGTTGGGATTAGGGTTAGGGTTGGGATTAGGGTTAAGGGTGTGTTAGGTTTAAGTTTGTGGTTAGAGTTATGATTAGGGTTAGGGGTGTGTTGGGGTTAGGGTTGGAGTTAGAATTGGGGGGTTTCCGCTGTTTAGGCACATCAGGGGCTCTCCAAATGTGACATGGCGTCTGATCTCAATTCCAGCCAATTCTGCGTTGAAAAAGTCAAACAGTGCTCCTTCATTTCTGAGCTCAGCCATGCGCCCAAACAGTAGTTTACCCCCACATATGGGGTATCAGCGTACTCAGGACAAATTGCACAATAACTCTGGGGGTCCAATTTCTTCTGTTACCCTTGTGAAATAAAAATATTGGGGGCGAAAAAATCATTTTAGTAAAAAAAAAAAAGTTTTTTTATTTTTACGGCTGTATGTTATAAACTTCTGTGAAGCACTTCGGGGTTCAAAGTTCTCACCACACATCTAGATAAGTTCCTTGTGGGGTCTATTTTCCAAAATGGGGTCACTTGTGGGGGGTTTCCACTGTTTAGGCACACCAGAAGCTCTCCAAATGCGACATGACGCCCGCAGACCATTCCATCAAAGTCTGCAATCCAAAACGTCACTACTTCCCTTCCGAGCCCCGACGTGTGCCCATACAGTAGTTTTTTCCCACGTATTGGGTATCAGCGTACTCAGGACAAATTGGACAACAACTTTTGGGGTCCAATTTCTCCTGTTACCCTTGGGAAAATAAAAAGTTGAGGACTAAAAGATCATGTGGAAAAAATATGATTTTTTTATTTTCATGCTCGGGCGTTATAAACTTTAGTGAAACACCTGGGGGTTCAAAGTTCTCACCACACATCTAGATAAGTTCCTTGAGGGGTCTAGTTTCCAAAATGGTGTCACTTGTCTGGGATTTCCACTGTTTAGGCAGATCAGGAGCTCTCCAAACATGACATGGCGTCCAGCCAATTTTGCGTTGAAAAAGTCAAATGGCGCTCCTTCCCTTCCAAGCTCTGCCATGAACCAAAACAGTGGTTTACCCCCACATATGGGGTATCAGCGTACTCAGGACAAATTGCGCAATAACTTTTGGAGTCTTGTTACCCTTGGAATAATAAAAATTGGGGTGAAAAGATCATTTTTGTGGAAAAAATATGATTTTTTAATTTTACTGCTCTACGTTATAAACTTGTGTGAAGCACTTGGGGGTTCAAATTGCTCACCATAGATCTAGATAAGTTCCTTAGGGGGTCTAGTTTCCAAAATGGGGTCACTTGTTGGGGTTTCCACTGTTTAGGCACATCAGGGGCTCTCCAAATGCAACATTGCATCCAATCTCAATTCCAGCCAATTTTGTTTGGAAAAAGTCAAATGGTGCTCCTTCCATTCGAGCTCTGTCGTGCGCCCAAACAGTGGTTCCCCCCACATATGGGGTATCAGCGTACTGAGGACAAATTGGAGAACAACTTTTGTGGTCCAATTTCTCCTGTTACCCTTGCGAAAATAAAAAATTGGTGACTAAAAGATCATTTTTGTGGGAAAAAAATAGGATTTTTTTATTTTCATGCCCGGGCATTATAAACTTGTGTGAAGCACTTGGGGGTACAAAGTGCTCACCACAGATCTAGATAAGTTCCTTAGGGGTCTAGTTTCCAAAATGGGGTCACTTGTGGGGGGTTTCCACTGTTTAGGCTCATCTGGGGCACTGCAAACGGAACATGACCCCCATCAATGTCTGCATTCCAAAACGTTATTACTTCCTTTCCAAGCCCTGCCGTGCGCCCAAACAGTTTCCCCCCCCCACATATGGTGTATCGGCGTACTCAGGATAAATTGGACAACAACTTTTAGGGTCCAATTTCCTTGGGAAAAATCAAAAATTTGAGACTAAAAAATCATTTTTGTGGAAAATTGTTTTTTTTTTTTTTTCACACCCAGGCATTATAAACTTTTGTGAAACACTTGGGGGTTCAAAGTGCTCACAACAGATCTAGATAAGTTCCATAGGGGGTCTAGTTTCCAAATTGGTGTCACTTGTGGGGGGGGTTCCACTGTTTAGGCGCATCAGAGGCTCTCCAAACGCGACATGGCGTCCAATCTCAATTCCAGCCAATTTTGGTTTGAAAAAGTCAAACAGTGCTCCTTCCCTTACGAGCTCTGCCGTGTGCCCAAACAGTGGTTTTCCACCACATATGGGGTATTGGCGTACTCAGGAGACATTGCACAACAACTTTATCTGTCCATTTTCTCCTTTTACCCTTGTGAAAATAAAAAAAAGTTTGTAAAACATCATTTTTGTGACTAAAAAGTTAAATATTCATTTTTTCCTTCCACGTTGCTTCAGCTCCTGTGAAGCACCTGAAGGGTTAATAAACTTCTTGAATGTGATTTTGAGTACCTTGAGGGGTGCAGTTTTTAGAATGGTGTCACTTTTGGCATTTTCTGCCATATAGACCCCTCAAAGTGACTTCAAATGTGAGGTGGTCCCTAAAAAAAATGGCTTTGTAAATTTTGTTGTAAAAATGTGAAATCGCTGGTCAACTTTTAACCCTTTTAATTTCCTAACAAAAAAAAATTTTGGTTCCAAAATTGTGCTGATGTAAAGTAGACATGTGGGAAATGTTATTTCTTAACTATTTTGTGTGACATATTTCTGTGTTTTAAGGGAATAAAAATTCAAAGTTTGAAAATTGCAAAATTTCCAAAATTTTCGCCATATTTGCGTTTTTTTTAAAAATAACCGCAAGTTATATCGAAGAAATTTTACCACTAACGTAAAGTACAATATGTTAAGATTAAACATTCTCAGAATCGCGAAGATCCGTTGAAGCGTTCCAGAGTTATACCCTCATAAAGAGACAGTGGCCAGAATTGTAAAAATTGGGCCGGTCATTAACGTGCAAACCACCCTTGGGGTTTAAAAACTCACAACTCTTCCAAAACTTGGAGCTTCCACTCAGTTTCTGCTCCAGAAACTCAGCAAAAAAAACAAACAAAACTGTGAAAACACCCCTACTAAGTCCCTTTAGCTTTGATTGGTGATGTTCTTGGATTTTTAGCCCTATATACATTTGTAAGGGGGAAGACCGGCTGCGGGTACCTGCACTGAGTCGGGTCCAGGACTGTTGAGGCTGCCTCCCATGTTGCCTGGGGAAGAAATGAGGGACCGGATCAACCTCATGACCCGGGTAGGAGGAGCCAGATAAAAGCAAAAGCGCGCAGCAGCAGGGAGTTTGGCCCGAATCAGCAGCAGTGAGCAGCCGGGTGAGCAGCGTGCTCCGTTCCCTGAGCACCGGCGCCGCATCAGGCTGCGTTTGTTGGCTCCTGCCGTCTCCAGCTGGAGCGCTGAGGAGAATGGTGCCGTGTGCCCAGTGACTGTAAGAGAGATAGGTGCCGTGCGGTCGGTGACCGTGAGTTCCACGCACGTGCGGAGGAGAGAAGGCCGAGTACCGGACATACTCTTGCGGCCTTCCCTGCCATTTGCTGTACGCCAGCTCACGTTTGACTCTGGGAAAGCTGCGGCCTTTTTTGCTTCGGCCGCACAAGTTCATGGACTAGGGGAAGGTACCGGAGACCGACCGCTGCAGCCAGAAGATGGATCATCGATTCAAGGACTCCCTCTGTGGACATTTCCCCGTTTAGTGCCGGTACTACAACCCCTGTGGGATCATCTGCTGCTGCGGAGCATAAAGGAAACAGTTCATTAACTGTACTGGTATCATTTTGCACTTGTCGTTTCTAATATCTATTCCTTAACCAGTTACCTCCCTGCCAGGAGTTAATACCTTGTTTCATTAAATTGTTAAATTTTGTTAACCCTTGCTCTGCCTCTTGTCTGTCACTGCATCCCACAACTTGCTTACACTTGGCGTAGTCGGCAGGATGCAGTCCACAAGCAGAGGTGGCAGACCAAGCGGCGGTGGGTGCCCCAAGGGCCATCTTGCTGCTGAGGGCCATGCTCAGCAATCTTCTAAAGTTTACGGGGAGCAATTCACTGTTATGGGACTGGTCCGAGCGGGTTAAAGACATGCTAAGAATGCACCCCACGACCTCCGCTATGTAGGCAGAGATTGCTGTGATTGCCCTGGACGGGGAAGCTAGATGCTCTGTCATGTTCTGACCCCCGCATGAGCGGAACACGTTCACGAAGGTGTTACAGATCTTGGAAGAGATGCATGGGGACCTCTCGGATGTCAGTGAATTGCTAACGTGCTTGTTTAGCCGCATCCAAAGGGAGGGGGAGTCTGTGACGCAATATATGAACACGCTGATGTAATTTTGAGAGAACAACTAGTGGCAGGCCTCAGGGAAGCACTGCTTAAACAGGCCTTGTGGGTCAATCCGCATATGTCTTTTCTAGAAATCGGGGCGGAAGCTTGTGCACGCGAGCAAGAGCAGGGGATGGCAGCCTCGACACAGAAGATCTGGAGCGGGGAGGTATCTGTTCCGCCCGCAGCTGAACGAGGTTGGGTTAGAGAAATCTAGAAGGAAATCCAGGACATGAGAGAAGAGTTGTCAGGCTTGAGAAAACCCCCCAAAAGTGCCGAACTCTTCCGGAGGCAGAACTAACCCCGAGTCCCGTCCGGAAATGGGGCAATCTCGAGGAGAGAGACAGCCGATTTGTTTTAGATCTGGAGACACTGGACATTATGCCCGAGGATGCACAAAACGGGGTATGCCGCTGACCCGTCAGCAGTTAAACTAGTGGGCTCCGTGGCTGGGGGACACCATCCGGAGCCTGAGCTGCCAAGAAAGAGAGAAGGAAGTCCCGCAAGTTTAGTTTCCCTGAGCCCCCTCGTGTGGGCTGAAATGGATGGCCGGGCCATCCGTTGTCTAGTTGATACCGGTTCCCAAGTGACTACCATGCCAGAAACTTATTTCAGACATAATTTTTCTGAGGCGATGCGACCTGAATGGGGCCCAGTGATCACTTTGACAGCGGCCAACCAATTACACATCCCGGTCACAGGGGTGGTCTGGATGCAGATTACCGTATGTGGCAAAGATGTGGGCCGAAAAGGAGTAGCGTTGACTGCTGGAGACCCTGGCAATAGCCCCACAGTGACACTAGGGATGAATGTGCTGAAGGAATTCGGAACCATCCTAGTCAGTGAGTCACCCGATGCGTTTCTCAATTGATGGAGCCCCCGCATCCCCCAAAGGAAGGTGTTCCAACAACTGATATGGGTAGCCCAGGCTCAAGAAACGTTGATAGAAGGAAAAGTCCTGGGGAAGGTGGTCATTCCCGCCGCTGCCAAACTCGTTTTACCGCATGGCCAGACTGTGCTCACGCTGTACGTGCAAGCCTGTACGTCCCTCGAAGGAGTGGATGTCCAGTTAGAGCCAGCCCTAATGGATCAACTGCCTTCAGGACTCCTCATTGCTCTGACATTAACCACCGTCTACGACGGTAACGTAGTGGTGCTGTGTGTCAACCTAGGAAAGGATGAACTCACGCTCTCGCCCAAGAGTAAAGTGACGCAAGTACTGGGTATGCCGGAAGAACTGACACAACCAGAGGCCATTCAGTTAGTGATGAAACAAGGAGATCCCTGGGCTGTAGCCATCACCGTGCCCTCAAAGCCTTCGTCCAGCACCATGAGAGAAGGGCGCCGGATTCTGGAACAGATGCGGGCTGAATTGACGGGACTCTCATCGCAACAGTTACAACAGGTAGAAGCTATGCTGGGGCATTACCAGGATGTCTTTGCCCGCCATGACGATGATTTTGGGTGCACCACAGCCATAACTCACGAGTTTCCCACAGGAAATGCCGCACCGATTCGGGAGCGCAATCGACAGATTCCGCCGCAAATGCACCAGGAAGTGAAAGAAATGTTGGCACACGTGCTGCAGAGTGGGGTCATATGGGAGAGCCAGAGCCCGTGGGCAGCCCCCATTGTTATAGTTCAGAAGAAGGACGGAACCCTACGTTTCTGTGTTGACTACCTGTGACTCAATGCCTGTACAGTGTGGGACTCTTATCCCCTACCAAGAATTGAGGAGTCGTCTGCCCTGGGAAAAGCCAGGTACTTCTCGTCATTAGATCTGGCCAGTGGATATTGGCAAGTGCCCATGGCTGAGCAAGACCGGCCGAAGACAGCATTCATACTGCCTATGGGATTGTTCTAATTCAACCGGATGCCCTTCTGTCTTACCAACGCACCTGGAACCTTTCAGTGGTTAATGGAGCGGTGTTTAGGAGACCTGAACTTTGAGGCTACCCTCATTTATCTAGACGACATCATTATCTATGCAGCTACTTTTGAGGAGCATCTCCGGCGGCTGGAGCTGGTGTTGAGTCGGCTGTAGAAGCACGGCCTGAAAATTAATCCTCAGAAATGCCACCTTTTCCGCAAGCAGATTGAATACCTTGGACATGTTGTATCCGCTGAGGGAGGGAGACATATCTCCCAACTTTTGAAGAAGGGAGAGAGGGCCAAAGGTTGCGGTGCGCTGCACGCGCCGTGGCAAATTTTAGGCCACGCTCCGACCACACCCATTTCACAACTAGTCACACCCATGTCCACGCCACGACCACACCCATTTAGCACTGGTGATCACACTGACTGGTACTGAGGGCACACTGGTACTGAGTAAAAGAAAGAACATAGAGAGAAAAAAGAAAACAGAGAGAAAGGAGAGAGAAATAAAGAGGGGAAAGCAAGAAAGAACAGAGAGAAAGTAGAGAGAGAAAGAAATAAAGAAAGGGGAAAGAAAGAACAGAGAGAAAAAAAAACAAAGAGGGGAAAGAAAGAACAGAGACAGAGAAAGAAAGAAAGAGGGGAAAGAAAGAACAGAGAGGGAGGGAGAAAGAAAGAGGGGAAAGAAAGAACAAAGAGAGAAAGAAAAAAACGGGAAAGAAAGAACAGAGAGAGAAAGAAATAAAGACGGGGAAGAAAGAAAGAACAGAGAGAAAGAAAGAACAGAGAAAGAAAGAGGGGACAGAAAAAAGAACAGAGAGAAAAAAGAAAGAGGGGAAAGAAAGAACAGAGAGGGAGAGAGAAAGAAAGAGGGGAAAGAAAGAACAGAGAGAGAAAGAAAGACAGAGGGGAAAGAAAGAAAGAAGAGAAAAGAAAGTAAGAAAGAGAACAGAGAAAGAAAGAGGGGACAGAAAAAAAGAACAGAGAGAAAAAAGAAAGAGGGGAAAGAAAGAACAGAGAGGGAGAGAGAAAGAAAGAGGGGAAAGAAAGAACAGAGAAAGAAAGAGGAAAAAAGAACAGAGAGAGAAAGAAAGAACAGAGAGGGAGAGAGAAAGAGGGGAAAGAAAGAACAGAGAAAGAAAGACAGAGGTGGAAAGAAAGAACAGATAGAAAAGAAAGAAAGAAAGAATAGAGAGAGAAAAAAAGGGGACAGAAAGAACAGAGAGAGAAAGAAAGAAAGAAAGGGGAAAGAAAGAACAGAGAGAAAGAAAGAGGGAAAAGAAAGAACAGAGAGAGAGAGAGAGAGAAAGAAAGAACAGAGAGAAAGAAAGAGGGGAAAGAACAGAGAGAGAGAAAAAGAAAAGAAAGAGGGGAAAGAAAGAACAGAGAGAGAAAGAAAGAACAGAGAGGGAGAGAGAAAGAAAGAGGGGAAAGAACAGAAAAATAAAGAAAGACAGAGGGGGAAAGAAAGAACAGAGAGAAAAAGAAAGAAAGAACAGAGAGAGAAAGAAAGAGGGGAAAGAAAGAACAGAGAGAAAGAAAGAAAGAGTGGAAAGAGTGGAAAGAAAGAAAGAAAGAAAGAAAGAAGAAAGAGAAGAAAGAAAGAAAGAAGAAGAGGGAAAGAAAAAAAAGAAAGAGAGAAAGAAGAAGAAAGAGGGGAAAGAACAGAGAGAGAAAGAAAGAAAGAGGGGAAAGAAAGAACAGAGAGATAGAGAAAAAGAAAGAAACAGAGAGAGAGAAAGAAAGAGGGGACAGAAAAAAAGAAAGAGAGAAAAAAGAAAGAGGGTGAAGAAAGAAACAACAGAGGGAGAGAGAGAAAGAAGGGAAAGAAAGAACAAAGAGAGAAAGAAAGAACAGAGAGATAGAGAGAAAGAAAGATGGGAAAGAAAGAAGAGAAAGAAAGAACAGAGAGAGAGAAAGAAAGAAAGAAGAAGAACAGAGAGAGAGAAAGAACAGAAAGAAAGAAAGAGGGGAAAGAAAGAGAAAGAAAGAACGAGAGAAGAAAGAAGAGAAAGAAAGAAAGAACAGAGAGATAGAAAGAGGGGAAAGAAAGAACAGAGAGAAAGAAAGAAAGAAAGAAAAAGGACAGAGAGAGAAAGAAAGATGGGAAAGAAAGAAAGAACAGAGAGAAAGAAAGAGGGGAAAGAACAGAGAGAGAGAAAAAGAAAGAAAGAGGGGAAAGAAAGAACAGAGAGAGAAAGAAAGAACAGAGAGGTAGAGAGAAAGAAAGAGGGGAAAGAACAGAAAAAGAAAGAAAGACAGAGGGGGAAGAAAGAAAGAACAGAGAGAAAAGAAAGAACAGAGAGAGAAAGAAAGAGGGAAGAAAGAAAGAACAGAGAGAAAGAAAGAAAGAGTGGAAAGAAAGAAAGAACAGAGAGAGAAAGAAAGAAAGAGGGGAAAGAAAGAACAGAGAGAGAGAAAGAAAAAAAGAACAGAGAGAAAGAAAGAAAGAGGGGAAAGAACAGAGAGAGCAAAAAAGAAAGAGGGGAAAGAAAGAACAGAGAGATAGAGAAAAAGAAAGAAACAGAGAGAGAGAAAGAAAGAGGGGACAGAAAACAAGAACAGAGAGAAAAAAAGAAAGAGGGTAAAGAAAGAAACAACAGAGGGAGAGAGAGAAAGAAGGGAAAGAAAGAACAAAGAGAGAAAGAAAGAACAGAGAGATAGAGAGAACGAAAGATGGGAAAGAAAGAAGAGAAAAAGAAAGAAAGAACAGAGAGAGAGAAAGTAAGAGAAAGAAAGAACAGAGAGAGAGAAAGAACAGAAAGAAAGAAAGAGGGGAAAGAAAGAGAAAGAAAGAACAGAGAGAAAGAAAGAGAAAGAAAGATCAGAGAGATAGAAAGAGGGGAAAGAAAGAACAGAGAGAAAGAAAGAAAAAGGACAGAGAGAGAAAGAAAGATGGGAAAGAAAGAAATAACAGAGAGAAAGAAAGAGGGGAAAGAAAGAACAGAGAGAAAGAGAAAGAAAGAGGGGAAAGAGAAAGAAAGAAAGAAAGAAAAAGAAAGGGGAAAGAAAGAAAAAACAGAGAGATATAAAGAAAGAGGGGAAAGAAAGAACAGAGAGAAAGAAAGAAAAAGAACAGAGAGAAAGAAAGATGGGAAAGAAAGAACAGAGAGAGAAAGAGGGGAAAGAAAGAAAGAAAGAACAGAGAGAGAGAAAGAGGGGAAAGAGAGAGAAAGAAAGAACAGAGAGATAGAGAAAAAGAAAGAAACAGAGAGAGAGAGAAAGAAAGAAAGAAAGAAAGAAAGAAAGAAGAAAGAAAGAAAGAAAAAGAAAGAAGAAAGAAAGAAAGGAAAGAAAGAGAACAGAGATAGAAAGAAAGAGGGGAAAGAAAGAACAGAGAGAAAGAAAGAAAAAGAACAGAGAGAAAGAAAGATGGGAAAGAAAGAAAGATGGGAAAGAAAGAACAGAGAGAAAGAAAGAAAGAACAGAGAGAGAGGAAAGAAACAGAGAGAGAAAGAAATAAAGATTCTATAACCCCTTCACCCCAAGGGTGGTTTGCACGTTAATGACCGGGCCAATTTTTACAATTCTGACCACTGTCTCTTTATGAGGTTATAACTCTGGAACGCTTCAACGGATCTTCGCGATTCTGAGATTGTTTTCTCGTGACATATTGTACTTCATGATAGTGGTAAAATTTCTTCCATATAACTTGCATTTATTTATGAAAAAACGCAAATATGGCAAAAATTTTGAAAATTTTGCAATTTTCAAACTTTGAATTTTTATTCCTTAAAACAGAGAAATATGTCACACAAAATAGTTAAGAAATAACATTTCCCACATGTCTACTTTACATCAGCACAATTTTGGAAACAAAATTTTTTTTTGTTAGGAAATTATAAGGGTTAAAAGTTGACCAGCGATTTCTCATTTTTACAACAAAATTTACAAAGCCATTTTTTTTCGGGACCACCTCATATTTGAAGTCACTTTGAGGGGTCTATATAGCAGAAAATACCCAAAAGTGACACCATTCTAAAAACTACACCCTCAAGGTACTCAAAACCACATTCAAGAAGTTTATTAACCCTTCAGGTGGTTCACAGGAGCTGAAGCAACATGGAAGGAAAAAATTAACATTTTACTTTTTAGTCACAAAAATGATCTTTTACAAACATTTTTTTTATTTTCACAAGGGAAAAAGGAGAAAAAGGAGTGATAAAGTTGTTGTGCAATTTCTCCTGAGTACGCCGATACCCCATATGTGAGGGAAAACCACTGTTTGGGCACACGGCAGAGCTCGGAATGGAAGGAGCGCAGTTTGACTTTTCCAAACCAAAATTGGCTGGAATTGAGAACGGACGCCATGTCGCGTTGGAGAGGCCCCGATGTGCCTAAACAGTGGAAACCCCCCACACGTGACCCCATTTTGGAAACTAGACCCCCTAAGGAACTTATCTAGATGTGTGGTGAGTAGTTTGAACCCTCAAGTGCTTCACGCAAGTTTGTAATGTAGAGCCGTGAAGAAAAAAAATCATATTTTTTCCACAAGCATGATGTTTTAGTCCCCAAATTTTTATTTTCCCAAGGGTAAGAGGAGAAATTGAACCACAAAAGTTGTTGTCCAACTTATCCTGAGTACGCTGATACCCCATTGGGGGGGAACCACTGTTTGGGCGCACGGCAGGGCTTGAAAGGGAAGGAGCGCCGTTTGACTTTTCCAAACCAAAATTGGCTGGAATTGCGAACGGACGCCATGTCGCGTTTGGAGGGCCCCTGATGTGCTTAAACAGTGGAAACCCCCCACATGTGACCCCATTTTGGAAACTAGACCCCCTAAGGAACTTATCTAGATGTGTGGTGAGCACTTTGAACCCTCAAGTGCTTCACGCAAGTTTGTAATGTAGAGCCGTGAAGAAAAAAAATCATATTTTTTCCACAAACATGATGTTTTAGTCCCCAAATTTTTATTTTCCCAAGGGTAAGAGAAGAAATTGGACCACAAAAGTTGTTGTCCAACATGTCCTGAGTACGCTGATACCCCATATGTGGGGGGAACCACTGTTTGGGCGCACGGCAGGGCTTGAAAGGGAAGGAGCGCCGTTTGACTTTTCCAAACCAAAATTGGCTGGAATTGCGAACGGACGCCATGTTGCGTTTGGAGGGCCCCTGATGTGCCTAAACAGTGGAAACCCCCCACATGTGACCCCATTTTGGAAACTAGACCCCCTAAGGAACTTATCTAGATGTGTGGTGAGCACTTTGAACCCTCAAGTGCTTCACGCAAGTTTGTAATGTAGAGCCGTGAAGAAAAAAAATCATATTTTTTCCACAAACATGATGTTTTAGTCCCCAAATTTTTATTTTCTCAAGGGTAAGAGGAGAAATTGGACCACAAAAGTTGTTGTCCAACATGTCCTGAGTACGCTGATACCCCATATGTGGGGGGAACCACTGTTTGGGCGCACGGCAGGGCTTGAAAGGGAAGGAGCGCCGTTTGACTTTTCCAAACCAAAATTGGCTGGAATTGCGAACGGACGCCATGTCGCGTTTGGAGGGCCCCTGATGTGCCTAAACAGTGGAAACCCCCCACATGTGACCCCATTTTGGAAACTAGACCCCCTAAGGAACTTATCTAGATGTGTGGTGAGCACTTTGAACCCTCAAGTGCTTCACGCAAGTTTGTAATGTAGAGCCGTGAAGAAAAAAAATCATATTTTTTCCACAAACATGATGTTTTAGTCCCCAAATTTTATTTTCTCAAGGGTAAGAGAAGAAATTGGACCACAAAAGTTGTTGTCCAACATGTCCTGAGTACGCTGATACCCCATATGTGGGGGGAACCACTGTTTGGGCGCACGGCAGGGCTTGAAAGGGAAGGAGCGCCGTTTGACTTTTCCAAACCAAAATTGGCTGGAATTGCGAACGGACGCCATGTTGCGTTTGGAGGGCCCCTGATGTGCCTAAACAGTGGAAACCCCCCACATGTGACCCCATTTTGGAAACTAGACCCCCTAAGGAACTTATCTAGATGTGTGGTGAGCACTTTGAACCCTCAAGTGCTTCACGCAAGTTTGTAATGTAGAGCCGTGAAGAAAAAAAATCATATTTTTTCCACAAACATGATGTTTTAGTCCCCAAATTTTTATTTTCTCAAGGGTAAGAGGAGAAATTGGACCACAAAAGTTGTTGTCCAACATGTCCTGAGTACGCTGATACCCCATATGTGGGGGGAACCACTGTTTGGGCGCACGGCAGGGCTTGAAAGGGAAGGAGCGCCGTTTGACTTTTCCAAACCAAAATTGGCTGGAATTGCGAACGGACGCCATGTCGCGTTTGGAGGGCCCCTGATGTGCCTAAACAGTGGAAACCCCCCACATGTGACCCCATTTTGGAAACTAGACCCCCTAAGGAACTTATCTAGATGTGTGGTGAGCACTTTGAACCCTCAAGTGCTTCACGCAAGTTTGTAATGTGAGCGTGAAGAAAAAAATCATATTTTTCCACAACATGATGTTTAGTCCCAATTTTTATTTTCCAAGGGTAAGGAGAAATTGGACACAAAAGTGTTGTCCAACTGTCCTGAGTACGCTGATACCCATATGTGGGGGGAACACTGTTTGGCGCACGGCAGGCTTGAAGGGAAGGCGCGTTGACTTTTCCAAACCAAATTGGCTGGATGCGACGAGCCATGTCGCGTTTGAGGGCCCCTGATGTGCCTAAACAGTGAAACCCCCCACATGTGACCCATTTTGGAAACAGACCCTAAGGAACTTATCTAGATGTGTGGTGAGCACTTTGAACCTCAAGTGCTTCACAGTTGTAATGTGAGCGTGAAGAAAAAAAAATATTTTCCACAACAGATGTTTTAGTCCCAATTTTTTTTTTTTCCCAAGGTAAGAGGAGAATTGGACCCAAAAGTTTTGTCCAACTGTCCTGAGTACGCGATACCCATATGTGGGGGGAACACTGTTTGGGCCACGGCAGGGCTGAAGGAAGAGCGTTTTTTTTCAAACAATGGTGATTGCGAACGGACGCCAGTCGCGTTGAGGGCCCTGATGTGCCTAACGTGAACCCCATGTGACCCCTTTGGAAACAACCCCTAAGGAACTTATCTAGTGTGTGGTGAGCACTTGAACCTCAGTGCTTCACCAAGTTTGTAATGTAGAGCCGTGAGAAAAAAAATATATTTTTCCACAAAAGATGTTAGTCCAAATTTATTTTCCCAAGGGTAAGAGAGAATTGGACCCAAAAGTTGTTGTCAACTGTCCTGGTACGCTGATACCCCATATGTGGGGGGGAACACTGTTTGGGCCACGGCAGGGCTTAAGGGAAGGGCGCGTTTGACTTTCAACAAAATTGGCTGGAATTGCACGACCCAGTCGCTTTGGAGGCCTGATGTGCCTAACAGGAAACCCCCCAATGTGACCCCATTTTGGAACTAGACCCTAAGGAACTTATCTAGTGTGTGGTGAGCACTTGAACCCTCAAGTGCTTCACGCAAGTTTGTAATGTAGAGCCGTGAAGAAAAAAAATCATATTTTTTTCCACAAACATGATGTTTTAGTCCCCAATATTTTTATTTTCCCAGGGTAAGAGGAGAAATTGGACCACAAAAGTTGTTGTCCAACATGTCCTGAGTACGCTGATACCCCATATGTGGGGGGGAACCACTGTTTGGGCGCACGGCAGGGCTTGAAAGGGAAGGAGCGCCGTTTGACTTTTCCAAACCAAAATTGGCTGGAATTGCGAACGGACGCCATGTCGCGTTTGGAGGGCCCCTGATGTGCCTAAACAGTGGAAACCCCCCACATGTGACCCCATTTTGGAAACTAGACCCCCTAAGGAACTTATCTAGATGTGTGGTGAGCACTTTGAACCCTCAAGTGCTTCACGCAAGTTTGTAATGTAGAGCCGTGAAGAAAAAAAATCATATTTTTTCCACAAACATGATGTTTTAGTCCCCAAATTTTTATTTTCCCAAGGGTAAGAGAAGAAATTGGACCACAAAAGTTGTTGTCCAACATGTCCTGAGTACGCTGATACCCCATATGTGGGGGGAACCACTGTTTGGGCGCACGGCAGGGCTTGAAAGGGAAGGAGCGCTGTTTGACTTTTCCAAACCAAAATTGGCTGGAATTGCGAACGGACGCCATGTCGCATTTGGAGGGCCCCTGATGTGCCTAAACAGTGGAAACCCCCCACATGTGACCCCATTTTGGAAACTAGACCCCCTAAGGAACTTATCTAGATGTGTGGTGAGCACTTTGAACCCTCAAGTGCTTCACGCAAGTTTGTAATGTAGAGCCGTGAAGAAAAAAAATCATATTTTTTCCACAAGCATGATGTTTTAGTCCCCAATTTTTTATTTTCCCAGGGTAAGAGGAGAAATTGGACCACAAAAGTTGTTGTCCAACATGTCCTGAGTACGCTGATACCCCATATGTGGGGGGGAACCACTGTTTGGACGCACGGCAGGGCTTGAAAGGGAAGGAGCGCCGTTTGACTTTTCCAAACCAAAATTGGCTGGAATTGCGAACGGACGCCATGTCGCGTTTGGAGGGCCCCTGATGTGCCTAAACAGTGGAAACCCCCACATGTGACCCCATTTTGGAAACTAGACCCCTAAGGAACTTATCTAGGTGTGTGGTGAGCACTTTGAACCCCAAGTGTTTCACTAACGTTTATAATGCCCTGGCGTGAAAAAAAAAATATATTTTTTTTTTCCACAAAAGTGATGTTTTAGTCCCCAATTTTTTATTTTCCCAAGGGTAAGAGGAGAAATTGGACCCCAAAAGTGGTTGTCCAATTTGTCCTGAGTACGCTGATACCCATATGTTGGGGGGATACACTGTTTGGGCACACGGCAGGGCTCGGAAGGGAAGCAGTGACGTTTTGGAATGCAGACTTTGATGGAATGGTCTGCGGGCGTCATGTTCCGTTAGCAGAGCCCCTGATGTGCCTAAACAGTGGAAACCCCCCACATGTGACCCCATTTTGGAAACTAGACCCCCTAAGGAACTTATCTAGGTGTGTGGTGAGCACTTTGAACCCCCAAGTGTTTCACTAAAGTTTATAATGCCCTGGCGTGAATAAAAAAAAAAAAAAAAAATTTCCACAAATATGATGTTTTAGTCCCCAATTTTTTATTTTCCCAAGGGTAACAGGAGAACTTGGACCACAAAAGTTGTTGTCCAATTTGTCCTGAGTATGCTGATACCCATATGTTGGGGGAACCACTGTTTGGGCGCATGGCAGGGCGCAGAAGGGAAGCAGTGACGTTTTGGAATGCAGACTTTGATGGAATGGTCTGCGGGCGTCATGTTCCGTTAGCAGAGCCCCTCATGTGCCTAAACAGTGGAAACCCCCACAAGTGACCCCATTTTGGAAACTAGACCCCCTAATGAACTTATCTAGGTGTGTGGTGAGCATTTTGAACCCCCAAGTGTTTCACTAAAGTTTATAATGCCCTGGCGTGAATAAAAAAAAAAAAAAAAAATTTCCACAAATATGATGTTTTAGTCCCCAATTTTTTATTTTCCCAAGGGTAACAGGAGAAATTGGACCACAAAAGTTGTTGTCCAATTTGTCGTGAGTACACTGATACCCCATATGTTGGGGGGAACCACTGTTTGGGCGCATGGCAGGGCGCAGAAGGGAAGCAGTGACGTTTTGGAATGCAGACTTTGATGGAATGGTCTGCGGGCGTCATGTTCCGTTAGCAGAGCCCCTCATGTGCCTAAACAGTGGAAACCCCCACAAGTGACCCCATTTTGGAAACTAGACCCCCTAAGGAACTTACCTAGGTGTGTGGTGAGCATTTTGAACCCCCAAGTGTTTCACTAAAGTTTATAATGCCCAGGTGTAAAAATAAAAAATCCTACTTTTATCCTCACAAAAATGATGTTTTAGTCCCCAATTTTTTATTTTCCCAAGGGTAAGAGGAGAAATTGGACACCAAAAATTGTTGTCCAATTTGTCCTGAGTACACTGGTGCCCCATATGTGGGAAAAAACTGTTTGGGCACAAGTCGGGGCTCAGAAGGGAAGTCGTGACGTTTTGGAATGCAGACTGATGGAATGGTCTGCGGGCGTCATGTTCCGTTTGCAGAGCTCCTGATGTGCCTAAACAGTAAAAAAAACCCACAAGTGACATAATTTTGGAAAGTAGACTCCCAAGGAACTTTTCTAAATGTGCCCCCCTTCTGGAACTAATCTTTCCTGTAAAGTAAATTAGTAGTGCATTGAGGTGTGGTACAATTTGAAACAATCCTTCATACACAGGCCAGGTTTTTCGGGGCAGGTGTCGCATTGGTAAGTGGTGTCCTTGCGTATTCCCCTTTTGTAACACACTCGGCACCTTTTTTGCGGCTTACCTTTGCTTCCAGTTGGCGGGACCACCCCCGGGAAATGCTGACCTGGTATGATACGAGCACCTTCAGTTCCAGAAGTACTGGGCCCGCTGTTTCCTGAGCGCCAAACATCAGGGCCTTAACCACTACCTCCTGGAACTGAAGGTACGTCGTATCGCTGTTGCGTGCACATCGTGACAGCAGGAAAGCGTTGAGCATTGCCATTTGGACGATGTGCACGGACAGCTTCTTGTACCACACCTTGGCCTTTCTCAAAGCACTGTACGGTTGGAGGAGTTGATCAGAGAGATCAACACCCCCCATGTATTTATTGTACCCCAGTACACAGTCCGGTTTGCGGACCTGTGTAGAGGTACCCCGTACAGTGCTGAGGGCGCTGCCATCACCATGTATGGTGGTCAAGAGAAGGACATCCTCTTGTCCTTGTACTTGACCACCAACAGGTGGTCGCTACATTGGGCTCTGCTCTCACCCTTTCTGAGCATCTGCCCAAGTAGCGTCTTCGGGAGGCCTCTCTGATTTTTGCGGACGGTACCGCAAGCTGCGGTACCTCGCGCAGAGAGGGATTTGTAGAGTGGGACGCTGGAATAAAAGTTATCGGTGTAAAGGTGATAACCTTTATCCAGCAGTGGGTGCACCAAATCCCACACAATTTTCCCACTCACTTCCAGGACGGGGGGACACTCAGGGGGTTCAATCCTGGTGTCCTTTCCTTCGTAAACTCTAAAGCTGTGCGTGTACCCTGAGGTACTCTCGCACAGCTTGTAGAGTTTAATTCCGTACCTTGCCCTCTTGCTGGGCAGGTACTGGCGGAATCTGAGCCGTCCCTTAAAATGAACCAAGGACTCATCCACGCAGATGTCCCTTTGGGGCACGTACACTTCAGCAAACTTTTTGCTGAAGTGTTCGATGACCGGCCGAACTTTGAACAGACGGTCAAAGTTGGGGTCATTTTGTGGGGGACACTGTGCATTATCATTATAATGCAGGAATTTGTGGATGGCCTCAAAACGCGTCCGAGCCATGACCATTCGGAACAGTGGAGTGTTGTATAAAATATCAACACTCCAATATTGCCGAAGTTCTGGCTTCTTCAGGATCCCCATATGGAGGACCAGGCCCCAAAACTGCATCATTTCACCTGCGTCTACAGGAGACCAGTTGGAAAATGATGACACTGGGTTTTGCGCCAAAAATTGCCGAGCGTACAAATTAGTTTGCTCCACCACGAGGTTAATAAAATCCTCAGAGAAAAAGACTTTGAAAAAGTCTATTTCTCTGAGGCCCGTGGTGTCAAACTTGATTCCTGATTCTGCCACAAAATCAGGAATCAGTGGCTCGTAATTTTCGGGGGGCGGGGTCCATATGGGGTCCGAAGAGGGGTGCGCTGGTTCATTTTCAGGGGTGGGCGCTGCCTCATCTTCTGTCCTGGGGCGTCTGCGTGGCGGTTCCGCAGGACCCGAGGAGGAAGATGAGGAAGAGGAGGAAGAAGAAGAAGAGGATGAAGAATCTGAAAAGTAAAGAAATGTGGGATCCTCTCCCTCGCTATCAGTGTCGGAGGCAAGTAAAGCGTATGCCTCTTCCACTGAATAGCGCTGTTGGGAAGAACGTGACGAGCGGGACATTTTTTTTGTGAATGTGGTGCTTTGTGTGAACTTTATTTATAACTGTGTGTGTGTGTGGGGGGGGGGGATAGTGGTTGGTGCAAACTATGCTGAAAGGAAAAAGCTAAAAGAAAAGAAAGAGAATAGGGAAAAAAATGCCTGTGAAAAAAAGTCTAAACCAGCAGGCACGAGCTCTGATAAGTGACCGGTGTCACTTATCAAAGTTCCGCGGCTGCCGGATGTGCGCACAGGAGTGGCGGAAAGGGAAGTGAAAAAAAAAAAAAACGGCAGGAACGAGCTCTGATAAGTGACCGGTGTCACTTATCAAAGTTCCGCGGCTGCCGGATGTGCGCACAGGAGTGGCGGAAAGTGAAGTGAAAAAAAAAAAAACGGCAGGAACGAGCTCTGATAAGTGACCGGTGTCACTTATCAAAGTTCCGCGGCTGCCGGATGTGCGCACAGGAGTGGCGGAAAGGGAAGTGAAAAAAAAAAAAAAAAAACGGCAGGAACGAGCTCTGATAAGTGACCGGTGTCACTTATCAAAGTTCCGCGGCTGCTAGATGTGCGCACGGGAGTGGCGGAAAGTGGAGTGAAAAAAAAAAAACTGCAGGAACGAACTCTGATAAGTGACTGGTGTCACTTATCAAAGTTCCGCGGCTGCTGGATGTGCGCACAGGAGTGGCGGAAAGGGGAGTGAAAAAAAAAAATGCAGGAACGAGCTCTGATAAGTGACTGGTGTCACTTATCAAAGTTCCGCGGCTGCCGGATGTGCGCACAGGAGTGGCGGAAAGGGAAGTGAAAAAAAAAAAAAACGGCAGGAACGAGCTCTGATAAGTGACCGGTGTCACTTATCAAAGTTCCGCGGCTGCCGGATGTGCGCACAGGAGTGGCGGAAAGGGAAGTGAAAAAAAAAAAGACAGCAGGAGCGAGCTCTGATAAGTGACCGGTGTCACTTATCAAAATTCCGCGGCTGCTAGATGTGCGCACAGGAGTGGCGGAAAGGGGAGTGAAAAAAAAAAAAAAAACCGGCAGGAACGAGCTCTGATAAGTGACCGGTGTCACTTATCAAAGTTCCGCGGCTGCTAGATGTGCGCACGGGAGTGGCGGAAAGTGGGGTGAAAAAAAAAAAACTGCAGGAACGAGCTCTGATAAGTGACTGGTGTCACTTATCAAAGTTCCGCGGCTGCTGGATGTGCGCACAGGAGTGGCAGAAAGGGGAGTGAAAAAAAAAAAAAACTGCAGGAACGAGCTCTGATAAGTGACTGGTGTCACTTATCAAAGTTCCGCGGCTGCTGGAAGTGCGCACAGGAGTGGTGGAAAGGGGAGTGAAAAAAAAAAACAAAAACGGCAGGAACGAGCTCTGATAAGTGACCGGTGTCACTTATCAAAGTTCCGCGGCTGCTAGATGTGCGCACGGGAGTGGCGGAAAGTGGTGTGAAAAAAAAAAAACCGGCAGGAACGAGCTCTGATAAGTGACCGGTGTCACTTATCAAAGTTCCGCGGCTGCTAGATGTGCGCACGGGAGTGGCGGAAAGTGGGGTGAAAAAAAAAAAAACTGCAGGAACGAGCTCTGATAAGTGACTGGTGTCACTTATCAAAGTTCCGCGGCTGCTGGATGTGCGCACAGGAGTGGCAGAAAGGGGAGTGAAAAAAAAAAAAAACTGCAGGAACGAGCTCTGATAAGTGACTGGTGTCACTTATCAAAGTTCCGCGGCTGCTGGAAGTGCGCACAGGAGTGGCGGAAAGGGGAGTGAAAAAAAAAAACAAAAACGGCAGGAACGAGCTCTGATAAGTGACCGGTGTCACTTATCAAAGTTCCGCGGCTGCTAGATGTGCGCACGGGAGTGGCGGAAAGTGGTGTGAAAAAAAAAAAACTGCAGGAACGAGCTCTGATAAGTGACTGGTGTCACTTATCAAAGTTCCGCGGCTGCTAGATGTGCACACGGGAGTGGCGGAAAGTGGGGTGAAAACAAAAAAAAACCTGCAGGAACGAGCTCTGATAAGTGACTGGTGTCACTTATCAAAGTTCCGCGGCTGCTGGAAGTGCGCACAGGAGTGGCGGAAAGGGGAGTGAAAAAAAAAAAAAAAACTGCAGGAACGAGCTCTGATAAGTGACTGGTGTCACTTATCAAAGTTCCGCGGCTGCTGGAAGTGCGCACGGAGGGGGGTGCAAAAGAAAAACGAGCACGAGTGTTGATCGGTGAACTGCGTCACCAATCAACGCTCGGCGGCTGCTAAATGTGTGCAAAGGGGGGGTAAAAAGAGGGGAAAGGGAAGGGGGGAATGGGGGGATTGGGGTGGATCGGGCAGGGATCGGGGCTCAAAAACTCACGTTTGTAGTCTCTCTTCTTTCTTCTCTCTTCTTTCTTCAGCAGGAGTTGTGGTGTCACAGGCTACTGTGGCACCACAAGGCCCAGCACAGGAGGAGATCTGGCGTGTGACCGCACTGCAGGAATCCTCAGCAAGTGTGAGGACCCCTGCAGTGCGGTCAGACAGGTCAGATCCAGTTTGCAGACAGGTCACAGAGCGGTCACATCGCTGCTGTGACCTGTCATTGGTGGGATTGATGATCACATCGATCCCACCAATCAGAGGAGACCCTTGTTTTGCCGATTGCTAGGCACCGGCCTAGTAATCGGAGCTCACTGCTCCGATTCCTAGGCAGGTCACCGGCAGGTCAGGAAGCAGGGCACAGAGCGGTCACACCGCTGCTGTGCCCTGTGATTGGCGCGATCGTCGATGACATCGATCGCGCCAATCAGCAGCTGCAGGCCCTACTGGGCCTGTCCTAGGCTCCGGCCTAGGATCGGTGCTATTACTGCACCGATCCAGGCAGGTACAGGCAGGGCACAGCGCGGATACACCGCGGCTGTGCCCTGCGATTGGCGCAATCGATGTGATCGGCGATCGCGCCAATCCAGGGGGGTCTGCTCCTTTCTATGCCCAGGCCTAGGATCGAGTACATCGGTACTCGATTCTAGCCTGGGATCTCACTGTTTCAGCCCATCGGATTGGCTGAAACAGTGAGAAAGGCTGCGATTGGCTGTTCAGAATTGAACAGCCAATCACAGCGATCGGGAGTGAGGGTGGGCGGTGACAGACCCCGGGATGCCGGCGCCATCTCTCCTGAGGTAAGATGGCGTCGGAATTTTAATGCGATCATTGCGACTTAAGTCGCAATGTCGCATTAAAGGGCTGGACGTACTATCCCGTCCCCGGTCATACGGGCCCAGGTACCATGGACGGGATAGTACGTCCGATGGCAGTAAGGGGATAAAGATACTATAGCAGCCCAGCTCCCATTGTAGTGCCCACCTGAGCCTCCCAGTGCAGGACATATCATGATCCACTCACATGGCCGACATCCCCGATTCCAAGGCGAGTACACAGTGATGGATCTGAAGCATTCCCTGAAGTGCCTCCATGGTTCCGTCACAATCTCCTCCCGAAATTACCTAATTTCCGGTCATCTTCCAGCACGTCACTTCTGGTGGAACATCACGTGCGAGTTTTAAAGTGCTCTTCGGGGCTCCGGCATGTACTCTCAAAATCGTGAGTGTCCCGCTGAATTCAGGACGGTTGGGAGGTATGAATGCTCCCCACCATACACCTTGTACACGCACGGCTCTGCACACCTCATACACACACGGTTCCGCTTTGTATGCCTCGTACACACACGGCTCTGCTCCGTCCACCTCGCACACACAAGCCTCCACTCAGTATACACAATGCTCCACTCCGTACACCTTGTACACATGCAGCCACGCTTTGTACACCTTGTACACACACGACTCCACTCCGTAAACCTTGTACACATACGGCTTTGCAGCATACACTGTTGTGTTTTGGTAGCTGAGGAGAACAAGCAAAAAACGCAGTACACCAGAGAGGCTGGAACCTATTGGATTGCAGTACCCTGAACTAACCACACAACTAGAGGTAGCCGTGGAGAATTCCTACGTTGATCCTAGACGCCTCGTCATAGCCTGAGAGATAACTACACCTAAAGGCAGAAAGATGAAAGCTATCTGCCCCGGAGCAGATCCTCAAATAAAATAGGAAGCCCCCAAACATGTAATGGCGGTTAGACAAGAAGAAGCACGTACACAGACAGAAAATAGAATGAACAAACACTGGGGCCCAATCTGTCTAGACAGAAAAGTACAGGAAAGGATACTCACTGCAATCCAAAAAAAACCCTAAAAAATACCAACTCTTCTGATTGCAAAAACACCTGAGATCATACGATCTCTACCACCTAAAATCAGATCTCTGGTGTAACAAAACTAAGCCGCAGCCACTGAAAAAACAGGAAAAAGCAAATGAACAAATAACAGTGGCTTCAGATAAATTGAGAGGAGCGCAAGCCCCGGAGGGGACCTGGCTGACCTCCACAGAAGTGCAGGAACAATGCAAAAAGCAAGCACAAAAATAAAAGCAGAAAATATCTTATCTGATAGCAGAAGATGCAGGCAAGACTCAGCAAATGTTGTGAATGGGTTTGAGATGAGTTCTGAGCAGAGGCTTCCTCTGGTGGTTACAAGCGGTGCTGGTCTGTCCAGTGAAGATTGTGAGGACTGGGAATCAGGTGTTACTGACTGGTCTTATATAAGGGAGTCACCTTCCCATCAGGGTTGCCGGTGATCAATTGTTCTGGTCTGAATCCTTCATTCCTGTTTCCCTTGTAGCCTGCTGTGTCGTGTCTGCATCTCCTGCTAACAGATAAGACATTTTCTTCTTTTTGTTTTTGTGCTATATTTTTGCATTTTTGTCCTGCACTTCTGTGGGGGCCTTCAGGGTCCCTCCGGGGGCTTTTGCCCTCTCAGTTTAGTTCAGCCACTTATGTATGTACTTTTGCTTTTTCCAGTTTTTTCAGTGGCTGCGGTTTTGATTTTGTTACACCAGAGAACTAATTTAGGTGGCAGAAGTCGTGTGATCTCAGGTGTTTTTGAAATTAGTGGTGTTGGTGCTTTTCAGGGTTTTCTGGGATTGCAGTAAGTACCATTCCTGTCCTTTTCTATTTAGTTAGTTTGGGCCCAGCGTTTGCTCATACTATTTTCTTTCTGTGTCTGTATTTCATCTTGTCTAACCGCCATTACATGTTTGGGGGCTTTCTATTGTCTTTGGGGTTCTGCTCCGGGGCAGATAGCTTTCCTATATCTATCTTTAGGTGTAGTTAGTTTCTCAGGCTGTGACGAGGCGTCTAGGACCAACGTAGGAACGCTCCACGGCTGCCTCTAGTTGTGGTGGTTAGTCAGGGTACTGCAATCTCATAGTTTCCAACTACTCTGGTGTATTGCCTTTTTTTACCTGCACTCCTCAGCTACCAAATCATAACAGTATCACCGGCCAAAACTGAAAATTGTGTGGTACTCACAGAAGGGAAAAATATTGTGAAAGAAAAAAAAAAAAAAAAAAGGTTGTCAGAGTTGTCAGAGATATTTTTCTGTTTGTTGCATTTTTTTTCCCTCTGTATCTCTGGGTGCTGGGGAGGATCTTTTCTCTCAATGGAGTTTGCACAGTTGTCTGGCCGTGTGGATCAGCTTGCCACTGAGGTTCAGAGTATTGCTACCTATCTTGCTAGGTTGCCTGTTGTGGAACCTAGGATTCCCATGCCAGATTTGTTTTTAGGGGATCGAGCTAAGTTTCAGAATTTCAAAAATAATTGTAAATTGTTTTTTGCCTTAAAATCTAAGTCCTCAGGGAACGCAGCGCAGCAGGTTCAAATTATCATCTCTCTCCTGTGCGGCGATCCTCAGGATTGGGCTTTTTCCCTGACACCTGGGGATCCTGTTTTGAGTGATGTTGATGCATTTTTTCAGGCTTTGGGGATATTGTACGATGAGCCTAATGTCACTGATCAAGCTGAAAAAGCCTTGTTGGCATTAAATCAGGGGCTTGATGACGCTGAGTTATACTGTCAGAGATTCCGTAGGTGGGCAGTCCTGACCAAATGGAATGACGACGCTTTGGCAGCCCTTTTCCGGAAGGGTCTGTCAGATAATGTAAAGGATGTTATGGTGGGATTCCCTGTCCCCTCTGGTCTCAATGATTCTATGTCATTAGCGATTCAAATTGACAGACGTTTGCGTGAGCGGAGAAGTATGCGTGGAATGGTGTTGCCTTGTGAACCAGCTTCTGAACCCATGCAGTGTGATAGAGTGGTGTCTGGGGCACAGCGTCATGAGTTTCGAAAGCGCAATGGGTTATGTTTCTACTGTGGTGATGCCTCTCATGCTATTTCAGTCTGCCCTAAGCGGGGAAGACGTTTTGCACGCTCAGTTGTCTTGGGTAGTGTTCAGACTAAGTTTTTATTAACTGTCACTCTGATATGCTCTCTGTCCTCATTTTCTGCTCAGGCTTTCGTTAATTCTGGAGCAGCTATTAACCTGATGGATTATGATTTTGCTAGATGTTGTGGGTTTCCCTTGATACCCCTACAGAAGTCTATTCCCCTACTGGGGATCGATTCTACCCCTTTGGCTGAGAATAAACCCCAGTTTTCTACTCAGGTGATAATGAGGGTTGAACCTGATCACCAGGAGTGCTGCAAATTTTTTGGTTCTGTATAATCTGCATGACATTATCGTGCTGGGTTTCCCTTGGTTACAGTCTCATAATCCTGTTTTGGATTGGAAATCTGTGTCTGTAACCAGTTGGGGCTGCCAATGTGTTAATACCAACACTCCTGTTTTTTCTGCCTCCCCCAGGCTCAGGATGTTCCTGACTTTTTGATTGATTTTTCTGATGTGTTTAGCGAAAGTAAATCTGCATCCTTGCCTCCCCATAGGAGCTATGACTGCGCTATTGAATTAGTGCCGGGTAGTAAATTCCCTAAAGGTCGCCTTTTTAACTTGTCTGTACCTGAACATGACGCTATGCGGTCTTATATCAAGGAATCTTTGGAGAAGGGTCATATCAGACCATCCTCTTCACCCTTAGGTGACGGTTTTTTCTTTGTGGCCAAAAAAGATGGTTCATTAAGGCCGTGTATTGATTATCGTCTCTTGAACAATATTACTGTGAAATATCAATACCCGTTACCCTTGATTTCTGACCTGTTTTCCAGGGTGAAAAACGCTACTTGGTTTACCAAGCTTGACCTCAGGGGGGCGTATAACCTTATTCGCATTAAGCACAGGGATGAATGGAAGACGGCATTCAATACCCCTGAAGGGCATTTTGAGTACCTAGTGATGCCCTTTGGGCTCACTAATGCTCCTTCCGTCTTCCAGTCCTTCATGAATGACATTTTCAGGGATTTTGTGGACAAATTTCTGATTGTTTATTTGGATGATATCTTGATTTTTTCTAATGACTGGGACTCTCATGTGAAACATGTTCGAACTGTGTTCCAGATTTTGAGAGAGAATGCTCTGTATGTGAAGGGATCAAAGTGTCTTTTTGGCGTACAGAGGATCTCATTTCTGGGATTCATTTTGTCCCCATCTGTTATTGAAATGGACCCAGTCAAGGTTCAGGCCATCTGTGATTGGGTCCAACCTACTTCATTAAAGGCTCTTCAGAGATTTTTGGGTTTTGCCAATTTTTATCGTAAATTTATTGGTAATTTCTCGGTTATTGTTAAACCATTAACTGATTTGACCAGAAAGGGTTCTGATGTGGTGAATTGGCCTCCTGAGGCAGTCTCTGCATTTCAGGAACTTAAGCAGAGATTCACTTCTGCTCCTGTTCTACGGCAGCCTGATGTTTCTCTGCCATTTCAGGTGGAGGTTGATGCCTCTGAAATTGGGGCAGGTGCCGTTTTGTCCCAAAAAGATCCAGAGACCTCTAAAAGTAACCCTTGTGCCTTTTTCTCTCGAAAATTTTCTCCTACTGAACTTAATTATGACGTGGGTAATCGGGAGTTATTGGCCATGAAGTGGGCTTTTGAAGAGTGGAGACATTGGCTGGAGGGAGCCAAACATCAGGTGGTGGTCCTTACGGACCATAAGAATCTGGTCTATCTGGAATCTGCCAAGCGACTCAATCCTAGACAGGCCAGGTGGGCCTTGTTTTTCACACGTTTTAATTTTGTGGTTTCCTTTCTTCCTGGCACTAAGAATGTTAAGGCGGATGCCCTCTCGAGGAGCTTCCTTGCGGACTCTCCTGAGTTATCTGATCCTTCTGTTATTTTGAAAGAGGGTGTAGTTCTTTCCGCCATCTCGCCCAATTTGAGACTTGCTCTGGAGGGGTGTCAGGAGGATAGGCCCGAGCGCTGCCCGGTTGGAAAATTGTTTGTCCCGGATCAGTGGAAAAAGAGTGTGATGTCTGAGATTCATTGTTCCGCATTGGCTGGGCATCCCGGAATTTTTGGTACCAGAGACTTGGTTAGTCGGTCCTTTTGGTGGCCTACCTTGTCTCGTGATGTCAGGGAATTTGTGCAGTCCTGCGGGACTTGCTCTCGCTCCAAGCCTTGCTCTCGCTCTAGTGGTTTGTTGATGCTATTGCCTGTGCCCAAGAGACCATGGACCCATATCTCTATGGATTTCATTTCCGACCTTCCTGTTTCTCAGAGAATGACCACCATCTTGGTAATTTGTGATAGGTTTTCCAAAATGATACATCTTGTGCCATTACCTAAGTTGCCTTCCTCCTCTGAATTGGTGCCGTTGTTCCTTCAGCACGTGGTTCGTTTACACGGCATTCCTGAGAACATTGTGTCTGACAGAGGAGTCCAGTTTGTTTTCAGATTTTGGAGGACTTTTTGTTCTAAACTGGGTGTTCAATTGTCTTTCTCCTCGGCATTTCATCCTCAGACCAATGGTCAAACTGAGAGAACAAACCAGACATTGGAGACTTATCTAAGATGCTTTGTGTCTGCTGATCAGGATGACTGGGTCTCTTTTTTGCCTTTGGCTGAGTTTGCTCTTAATAATAGGGCTAGCTCTGCCACTTTGATGTCTCCGTTTTTCTGTAATTCTGGGTTTCACCCTCGATTTTCTTCAGGACAGACGGAGGCTTCTGTCTGTCCAGGTGTTGACTCTGTTGTGGAGCGTATGCAACAGATTTGGGACCAGGTAGTGGAGAGGTTGTCCCTCTCTCAGGAGAAGGCCCAGCGGTTTGCTAACCGGCATAGGACTGATGGTCCTCGGTTTAAAGTGGGGGACTTGGTCTGGTTGTCCTCAAAGAATATTCCTATGAGAGTGGCATCTCCTAAATTTAAGCCTAGGTTCATTGGACCTTATAAGATCATGGAGATTATTAATCCTGTTTCTTTTCGTTTGCTTCTTCCAGGGACATTTAAGATCCATAACGTGTTCCACAAGTCCTTGTTGAAGAGGTTTGTTGAGCCAGTGGTTCCTGCTGCTGTGCCTCCTGACCCTGTTTTGGTTGAGGGCAATCTGGAGTATGTGGTTGAGAAAATATTAGATTCTCGTTTTTCTAGACGGAAACTCCAGTATTTGGTTAAATGGAGAGGTTATGGTCAGGAAGACAATTCTTGGGTGTTTGCTTCGGACATCCATGCTAGGAGACTTATCCGTGCGTATCATAGAACTCATCCTGACCGGCCTGGTTGCTCAGGTGAGGGTTCGGTGACCCTCCTCAAGGGGGGGGTACTGTTGTGAATGGGTTTGAGATGAGTTCTGAGCAGAGGCTTCCTCTGGTGGTTACAAGCGGTGCTGGTCTGTCCAGTGAAGATTGTGAGGACTGGGAATCAGGTGTTACTGACTGGTCTTATATAAGGGAGTCACCTTCCCATCAGGGTTGCCGGTGATCAATTGTTCTGGTCTGAATCCTTCATTCCTGTTTCCCTTGTAGCCTGCTGTGTCGTGTCTGCATCTCCTGCTAACAGATAAGACATTTTCTTCTTTTTGTTTTTGTGCTATATTTTTGCATTTTTGTCCTGCACTTCTGTGGGGGCCTTCAGGGTCCCCTCCGGGGGCTTTTGCCCTCTCAGTTTAGTTCAGCCACTTATGTATGTACTTTTGCTTTTTCCAGTTTTTTCAGTGGCTGCTGTTTTGATTTTGTTACACCAGAGAACTAATTTAGGTGGTAGAGGTCGTGTGATCTCAGGTGTTTTTGAAATTAGTGGTGTTGGTGCTTTTCAGGGTTTTCTGGGATTGCAGTAAGTACCCTTCCTGTCCTTTTCTATTTAGTTAGTTTGGGCCCCAGCGTTTGCTCATACTATTTTCTTTCTGTGTCTGTATTTCATCTTGTCTAACCGCCATTACATGTTTGGGGGCTTTCTATTGTCTTTGGGGTTCTGCTCCGGGGCAGATAGCTTTCCTATATCTATCTTTAGGTGTAGTTAGTTTCTCAGGCTGTGACGAGGCGTCTAGGACCAACGTAGGAACGCTCCACGGCTGCCTCTAGTTGTGGTGGTTAGTCAGGGTACTGCAATCTCATAGTTTCCAACTGCTCTGGTGTATTGCCTTTTTTTACCTGCACTCTTCAGCTACCAAATCATAACAGCAAACTTCCAAATGAACCAAGAACCACAATTGAGACAAGAACAATTGATCACCGGCAACCATCATGGGAGGGAACCTACCTTATATCAGACCAGTCAGCGATCCCAGATTGCCATTCCTCGCTGAAAGGCTCAGTACTGTCTGTAACCACCAGAGGGAGCCTCTGCTCAGAAACTATCTCTAGCACATTCATAACAATACACCTCGTACACACGCGGTTCTGCTCCGTACACCTCGTACACACGCGGCTCCGCTACATACACACAAGGCTCCACTCTATACACACACGGCTCAAGCACGGAGCCCTGTGTGTACGGAGCTGAGCGGCTCAGTACACTTCACACACACAGGGATCTGTTTCGTACACACACAGCACTGCTACATCCACCTTGTACATATGGCTCCGCTCCGTGCACCTCGTACACGCGCGGCTCCGTGCACCTCGTACATGTGCGGCTTGGCTCCGTGCACCTCGTACAGACACACGGCTCCGCTCCATCCAACTCGTACAGACACGGTTGTGCCATATCCAACTCGTACACACAAGGCTCCGCTCCGTACACCTCGTACACACTACAGCACTGCTACATCCACCTCGTACACGGGCGGCTCCGCTCCGTGCATCTCGTACATGCGCGGCTCCGCTCCGTGCACCTCGTACAGACACACGGCTCTGCTCCGTGCACCTCATACAGACACGGCTCTGCTACATCCAACTCATTCACACAAGTCTCCGCTCCGTACACCTCCTACACACTACAGCACTGCTACATCCACCTCGTACAAATGCGACTCCGCTCCGTGCACCTCCGCTCCGTGCACCTCGTACACATGCGGCTCCGCTCCGTGCACCTCGTACACGTGTGGCTCCGCTCCATGCACCTCGTACACGCGCGGCTCCGCTTCGTGCACCTCGTAATGTGCAACATAGCTCTGTGCACCTCGTACACACGCGGCTCTGCTCCATCCAACTCGTACACGCACGGCTCCGCTACATCCAACTCGTACACACACGGCTCTGCTCTGTACACCTCATACACACTACAGCACTGCTACATCCACCTCGCACACACACGGCTCTGCTCCGTACACAATACACCACTGCTACATCCACATCGTACACACACGGCTCTGCTCCGTACACCTCATACACACACGGCTCCGCTCCATACACCTCGTACACACACGACTCTGCTACATCCAACTTGTACACACTACAGCACTGCTACATCTACACTGTAAACCCGAGTCCCGACCCCCACACACAAACTTACCCTCATCCAGCACCATGACAACCATCACAGCAGAGTCCTGCACGCAACGAGGACACTGATCATGTGACCCCTGACTCCTCCCCTCCTGTGACCTCATCACAGGTCCTCTGGACACAGAAGAGTACAGCATAGCAGCGTCATTGCTAGCTGTGAGAGAGGCTGAGGTGTAGAGACAGGGAGGGCAGGAAGGGGTGCATGGGGGACGTGGCGGCTCATCTCACTGGGGGACACATAGTGTCCTGAGCGGGACAGCAGGACGGGGGGGTCAGAATCGGGACTGTCCCGCTCAATCCGAGACAGTTGGGAGGTATGGTGAGACCTGCGAGTGAGAAGGCAGCGCAGTACAGGACTGGCCTACTCCGAAGACAGTGAAGGCTGAGCGGGCCTTTTTTGGGCTTACGAGGTACTATCGAAGGTTTGTGAAAGACTTCACTTGCATTGTTAATCCACTGCTGGAGTTATTGAAAGGAGTGCTGTCTGGTGCGAAGAATCGGACCATCCAGTGGGGGGATAGCCAGAAGAAGCCTTTCGAGCCTGAAGATGGCCCTGACTGAGGCACCCATACTGACCTATGCAGACTTCTCTCAACCATTCATCCTTCACACCGATGGAAGTCTCCAGGGACTAGGGGCTGTATTGTCACAGGTACAGGACAGAAAGGAACGAGTGATTGCCTACACGAGCCAATCTCTCCATGACTCTGAAATTCAGACAACTATAGTTCGTTTAAGGCTGCTTTCACACATCAGTTTTTTGACGTCAGGCGCGATCCGGCGTGTTTTTTAAAAAATGGATCCGGTACCGGATGCGTTTTTTTTGGCATTGACTTTCATTAGCGCCGGATCGCGCCTGATGTCATTGAGTTGCATCCGTTTTTGTCCGGATCTGGCGGAAATGTACATTTCTGCAATGTTTTTTTTTTCCGGACCCGCCTGATAGTGCCTGAATCGGCGCATCAGGCGGCCGGAAATAATAGAAGTCTATGGAACCTACTACTACTACTACTTTTTCCACTGTCTCCGGACATGCAAAACTTCTTTTTCCGGGTTCAAAAGTTCAGGTCGGATCCAGCAAAAAAATGATCAGTTGCATCAGTTTTTTTCATTTCAGCGCCGGATCCGTCCCTTCAGGTATTCGACGGATTATGCCTGACACAAAAAACTGAAGTGTGAAAGTAGCCTAAGGCCTCTTTCACACATCCGTTTTTTTGTGTCAGGCATAATCCGTCGAACACCTGAAGGGACGGATCCGGCGCTGAAATGAAAAAACTGATGCAACGGATCCGTTTTTTTGCTGGATCCGACCTGAACTTTTGATCCCGGAAAAAGAGGGTTTTGAATGTCCGGAGACAGTGGAAAATGTAGTAGTAGTAGTAGTAGTAGTAGTAGTAGTCCATGATTTCCAGAATCCGGATCAGACTTTTGACGAATTGCACAAAAGACTGATCCGGTTCCATAGACTTCTATTATTTCCGGCCGCCTGATGCACCGCTTCAGGCACTATCAGGCGAGTCCAGCAAAGAAAAAAAACGTTGCATGCACCGTTTTGTCCGGCCGCCGGAATGTACATTTCCGCCGGATCTGGACAAAAACGGATACAACGCAATGACATTAGGCACGATCCGGCGCTAATGAAAGTCAATGGTAAAAAAACACATCCGGTACCGATCCGTTTTTTTAACAACACGCCAGATCATGCCTGAAGTCAAAAAACGGATGTGTGAAAGAGGCCTAAGCTGGAATTACTGGCGTTAGTGTGGGCGATGACCGAAAAGTTTGCCGAGTACCTGTCAGGATCCGAAGTACGCACTGACAACAATCCCCTAGCCCACCTAGAAAATGCAAAACTGGGGGCCTTGGAGGAAAGATGGGTGGCCCGTATGGCAAAATATCAATACAAGATCACAAATCTAAAAGGAGCTGAGAATACATATGCCGATAACCTGTCCAGAGTGACCCACGAGCAACCTGGCTGTGACCGAGACAAAGAGTTAGAGGCAGAGGAGGTCCCTGGGTTCCGGAACCTCGCCAGGATGCTGGCGACAACGCGGGAACAAGTCAAAGAAGCGTTGGAAAACACCTGTTGGGACGACCTCGAGATGACTGGGTGCGGTTTCAACAGGAAGACAAAGAACTCACACAGTTGAGACAATGGGTGGCCCTAAAACAACTCCCCAGCCAGAGTGAGCAAAGCACCTTGTCCCCGGGAATGCTGCAGATTCTCCGACAATGGGAGAGGCTCCAACTGGAAGACGGTTTGCTGTATTGGAAGGTACAGTTGGTACGAGAATGGGGAGTCACCTGGCAAGTGGTACTCCCCGAAAGGGTGATAAGTGGGGTGGCCACGGAAGCCCATGTAAGAGGAGCTCACTTTGGTCCAGAGAAAACATTTCAGTGGTTGCAGAAGCTGGTCTATCATCCCCAACTTAAGACTGCATTAGAAGAGGCCTGTCGACATTGTCGAAGTTGTGAATTGGCTAAACCTCCCGAGCAGAGAGCCCTTACGCAGACTATTGTGACCTATGCTCCTCTAGAACAGCTTATGATTGACTACCTGACCGTGGGTCCTGCTCATCTCGGATTTGAACATTGTCTTATGATGACCGATCATTTCAGTAAGTTTGCTGTGGTGACTCCGACCCGGGATCAGACAGCTGAATCAGCGGCGCAGGCCATCTGTCGAGATTTCATCCGGGTGTATTGGTGCTCGAATAAGGATCCATTCTGACCAAGGCGCTTGTTTTCAAGGTCGAGTGATGGAGGAGCTCCACCGTCTGTATCGGACTGAAAAGTCCAGGACGACACCTTATTATCCACAGGAGAATGGAGCCTGTGAACATTTCAACCGGATGCTGATTCAGATGTTGAGAACGTTGGAGGAAGACAGGAAAGTCCATTGGCCCGAGTATGGAGCTGAGTTGGTCTGGGTGTACAACAGCCGAGTGCACAGTACAACAGTATACACGCCATACACCCTGCTGTTTGGCAGAAAAGGACGAGAGATTACCGAGCTAGATTTGGACCCAGAGGAGGACTACCCATGGACGGGGTGTCCAGCTGGGTCCGTGAACATCGACATCGCTTGCAAACTCTACATCGATTGGTACAGACCAAGTTTCGGGAACTTGAGCACCATGAGGCGATACCCCCGCAAGGGACAGCTCTCAAGGCTGGAGACCAAGTATTGGGCTGAGACAAGCGCCCTTGAGGCAAGTTAGAGCATCGATGGGGAAAAACTCCGTATCGGGTGAAACGCTTAATTGGATCTAATGGTCCGTCTATGAAGTTCAGCCTGAGGGGAAGAAGTGGCCCTTACCCGAGTGGTCCACTGAAGCATGCTACGTCCTTGCCTGCCGTGAGATCCCAAAAGAGAAGAAAGAGCGCCAAGTGTTCCCGAAATGTCCACTTCAGCGACTTTCGACTATGATGAAGAAGAACCACCTACCTCACTCCCTGATCTGGACAGTCCACTACCCACTGGCTCAGGAGAAGTGCGAGAACCTGAAACTCCCGAGATGGCGGCTCCATTGAACCAGGACACGTCCCCGTCCTCAAATGCCCAACCTGACTTGACCACCCAACCTGACTTACGCCGCACAGAACGAACGACAGCTGGAATACCTCCCAATTGTTATGAACAAGACCAATTTATTTGGCAACGAATCATTCAAGAGATGGAGGAGTACCAAAGTCTACTGCAAGAACTCTCGCCCGTGGAATAGCGAGCTAAAGGAGAGGGGGAGTGTAAGGAGGAAGACCAGGCTGTGGGTACCTGCACCGAGCCAGGTCCAGAACTGTTGAGGCTGCCTCCCATGTTGCCTGGGGGAAGAAATGAGGGACCGGACCAACCTTATGACCCGGGTAGGAGGAGGGAGATAAAAGCAAAAGAGCACGCAGCAGCAGAGAGTTTAGCGCAAATCAGCAGCAGCGAGCAGCACTTCTACATAGTATAATAGCCGCTAATTCAATTGCCGGCTTTTGTGAAATTACAGAACCCGACATGAAATGACACATGGTTTACATACAGTTAACCATGTCATTTCATGCAGTTTGATATATGGTTTTCACTAACAATTACATGAGTGTATGTGTGCAAAATTTCATACATGTAGGGGTTAATTAAAGGTGTAAATTCGTTGAAAAAATTGCGTGGGCTCCCGTGGAATTTTGTCCACCAGACAGGGAAAGCCAGCGAGTGGGGGCAGATAATATAGCTAATGCTGACAGCCTCGCAGTAAACCCCAGAATGAATGAGTTCCTCTCCCGGCTGACAGGAGAGGAAGTGATTAGCTTGGAAGCTTAACTGATTGTTTCCCAGGCTAATCAGTTCAGTTCAGGTCAGCCGGGGACTCCCTCTGACTCACTGATGCTATGCGGTGTCCCCTGCTGACCTGAACAGAACTGATTAGCCTGGGAAACAATCAATTAAGCTTCCCAGCTAATCAGCTCATCTAGCGCCCTCCCTAGGCTATTATTATCTGCCCCCACTCGCTGGCTTTGCCTGTCTGGTGGAGAAGATACAGCAGGAGCCCACGCATTTTTTTTCAACGAATTTACACCTTTCATTAACCCCTACTTGTGTGAAATTTTGCACACATACACTCATGTAATTGTTAGTGAAAACCATATATCAAACTGCATGAAATGACATGGTTAACTAATTGAATTAGCGGCTATTATACTATGTAGAAGTGTATAAACTATAAATATATGTATATATATATATATATATATATGTGTCACAATGACATGTATATATATCTATATGTATTCTATATATGTATATGTATTCTTTCTTTTGTGATGTAAAAACTGTCATTTGGATCTATTATATGTCGGTTTTGCAAGCCGGCGAGAAAATCACGCCGTACGGATGCCATACGAATGCCATACGGATGACACACGGATGTTTTGATGCGAGGAAATCGCATCTTCGCATTGCACACAGATGACATACGGATCACTTTTCAGGGGACTTTTCTGCGTATTACGGCCGTATAATACTGTCCGATTTTTTATCGTTGTGTGTAACTCCGGCCTAAGAGAGAGAGGTGCCGTGCGCTCAGTGACCGTGAGTACCACGCACGTGCGGAGGAGAGAAGGCTGAGTACCGGACATACTCTTGCGGTCTTCCCTGCCAATTGCTGTACACCAGCTCACATTTGACTCTGGGAATGCTGCGTTCATGGACTAGGGGCTCAGAGGAAGGTACTGGAAACTGACCGCTGCCACCAGAACACAGATCATCGTTCCAAGGACCCCCTCTGTGGACATTTCCCCGGCTGCTGCCGGTACCTCAACCCCTGCGGGATCATCTGCTGGGGAGGAGCATAAAGGACACGATAAGTTCCTTAACTGCACTGCTATTATTTTGCACTTGTTTCTATTATCTATTCAGTAACCAGTTACCTCCCTGCGAGGAGTTAATACCTTGTCTCATTAAACTGTTAAATTTTGTTAACCCTTGCTCTGCCTCCTGTCTGTTATTGCATCCCGCAACCTGCTTACACATTCATTTATGAAAAAAAACTATCCTCAGAGGGTGATGGACTCCAATTTCTATCGTCTAACAGAAGCCTATATGCATATTGAGATTTTTGGAGCAGGTGGACTCTTTACAAAGACGGGTTAGTGATGCAAGCAAAGAACATCGTATAAAGGAAAATCTATGTTTCTACTGTGGTAAGTCAGGGCACTTCATTATAAACTGCCCCAGCCGTTCTCGTAAGACTACTGCAGCAGTCATTCACTGTGAGTGTTGCGAGAGGAGCTCTGTCATGTCCGAGCCTCAGGCTCCAGAGAGATCTGCTGCAAGAGATCTTGATTTCTCAGACTTAAACTCTGTTAGTTCTGGGGACGATGACGGTATAAACGCTGCAATTTTTCAAGTTTCCTCAGCGGTGTCCCAGCTGAGTTGTAAAAGAAACAATTCTCATTGCTTCCTTTCCATCAAACTCTGGGTTGACTCAGTCTGGGTGTCTAGCTCTGCTATGATCGACTCAGGAGCAAGTGGAAATTTTATGGATATCTCCTTTGCTCTGAAACAGGGGATACGTTCAGTGAAGAAGGCTACTCCAGTACAGATGGAGACTGTGGATGGCTCTCTACTGACTTCTGAACCAGTGGATCAAGAAACAGAGCCTTTGAGGGTCCTTATGGGTAAAGATCATCAGGAGAAAATGTCTTTTTTGCTTATCTCTTCTCCCCACTTTCCCATTATTCTAGGGCTACCATGGCTGCAGGCGCAGAATCCTACGATTAACTGGGAGACCAAGGAATTACACTTTCCGGAGAAACAGATGAGTCAAGGAGTTTCAGCTTGCTCTGTTCCTAAAGGAACCATGTCAGTCCCTGAACTACCAGCTGTATACCAGGACTATGTGGATTATGTGACAAGAAGAACGCTGATCAGCTTCCTCCTCACCGTCCATATGATTGTCCAATTGAATTATTGCCTGGAGCCGAGATACCTTTTGGTAAGATCTACCCCCTAGCGGGGCCCGAGCTAAAAGCTTTGAAGGATTATATAGACGAAAATTTAGCCAAGGGCTTCATACGCCCCTCTTCATCTCCCGCAGATGCACCCATCTTCTTTGTGAAGAAGAAAGATGGATCTCTGAGACCCTGCATAGACTATAGGGAACTCAATAAGGTTACTATTAGAAACCGTTATCCATTGCCTTTAATCCCTGAGTTGTTGGAGAGAGTGCGGCATGCCAAAATTTTCACTAAAGTGGATCTCCGTGGGGCCTATAACTTGGTCCGTATTAGACCTGGGGATGAATGGAAGACTGCTTTCAGGTCACGCTATGGACACTTTGAATATCTAGTTATGCCTTTTGGTCTGAGTACCGCCCCAGCCACTTTCCAACACTTCGTGAATGATATCTTCAGGGATCTCCTAGATACATTTGTGGTGATTTATCTGGATGATATTCTAATTTTTTCTAACTCCACAGAGGAACATCATGGACATGTGAGAATGGTCTTAGAACGCCTAAGACAAAACCATCTCTACATCAAACTTGAAAAATGTGAATTCCATAGGACCGAAATTCAATTTCTGGGGTATGTACTATCTACGCAAGGGATTAGTATGGATGGAAGCAAGACCCAAGCCATCAAGGATTGGCCAATTCCTAGAAATGTGAAGGAGGTGCAGCGTTTCATCGGGTTTGCCAACTTCTATAGACGTTTCATTAAGAATTTTTCTGAGGTAGTGTCACCTATCACCCAACTTACCCGGAAACAGTCTAAGTTCTCCTGGACCCCGCAAGCTCAGGAAGCATTTTCCTGTTTAAAGGATAAATTTACCACCGCACCTATCTTAGTACATCCCAACCCCGAGCTTGCCTTCATAATAGAGGTGGATGCTTCAGACTGTGCCGTTGGAGCTATACTCTCTCAGAGAACAGGTGAGAAGAATGTCTTGCATCCCTGTGCCTTCTTTTCCCAGCAGTTGTCTTCGGCTGAGAGGAACTACGATGTGGGCAATAGAGAATTGTTGGCCATTATTGCCGCCTTCAAGGAATGGAGACACCTTCTTCAGGGAGCTGCACAGCAAATAGTCGTCTGACAGACCATCGTAACCTTGAATTTATCAGGTCGGCTAAGTGCCTGACTCCTCGCCAGGCTCGCTGGAATCTTTTCCTAAACCAATTTAATTTTGTCATTTCTTATAGACCAGGATCGCGCAATGGAAAGGCTGATACACTCTCTAGGTTTCATTCAGCAGAGACACGTCCACTTACTCCTCCTAAGACTATTCTTCCTGACTCTAGATTCCTGGGAGTGATTCATAATCAAGACCTACTTAAGGACATCAAGGAAGCATACCATGCGGATTCTTTGTTGGCTCAACCCCCAAGGGACGTAAGTCTTGTCTTTAAGAATGGTGTGTGGATTCAGGGACAACGTCTGTATATCTGAAACAGTCAGATTGAGAGTATTGCAACTCATCCACGATTCCAAGATAGCCGGGCATAGGGGAATTCTAAAGACACAAGAATTTCTTTCTCGTTTCTTTTGGTGGCCCACTTACAGGAAAGATGTCTTAAACTATGTCACTTCATGTGAAGTCTGTGCAAGATGCAAAACACCTCGCTCCTCACCAACTGGTCTGTTGCAACCTCTTCCCACCCCGTCCGCCCGTGGGGATCCATTTCTATGGACTTCATTGTGGAGTTACCAACCTCTCAAGGGAAGAACACCATTCTAGTGGTGGTTGACCGTCTAACAAAGGCAGCTCATTTTATCCCTTGTGTCGGCTTACCCACTGCAAAACAGACATCAGACTTGATGATTAAGAATGTGTTTCGCTTACATGGAGTACCGGATGAGGTCATTTCGGATCGAGGGGTGCAATTCACTTCAAGGTTTTGGCAAAATTTCTGTGCAGCATTGGACATTAAAGTAAACCTTTCTTCTGCTTTTCATCCCCAGACTAATGGACAGACAGAACGAACCAATCAGACCCTGGAGCAGTATCTCCGCTGTTTTATCTGCCACCTACAGGATGATTGGGTGGATCTACTTCCACTGGCTGAGTTCTCTTATAACAACTCTCAGAGCGCCTCCACTAAGCAGTCTCCTTTTTACTCCAATCTAGGTTATCATCCTAACATTCTTCCTCGATTTCCCATAGATACGCCCTTGCCGGCAGTGGCTGAAAGAATCACTTCTTTACAAAAGAATATGGATCTTCTAAAGGAAAATCTAGAATTGGCTCAGGAAAGGTACAAGAAAGCAGCAGATAAATTTTGTAAACCTGCACCAGCTTTCAAGGCAGGAGATTTGGTCTGGCTGTCAACCAGAAATCTTAAATTAAAGATTCCATCGTCTAAATTGGGACATAAGTACATTGGACCTTATAAGATCAATAAGATTATAAGTGCTGTTGCTTGTCGTCTTCAACTGCCCAGAACTATGAGAATCCACCCTGTCTTTCATGTATCCCTACTAAAGGCTGCAACACCCAATACGTTTCCTGGATGTTCTTCTCCTTGCCCTGACCCAGTGCTGGTCGATGGTCAGGAAGAATTTATGGTGGAAAGGATTCTAGATTCCAGGTTGTACAGAAATCAGTTGCAATATTTGATTAAATGGCAGGGCTACCCAGTGGAGGACAACTCATGGGAACCAGTCAATAATGTAAATGCTCCTCGCCTGCTCCGCCAGTTTCATCAGAGGTACCCTGACAAGCCTGGTCTGAGGTCATCCGGAGGTTGTCCCTAAGGGGGGAGTAATGTAAGGTTCTTTGTCTCTGTTGACATGTTCCTTGAAACTCAGTTTTCCGTCGGCCATTTGTCTTTCTGCAGCTCTTGCCCTCAGTTAATATGGAGTTTCCAGTTTTCATGTTCCCGCCCTGATTCTTCCCTCTTGCTTCTTAAGCAGCCTCAACTGAACAATCAGTGCTCCTGAATCAAGCCTCAGTCAGTCTGTGACCTGACTCCTGGAAGCCTTGGACTTGTACTCCAGCTATTCCCTACTGAGGAACCTTGGAACACTTTTGGACTCTGGAAACCTGCTGTTTGGTGAATCCATGTTTGCAGAGGAATTACGGTACAGAGAAGAGATCCTGAACCTGCTTTGGAGATTTATTGTAGTGCTTGAAGTTACTCTGGCCTGCTGTGTCTCCTGTCGCTGTTCCTGCAAACTGTGTGAACTTTTCAGCATGCTTGTATGAAGTAATACAAGTCATTTCATTTCAACCTATGTCTCCTGTGTTTCCTCGCATCCAAGCACAAGACGCTATAGGAACTGTACACTATACATGACACTTAGACTTTATTCGAAGCACATGACAGCACCCAACGAGAGAATTACAGAGAGTAATAACTACTCAGGGAGGGACTACAGCCTGCAGCACCCTTAAGGTACTGCCACACTAAACAATCCCGCTAGCGATCACAATAACGACGCATACTAATGCGATCGCTAGCGGGATTGTTTCTATATCGCTAAATGCTGCCGCATTTAGCGATATAGTTAACGACGCTATCGCCGTTAGCGATCTTCTTAACGACTTTAGCGGTACAAAAGTACCGCTAAATCGCTAAGAAAAGGTGCCACACAGCGATTAGATACTTACCCAGCGGGAGCGCCGACGAGAAAATAGGGTCCGGAACGATTCCAGCGACGAGCGAGATCACAGCAGGAAGCTCGTCGCTGGAAGCTGCCGCACTGAACAACATCGCTAACGGGATCGCTAAATAGTGACGTTTTTTAGCGATCCCGTTAGCGTTATTGTTTAGTGTGGCATACCCTTAACTCCAAAAGAGAGATCAGAGGAAGCACCCAAGTCTAATCTATAATGATTGAAGAAAGTGCTTGGAGAGGACCAAGTGGCGGCCTTACATATCTGGTCGATGGAGACTTCCGACCTTTCCGCCCACGAGGTTGCCATGGCTCGAGTGGAATGTGCCCTCAGTTTTTCTGGTGCCGGCCTGCCTTTTGAGGTGTATGCTAATGCAATAGCCTCCCTGATCCATCTAGCTAGTGTGGCCCTTGATACTCTAAGGCCCTTCCTGGGGCCTTGGAAGGAAACAAATAAGGCGTTATCTTTTTTCCAGGGGTCAGTAATAGCTAGATACTCCAAGAGACATCTCCTCACATCTAAGGTATGGAGTTTTTCTTCTTTTTGGTTACTAGGATTAGGCAGGAATGATGGCAGGATTATCTCCTGAGTTCTATGGAAGGTGGAGGCCACCTTAGGTAGGTATGCCGGATCGGCCCTGAGTATCACTCTATCGTCCTCAATTTGTGTATACGGAGGAAGTCTAGAGAGCGCCTGAATGTCACTCACTCTTCGTGCTGATGTTAGGGCCACTAAGAAAGCTACTTTGATGGAGAGGGTTTTAATCGAGGCGACTGAGATGGGTTCAAATGGGGCCTCCGTCATGGCTGTGAGCACTAGGTTTAAATCCCAAGGCATAAACATATTCTTGACTATAGGCCTGGACCTAGCTGCCGCTTTGATAAATCTACTGACCCAATAGTTTCTAGCTATGTCACAGTTAAAAAGGGCTCCCAGGGCAGAAACCTGCACTTTGAGGGTACTGGTGGAAAGACCCATATCTAAACCCTTTTGTAGAAACTCTAGAATTTGAGTTATTGGAACTGATTCTCTAGCTGTAATTTTTGAGACCTGTAAGAATTTCCTCCAGGTCCTGGCATAGATCTTTGTTGTAACTTCCTTCCTACTCTTAAGGAGGGCACTTATCAATCCAGGAGAAAACCCCCTATCTAACAATAGCGACTGTTCAAATTCCACGCCGTCAGATGCAGGCCAGCCACCTGAGGATGGTACACTGGACCCTGGGACAGGAGATCCGGAACGTCCGGTAGAATCCATGGGTTGGTTACTGACATGGTCCTGAGGCTCGAGAACCACACCCTCTTGGGCCAAAAGGGTGCTACCAAAATCACTTTTGCTTTGTCCTTTCTGATCTTTCTGACTACCAGAGGAATCAGAGACAAGGGAGGAAAGGCATAAGCTAGTGCAAAATCCCATTGTATCAGAAAGGCATCTACCGCCAGCGGATTTTCTCTGGGGTTTAGGGAGCAGAACTGTTTTACCTTCCGGTTCCTTCTGGTGGCAAAAAGGTCTACGTCTGGTTGCCCCCAATTGTGTACAATCAGGTCGAAGATGACGCTTTTTAGTGACCATTCCCCCTGTCTTAGAAGGTGGCGGCTCAAAAAATCTGCGGTGGTGTTTTCCTCTCCTTTTATATGTAATGCTGTTAAGGATAGACAATGTCTTTCTGCCAGATGGAACAGGCGCTCTGTCACTTGCAAGAGAGGACCGGATCGAGTGCCACCCTGGTGGTTGATATAGGCTACTGCGACCTGATTGTCGGACAGAATTCGCACGTGATGACCCTGTAGATAAATGAGGAGTCTTTTTACTGCCAGTTCTACCGCTGTAAGTTCCTTCATGTTAGAGGACATGTGTATCTGACGATGTTGCCATAAGCCCTGCACTACAGAATCAGACATATGAGCCCCCCAACCAGTGGGACTAGCATCTGTGGTGACCACTCTGGTTATATTATACTCCCAGGGCACCCCTTTGGATAGGTTATGATTGTCCAGCCACCATTCTAGGGATTTTATTGTGGCCTGGGATAAAGTTAGTCGGCTCTCCAGGCGGCCTCCCAGACTCTTATCATATCGCAAGACTTCAGCTTGTAAAGTCCTGGTATGAAACCGTGCCCATTGCACCGCAGGGATGCAGGAAGAAAGAGAGCCCAACAAGGACATGGCTTTCCTAAGAGACATGGTGGGGTTATTGGAAGCATTAAGGATCTGATAGTGCAGGCGTATTAGCTTGTCGGGTGGAAGTCGGCATTCTTGCTTTTGGGAATCTAAGGTTAGGCCCAAAAACTGTTGTACTCTGATCGGCTGCAATCGAGACTTCGCAACATTTAGTAGCCACCCCAACTGTTCTAGGACAGATATTGTTTTATTTAACTGTTCCCGATAATGGTCCGCTGTTTTGCCTATAATAAGGAAGTCATCGAGGTAGGGAATTATCAAGATTTGAGATTCTCGCAGGTGGGCCATCACTTCTGCTACAACCTTTGTGAATACCCGAGGGGCAACTGCAAGACCAAACGGGAGGGCTTTATATTGAAAATGTTGCAGCGAACCTTTCAGCCAAACTGCAACTCTAAGAAAGCGCTGATGGGTTACATGGATGGGGACATGGTAATAGGCGTCTTTCAAGTCCAGTACCACCATGAAACAGTTTTCAAACAATAATTTTATTGTGGAATTGACTGTCTCCATTTTAAACGGCCGTATTACCAGGAATCTGTTCAAGGCTTTTAAATTAATTATCGTCCTGAAGGAGCCGTCTGGCTTCTGGACTAAAAATAGAGGGGAGTAAAAGCCTCTACCCCTTTCCATTGCAGGTACCTGCACCAGGACCCCCTTATGGCATAAATCAAGAATTTCTGCCTCCAGTACCGCCTGCTCTGATGAAGAAGACCGGATGGGAGTAATCTTAAAGGTATCTCGGGGTAGCTCAGAAAATTCTAACATGAGTCCTGAAGCCACTAGGTCCAAAATCCAACTGCTGCTGGATATTCTGGACCAGGCCGGGTAGAAGGCTGACAATCTACCTCCCACCGGAGCCGCTAGTCATTTGGAAGTCTTCTTAGAATCTCAAGACGGGCCTCTGAACATGTATCCCGTACCTTTCCTCTTTCTATCGTCCCATGTGCCTCGCTCCCTGGACGACCTTCTACGGTTGAATCTCTTTCTGCCGAAGGGACGTCTATATGAGGGATTCGGAATACTGGGGAATTTTTTATTATCATCCCCTGCCTTTTCCAACAGTTCATCTAGGACAGGGCCAAACAAGTATTCTCCCTCACAAGGAATAGAACAGAGACGGGATCTGGCCTGAATATCACCCGGCCAACATTTGAGCCATAGTGCTCTTCGTGCTGCATTTGATAGTCCCGCAGCCCTTTCGGCCATCCTTACAGAGTCGGCCGAAGAATCTGCCAAAAAAGCTGCTGCACTTTGAATTATTGGAAGGGACCTTATTATGGACTCTCAGGAGGCACCTTCTTCCAACTGCGATTTTAGCTGATCTAACCAGACCATCACGGATCTAGCCGTACAAGTGGCAGCCACCGCTGGTCTCAAAGCTCCCGCTGACATCTCCCAAGTACCCTTTAGAAAAGAGTCTGCTTTTTTATCCAGCGGATCTTTTAAGCTCCCCATGTCCTCAAAGGGTATGGAGGATTTCTTGGAGGCTTTAGCTACCGCAGCATCTAGTTTTGGAGATTTGTCCCATTTATCCACCGCTGGATCTTCAAAGGGGTATCTACGCTTGAATGCCGGGGCAAATGAACCCCTTTTCTCTGGCTTTTTCCATTCTTTATTTATCAGATTCTGAATCGAAATATTTAAGGGAAAAGACCTACGTTTCTTTGGGTCTAACCCCCTGAACATAAAGTCCTGGACAGACCGCTCAGGCCTCGAGACTTCTATCCCCATGGTGGATCTGATTGCCCTGACTAGTCTATCCATCTGATCTAGGGGAAAACAAAATCTGGTAGAATCCTCTTCCGACGAGGAAGATGAGTGCGAAGGAGACGATGAAGAAGTGGACCTCAGTGAATCTTCGCCTCTCCTAGGCCTAGTTGGGGAATCTGAGTCCGAAACCCTTAAACCCCGTTTTGACCTAGATGATTCTCCTTGAGAAATGGCTTTCATCTCTGTCCTAATCATATCCCTCAGGTTCGAAGTAAAGTCAGGGGTTTCTTCAGCTACCTGTAGGGTGTGCGGGGGAAGATCTGTAAGGCACTGCCCTGTTTCAATCAGGGACTAACGCCACCCCATTTTTTCGACCCCTACAGTTTGCTGAACACAAGGCTGACACAACCTTTTAGGGTAGGCGTCAGGTAGGGGCTGACCGCAGAGGGCACATTCCCTATGCTTCGATTTTCCTGCACACTTCTTTCCCTGACAAATGGAAACACAAGGGAGGAAAAACTGCATCATCGGGTGTACTTTCACGGAGATCTCTTACTCGCTAGCAGCAATAGGTACCGGATCACGGGGGGGACCAGGTGATGATGATGCCTCCACCGCTCTGGAGGGACCTTTACGGTTGGACTGACCGTGTCCTTTGGTCTTCAGCTGCGACCTCGTGCGAGTCTCCTGCTCGTCATGCATACCCTGCTGCTCTGCGGGAGCTTCTGACCCCTCCATAGTGGATCAGAAGCGTCTGTGCAGCAGGTCAGGCCCTTTTCATTCCCCAGATATCCGGACACGCAGCCTCAAACCAGGTGTCTGCCCCTCCCCCCTGATCTAACCCGCCCCCCCCCGCGACGCAGCGTTCCTGCTCCCCACGCCCGCCGGTCTAACCGATCCGTACGGAGTCGGGCCCTGATATCCAGCGGCGCAGGTGAGCAAAAAACGCCGGCCGGCTTCTGACTTCCGGTCCGGCGTCCCAAGCCCCGCCCCCCGAGACGCGTCACCTCCTCCCCACTGGAAGACTGCAGGGACGCGCCAGGGGAGAACGCAGAGGCGCCGAACCAGGCCAGGAGACCTCCCCAAGCCTGCCATCCGCGTCGACTTCATGCCAGACAGCCGGCCAGGCGGTGCAGGACGTCTGGCCGCTAGGGAGGATCAGGCACCCAGGAGGGGATGGAGCCATACTCACCTCCCACGCTGGTTAGAAGACGGGATCCTCCGGACACCGCTTCCTGCTGCTCCGCACACTGCCGTGGAGCCCTGCCCGGACCCACCGTGGCGCCTCCAGGGGTCCCCGCACCAGGTCGAGGTAGGAGACCACTCGCTACCTGGGTCGACCGGCCGGCCTGGGAAAAAAAGGAAGATTCTTCATACTGTAGGTTTTCCGTCCTCCAGGAACAGGAAACCAACTGATGCGTGGGAGAGGTGCCGCCCTTATGTATCTGTAGGTTTCCTGTTCCTGAAGGGCGGGTCCCCTCTCTCGTTGGGTGCTGTCATGTGCTTCGAATAAAGTGTCTATGTACACACAGAGTCTTTTTGCTGAGTTTTTAGACAGGACACAAGTTTTTGAGGAGTTTTGGAATTTTGAGGAGGATTTGGCGAGTTTAATCTAAGGTTTTACTCCAAAAGCTCCTCAAAAAACTCTTGTGTGCAGAGACGCTGGAGGAAATTCCAACTTTTTGGGGAGTGTTGAGTTTTAGAGGATTCTGAGAGATTCTGCTTCAAAAAGACTTTGTGTGTACATAGCGCTGAGTGGAAACACTCCAAATCCTCCTCCAAATCTCAAAATTCTTCAAAAGTTTTGTTTTTTTGCTCCGAAAACTCAGCAAAAAGGCTTAGTGTGATCATAGCCTAAAAGTGTCAGTGGTGGTATACTGGTAGTCACTTTGAGGAGAAGTAATTGCTAATCAGTGTTAGGGCTCATGCACACAACCATATAAATCGGACGAGTGCTATCTGTGTTTTTAATGGATAGCACTTGTACACGTGTTATTCAAAGGGGGCTGTGCAATGGTCTGATTTTTTTTTTTACTCAGGCCGAGTGGAAAAAAAATCACAGCATGCACAATTTGCCTTCAAGAATCGGATGGTTCTCGCCCATCCATGTCTATGGGTCTGTGAAAAGAATCAGACTGCACTCGGATGACGTCCAAGTGCAGTCCAATTTTCAGAGACATGTAATGGAGAAGGTGAAAAGCTTTTTTTTTTTTCTCTCCACCTTCGACAAAATCGAATCCCACTCTGATCAAACTTGGATCAGAGTCCGATTAGCATATTCAGACCGATTTTCTCGGATGGAGAGAAAACAGTCGTGTGAGCCCAGTCTTACCGAATGCATATGCTGAAAATCAGAGTGGACGAGTGGAGGAAGGGAGCAGCTTCAGGCACTCTGGTCAAAAATGCCTAACTTCTGCCTAATTTTCTACTATATCATCTAATATGATTTCTAGTGACGGCAGACGGGTCTGGTCAGAACGGAGATTATGTAAGATGTTTATTTGATTATTATACAAAATTATTCTGGCATGTAAGTAACTCGGAAATGTGCCCGGCATCGGATTCCTGCACATAATGAAGGTACAATTTATACCTTGGCAATAGCAGAGGAGTTCAGACTGGGATAGTCATTTTATAACAAAAGTTTCGTAATGTGTCGGTCAGTGGTCAAACTGATAAACTTTACGTGATCTGCAATATTTATTTTAATGAAACGTTCGCTATTAATTTTATTCTTGGCTTAAAGATAGAGATGAGCTAATTTCTCACAGGCAAATCAAATTCTCCCTCGAATTTCGAGAAAAAAACTTTTGCAATTTGATTAGTGAGAATCCAGAAAAATGGTGGGTGGCTGGTCTCCACTTCAATGGATTCAAAAGGGTTAAAAATAAAAAAAGTAATACTCACCTGGACCTCTCTCAGTTCAGCCAACTTTGGCGTCTCCTGCACTGTCTAGACTGTGACATCATGACATACATCACACCGCGTCATTACATAATGGCCTAGTTAGCACAGAGGCAGTGGTGGTTGGAAATCCTAAAAGGTCCTAGTTTGACAGTAGAAGAGTAGCAGTTACTGAGTTAAAGCTCTCCTCCTCTTCCTCCCATCAAGGCTTGTATCCTCTTAATATATTGCAGTCATCATATTATATAGCACTGTGTACTTACAATTGCTCATTTTTCCTTTCTACCCAGCTAATTCTTCTCTTTTCCATTAGGTCTATGACATCACGTGATTAAAAACGGACAAGCTGAATCCTTCTAAGCTTTATGTAGGAACAGGAGGTCAATTTTCCCAGTATGAGTCATGAGTCACTGCAAAACTCCCTGGCAGGGTGAGGAGGGAGCAGCTGGGTCAGGAGGTCAAGAGAGGAATGATAAATGCAAGGAAAAGAGAAGAATTATTTGGGTAGAAAGGCAAAATGAGCAATTGTAAGTACACAGTGATATATAATATGATAACTGCAATATATTAAGGGGATAAAAAGTTTGGAGTGCAAAATGTTACAAAATAATGTTACATTAATGTTAATAATGTTTAATGTTACAAAATAACAAAACCTGACCAGCACCTCTTAACAGAATGAAGCAAGTGTAAACAGGTGAAAGCTGCGGTGCTGCGTAACATACTAAGGCCATGTTCACATGCAGCGTTTTCCAAAGTTTTTTTTCTGCGTTTTTTTTATGCAAATTTAAAGCAACTTTTTACAGTAGCAGCAAAAGCTATGAGATTTCAGAAATCTCATGCAAACGCTGACTGAATTTGAGAACTGCGGCGTTTTGAAATCTGCAGTAGGTCAATTCCATCAGCGTTTTGCAGTATTTTTTCACCCATAGAATTCAATGAGAAAGGGAGAAAAACATAAAAAAATCACAGCATCGTTTTTCGTGGTGTTTTTGAACCTTATTAAACATTTATTGTAGACAAACCACACAAGTATTACGTGCCCCAAAAATGTTGCAAAAAATGCAACAAAAACACAGCAAAAAATGCTGCAAAAGGGGCATTTTTGAATCAATAATGCAGTATCTGTCACGGGTGTGTCGCGGCGGAGATCGTCGCGATTGCACACCCTGACTTCGCACAGCTGAGTTTCTGGTGCTGGGTGTTTTTCGGCACTGAGGGAGTTAATTCTTTCTCTCTCGGTGCTGGGCTGACCAGCCTCGCCCAGCTGCGATTGATGTTTTGTTAATTAGCTTCCTTCATATACCTGCTGGTCTGCTGGGGAAGTTGCCGGTGAAAGCATTCATTCAGACCAGCAGAGCGGATCGTTTCTGAGAAGACTTAAGCTAAAGGGTATGCCACACTAAACAACATCGCTAACGGGATCGCTAAAAAACGTCACTATTTAGCGATCCCGTTAGCGATGTTGTTGTGTGCGGCATCTGCCAGCGACGAGCTTCCTGCTGTGATCTCGCTCGTCGCTGGAATCGTTCCGGACCCTATTTTCGTCGCTGGCGCCCCGCTGGTAAGTATCTAATCGCTGAGTGTGGCACCTTTTTTAGCGATTTAGCGGTACTTTTGTACCGCTAAAGTCGTTAAGGAGATCGCTAACCGCGATAGCGTCCTAACGACATCGCTAAAATAGGTAGCTACTAGCGATATAGAAACAATCCCGCTAGCGATCTCATTAGTATGCGACGCTAACGAGATCGCTAGCGGGATTGTGTAGTGTGGCAGTACCTTAAGAGTGCCTGTTGTGGTTTTTCCTCTCCTCGCTTATTGTTTATCTCCTTAACCTTTTGTGTTCCTCTTTAGTGGAAGTGTTGTATGCAAGGCTGTGTTTTCTTTACCCCTTGTCTGTCTCGTTTGTCTTAGACTGTGTGTAAGCTGTGACCTGCCCATTCCCTGTGGTGGTAATCAGGGTCCTTCTCAGGACTAGATTTACAGTGGTCAGGGATCTACAGGAGACAGGGTTATGCTGGCGGCCTGGACCTCTGTACCATTAACAGTACCTCCAGGTAGAGGGACTAGTCAGGACCCCAGTTCAGGGTCAGCATAGACCCCGGTCCACCTCTATCCAGAGACAGCGTGACACGTACACAGTATTGACCCACAATACATAGGATATTATGTCAGGTAAGACATTGCTGGCAGATACTATGTATACATGTTGATTTTCTCTATTATATGAAATTTAGAATGATGTCACATTAGATATATGTTGCTATCTTTGAATATATCTGTTATACGTCGTGACATTTTCACTGGCCATCTAAAGATTCTCCCCAGCCACCATGGATCCAGTAGCCCATTTAGCTCAGCAGTTGCAGAGTTTGTCCATGGAGCTGACGGACGTTAAATCCAAGGTTTTGTACCCCCGGGAGCAAACCAGATTTGAACCTAAAGTAGCTCTCCCGGACAGGTTCACTGGTGGGCGGGACAAGTTTTTTACTTTCCGGGAAGCATGTAAATTGTATTTTCGGCTGCGGCCGCAGTCGTCGGGGAGTGAGGATCAGAGGGTGGGAATTGTCATCTCGCTCTTACAAGGGGACCCTCAATCCTGGGCGTTCTCTCTCCCCCCGGGCTCCCCGGCTCTCCAGTCAGTGGACCGATTTTTTACAGCCCTGGGTCTGGTATATGATGACCCGGATCGGGTCTCCCTTGCTGAAATGAAGTTACGTAGGATACAGCAGGGAGATCGTCCGGCGGAGGAATTTTCTTCAGAGTTCCGTAGGTGGGCCACGGATACTCAGTGGAATGACCCGGCTCTTAAGAGCCAGTTTTGTCAAGGTTTATCTGACAAATTAAAAGATGTGTTGGCTCAGTATGATTCTCCCCCGTCACTGGAGGCCGCTATGGCTCTTGCTATTCGCATTGATAGACGGCTTCGGGAGAGGTGTGGGGTAACTCCGCCCCCTGTGATGACTCCACCTCCTTCTAAAGTCCCTAATATTGAGGTTCCCCTGGTTTGTTCCGAGGAACCTATGCAGTTGGGAGGGACATCATTCCGAGGGAGGGGATCGGCGGTGCGCCGCAAAACAAGAAGGTGTTTCTTCTGCGGGAGAGAGGGACATTTTATTGAGGGGTGTCCATCCCGTACTGTACTGAGCAAGAAGTCGCCGGAAAACTATTAATCCCAAGTTGTGTGGTGGACGACAATCTGGGAGTATGTATTTCGTCCCCAAGTCCGTCTCAGTTTCTCGTACCAGCGGAGGTGGTGGTAGGTACGAGAACTGAGAGGATTTCTGTTCTTCTGGATAGTGGGGCCACGGCTAATCTGGTGGACGCTCGGTTTGCCCAGGTGCAAGGTATGCAACTGAGTGTATTGGCCAAACCTATCCCTATATTCTCTATTGACGCCAGGCCTCTCGGTCAAGGTAGCTTTGTGCAAGCCGTGCATAACATAGACCTTCGAGTGGGGGCAATACATAAAGAACTATTGTCTTGTTATGTGTTGGAGGGCCTTCCCACTCCTATTGTGTTGGGACTTCCTTGGTTAACTAAACATAACCCAGTTATTAATTGGCAATCCAGGGAGATAAGCCAGTGGGGTGAATTTTGCAATAGTAACTGCATGAACACGGTCATCGGTACGGTCGTGCCTAGAACCTTACCTCCTTTTCTGGAGGACTTTGAGGATGTGTTTTCTGAGGAAGGGTGTCAAGAATTACCTCCTCATCGCGCATATGACTGTGCTATAAAATTGCTTCCTGATGCAAAGTTACCAAAATCTAGGTTATATAACCTTTCTGGTCCTGAGAGGCAAGCTATGAAGGATTACATTTCGGAAAGTCTGGCCAAGGGGCATATTAGACCTTCATCTTCCCCAGTGGCCGCGGGGTTCTTCTTTGTGAAGAAAAAAGATGGAGGCCTACGCCCTTGCCTGGATTTCCGTGAGCTTAATTGGATTACGGTCCGAGATCCGTATCCGCTCCCACTTATTCCTGATCTCTTCAATCAGATTGTGGGCGCCAAATGGTTCTCTAAATTGGATCTCAGGGGGGCGTATAATCTGATTAGGATAAAGGAGGGGGATGAGTGGAAGACAGCGTTTAACACTCCGGAGGGACATTATGAGAACCTTGTCATGCCTTTCGGTCTGACTACTGCCCCGGCGGTGTTTCAACATTTTGTTAATGACATCTTTCGCCACCTAGTGGGACAGTTTGTTGTCATTTATCTAGATGACATCTTAATTTACTCGCCGGATCTTGTGTCTCATCAGGAGCATGTGAGACAAGTGTTGCAGATCTTGCGAGATAATAAACTGTACGCCAAATGGGAGAAGTGTGTATTCGCTGTACAAGAACTTCAGTTTTTAGGATTCTTGGTGTCAGCCTCCGGTTTCCGTATGGACCCTGGGAAAGTGAAGGCTGTGCTTGAATGGGATCGGCCAGAGGATCTTAAAGCACTGCAGCGTTTCCTGGGGTTTGCTAACTACTACCGGAAATTTATTCGTAATTTCTCATCTGTTGTCAAACCTCTCACTGACATGACAAAAAAAGGGACGGATTTTTCTAGGTGGTCTGACAAAGCTTGTCAAGCATTTTCCTCCTTGAAAAAATGTTTTGCTTCAGCACCCATACTCATCCAACCTGATGCATCACAACCGTTCATTGTGGAGGTAGACGCATCTGACGTAGGAGTGGGTGCGGTATTATCTCAAGGTCCGTCCCCTGGTAAATGGCATCCGTGCGCTTTCTTCTCTAAAAAATTGTCGTCCGCCGAGAGGAATTATGATGTCGGCAATAGGGAACTCTTGGCCATTAAGTTGGCTTTTGAAGAGTGGCGTCACTTTTTGGAGGGGGCAGTCCACCCGCTCACCGTCATTACTGATCACAAGAACCTGCTGTATTTAGAGTCTGCAAAACGTCTGAATTCCAGACAAGCTAGATGGTCGTTGTTTTTTACCAGGTTTAATTTTGTCGTCACATATCGTCCTGGGTCAAAAAATGTAAAGGCTGATGCCTTATCTCGTAGTTTCCCGGGGGCCGGGAAGACGGATGACCCGGTTCCTATTCTTCAGGAGGGAGTTGTGGTGTCGGCTGTATGCTCTGAGCTTGAGGAGGAGGTATTGGAGGCTCAGGGGGACGCCCCTGTAGGACCTCCAGGGAAACTGTTTGTTCCAGATCAGTTAAGACAAAAGGTTATCGAGGCACATCATAATTCTGCTTTGGCAGGACACCCAGGGAGTAAAGCAACTGTAGATCTCGTTTCTCGCCGGTTTTGGTGGCCTAACTTAAATAAAGAGGTGGTAACTTTTGTCGCGTCCTGTGGGGTATGTGCGCGCTCTAAGACCCCACATACCCGTCCGTCTGGGGCCCTTTTACCGTTGAAAATCCTGGAGCGTCCATGGACCCATCTGTCTATGGACTTCATTACGGACCTTCCTCCGTCTTCAGGTAAAACTGTCATACTAGTTGTAGTTGACAGGTTCAGCAAAATGGCACATTTTATTGCTCTTCCTGCTCTTCCTAATGCTAAAACTCTGGCGCAGGTGTTCATTGGGGAGATTGTGAGACTTCACGGGTTGCCTTCCGATGTGGTGTCGGATCGGGGGTCTCAGTTTGTGTCCAAATTCTGGAAGGCATTTTGTTCTCGTCGGGGATGCAGTTGTCATTTTCTTTGGCTTTTCATCCGCAGACCAATGGTCAGACAGAGCGTCTGAATCAGAGCTTAGAGACATATCTCCGGTGTTTTGTCTCAGAGAACCAAGAGGACTGGTCTTCTTTCTTGCCTCTGGCAGAGTTCGCTCTTAACAATAGGCGGAGCGAGTCCACTGGTAAGTCCCCGTTTTTTGGGGCATATGGTTTTCACCCCCAGTTTTGTACTTTCAATGGGGGGGCTCTTCTGGGGTTCCTGAGGAGGAACGATTTTCGTCGTCACTTGCTTCAGTGTGGAGAGGAGTGCTTAATAATCTGAGCACTATGGGGAACCGATACAAACGTATCGCTGATAGGAGGAGAGTGGCTGGCCCGGACCTAAGTGTGAACGATCTGGTATGGTTGTCTACCAAGAATATAAAACTTAAGGTTCCCTCCTGGAAACTCGGTCCCAGATTCATCGGGCCATACAGGATCAGTTCAATAGTTAATCCGGTGGCTTTCCGTCTTGACCTCCCTCCTACATTTAAAATCCACAATGTGTTCCACAAATCGTTGCTTAAGAGGTACGTGGCACCAGTTATACCGTCACCTCTACCTCCTCCTCCAGTGGTGGTCAATGGTAATTTGGAGTTTCAGGTATCGAAGATCATTGACTCACGTCTGAATCGCCGGTCCCTTCAGTACCTTGTTCATTGGAGGGGGTATGGTCCTGAGGAGAGGATGTAGGTTTCTGCGTCGGATATTAACGCAGACCGTTTGGTTCGGGCCTTCCACACTACTCACCCAGATAGACCAGGCCCTGAGGGTCCAGAGGCCCCTCGTAGAAGGGGGGGTACTGTCACGGGTGTGTCGCGGCGGAGATCGTCGCGATTGCACACCCTGACTTCGCACAGCTGAGTTTCTGGTGCTGGGTGTTTTTCGGCACTGAGGGAGTTAATTCTTTCTCTCTCGGTGCTGGGCTGACCAGCCTCGCCCAGCTGCGATTGATGTTTTGTTAATTAGCTTCCTTCATATACCTGCTGGTCTGCTGGGGAAGTTGCCGGTGAAAGCATTCATTCAGACCAGCAGAGCGGATCGTTTCTGAGAAGACTTAAGCTAAGAGTGCCTGTTGTGGTTTTTCCTCTCCTCGCTTATTGTTTATCTCCTTAACCTTTTGTGTTCCTCTGTAGTGGAAGTGTTGTATGCAAGGCTGTGTTTTCTTTACCCCTTGTCTGTCTCGTTTGTCTTAGACTGTGTGTAAGCTGTGACCTGCCCATTCCCTGTGGTGGTAATCAGGGTCCTTCTCAGGACTAGATTACAGTGGTCAGGGATCTACAGGAGACAGGGTTATGCTGGCGGCCTGGACCTCTGTACCATTAACAGTACCTCCAGGTAGAGGGACTAGTCAGGACCCCAGTTCAGGGTCAGCATAGACCCCGGTCCACCTCTATCCAGAGACAGCGTGACACGTACACAGTATTGACCCACAATACATAGGATATTATGTCAGGTAAGACATTGCTGGCAGATACTATGTATACATGTTGATTTTCTCTATTATATGAAATTTAGAATGATGTCACATTAGATATAGGTTGCTATCTTTGAATATATCTGTTATACGTCGTGACAGTATCCAAATAATAGAAAAGGAGTAAAAAGTAACACTGTAGAATAAAGTGCCACGGCCACCCGGGTAATAGGCTCATAGGGAATGTGACCTGAGGGAGTGAGGCTAAAACCAGATCAAAAGTGGCTCTTATATTATTTCCGCTGTTACCTTGAGTATGCTGCATGCTTTAAATCTGCCGAATGGTTGCAGAGATATGTTTTTTTTCATTTACTGCTAATTTCTATTGATTTTATCAAAGGGTCATGGATCATAAGGTAGTAAAGTTATGCAGAGAAAGCTAAAGACACGCCCCCGAGGATCCTGTCAGTCACTCCCTAGCTAAACACCATAAAAAGGAGGTGTGCATGCTTGACCTCCGCTCCATTACTCCCCATGGGACTGTGGTACATATCCGAACACTCTACTCGGCTGTCTTTTTTTGTGGGGAAAAAAACCTTTAACTCCTTAGCTCCCCTACTGGTGACTGGAAGAAGCCTCAATTTTATAATTCAGCTTAATGACTATGTAGACTAGAGGGTTTGGATCTACCACAATTATAAAGATATATTAAATATATTGGAATTTAGGACCTTAAAAAATGACAATGATAAAATATGGAGATTCATTCATAAAAATAACGTAAAATAAGAGATTGCGGATATAATTACTGCAACAAAACTATCACTCATAGGAAGAGAAAGGATAAAAAATGCTCATCAAGCACCAAACACATCCACGTGTAAGGCAATAAGAAGACAAAGCAGATAACAATCTGCTACACCCAGGTTTGGGTTTCATTTGATGTGACTTGGCGCGCTCGTACTCCATGTTATTTACTATGAGTCAAAGTAATCTTTGTTCTCACCATTTGGCAATATATCTCCATCCAGAATCAGGGAGGGAAATACAGAACTATAGAACAAAACATGTATTGTGGCTCCACGCAGGCAACAATACTAAACACAAGGACTAAACGAGACAAGATGTTCCTTGGTGGCAGCTGTTAGACAATAATTAGGGGGACTCCGAAAATCGGGGTGTATGATAGGTGTGCCTGACACGTGCAACTAAGGTAACTTTAGACATTCACTGGCACAGTTTGGCGAAGTATCCTGTGTAATTAGAAGCTCAAAATGAAAGATCTCCGACAAGAGCTTCCAACTATCCGGGACCTCTCACAATATTCAAATTCTCATATTGGGGCAGAAGGACCTTTTGGTTCCGCCTGTGCTCCAGCTGCCGATCCCTCACCCACAATAGTTATGTCCCTCTACTTTATAGAATAGTGATGAGCGAACGGGCTCGGATGAGGTGTTATCTCAGCATGCTCGGGTCCTAACTGAGTGTCTTCGGTGTGCTTGAAAAATATGTTCGAGTCCCCGTAGCTACACGTCTTGTGGATGTTTGACAGCCACAACACATGCAGGGATTGCCTGTTAGGCAATGATAGGACAGGTGTGATTTTGGAAGGAGGCAGACATGTTTTTCTAATGCTGTGCAAATCCTTACTGGGACCCTTGTAAGGGACTATCTAAATTAAAAGGGACCCTGTCTGGAGATTCATGCTGTCCAAACCTTGGGCAGCATGAATCAGATCCTGGCTAATATCCCTGCCTGTAATTGTGCAGCCATGCTGCGATTCATGCTCCCTACTGTCTCTGGTGCTTTAGTCACCCTCCATGGATTCAGCGCTGACTTCCTGCCGCTGCTACCAGTGTCCATTATTGTCTCCACCACTACCGTCATGTTGACAGCACTGCGGCAAGTCAGTGGCTTTGAACCTCTAGTGCCTTTAAATTACGCTGAAATCAGTATTTGGCTGCAGCGCTGTTGACGTAACGCTAAGGCTTTCAGACAATAACCAAAAGCGGGAGTAACAAAAGCAACTCATGAATGGACCTGGGGAGGGTGAGTAAAGAGAAAAGTATATGTTGAAAACAAACTGAAGGATTTTCTGAAACAGGAAAACACCGTTAAAAGGAATGCGTCTTCTGAAAATGACCTGCCATTTAAATCAGGTTTTTAAGTTACATGTATTTTCTTTTTCATACCACAAGCTTTATGAAAAAAGAAAAATAGAAATCTTGCAATTTTCACACTGACCACTGGGGCTATTATAGGCTCTAACTTCCTGTTCTTATGGCAAACATACATGTACATTAGCAGCAATAGATTGATACAAACTATCTTTTGTATTGAAGCATCTAATGAGAGTGTGCCAAATTAATTGTAAAGGTAGGAGGAACTGTGACAATGCCTATTGTGATTGCTGGATCTTGTGTTATCAATTGTGTATAGAGGTGTTACTTGTCACCATCATCCTGCCTCTGATGATAATGAATTTCTGAAAATTCTTCTGCAAAGAACAGTTAGTATGAGCATAAAATAGATCTATTAGCCAGTGTAAAAATGTTATTTTTTCTCATTTCTTTTTAATACTGATATTGAGATTTAAAAAACTCATTGTCAAAATAAAAAAAATACATTTAGCTCAATAACACGATTTTAACAACAACAATCATAATTGATGATTAGTGTTGAGCGATACTGCTCGATATCTAAAAATATCGGATCGGAATGGTATCGCCGATATCACTAAAATATCGGCGATACCCGATACCGATACCGGAAGTCCAATGTAAGTCTATGGGAACCAAATATCGACATTAAAAAAAACCCATTCTTGCCTTGTTGGTTAATTGTACATGAAGGAAAACAACAAAGAGTAATGTAGAATGTATTGGGGAGGTTGAGGAGACAATAAAGGCATACATGTTTAACCCAATGCATTGGAATAGCATTAATATATATTTTTTTGGAAATACGTTTGGATTGACGAACAAATTGACAATGTTGTTAACCTTTTTTCTATTTTGGCAAATATGTATGTTTCACAACTTCCATGCTCTTCACCTTTTTAACTTTTGCCACACTTTCTCCTTCATAATCTTCAGCAGCATCATCTTTCTCATCAAATTATTCTTCATCTTCACCTTCTTAATCTTCTTCTTAAACTTCTTGCTATTCATGTTTTTGTTTACATTACTCATATTGTTATTATTAAACTATTAATCTTCTTCATATTCAAATTCTTCATCTTCTTCCTCTTCATCTTCTTCATCATATTCTTATTTGTGACAGAGATTCCTGTACTTGTAATCTGTAAAAGTATGAATTTTTCATCCTTCCGTTCTTGCTGTCACAAAAGATTTAAATTACAACAGTATTTGTCCGTGTTCAGTTTAGCCTGCAGCAGCAGGCATTTTCCAGGGGCACCACGAGGAGGAACGGACTCACCCCCATACACTGCTTAGTCTTCTTCTGCTTAGAATTTAGAGCATATATTTTGCTCTTCATTTTGATCTTATACTTCATGTTATTCTGCTTTTTGATCTTCTGCTTATTGTTCTTCTGTCTCTTGTTCTGTATCTTGTAGTTTGTCGTAACCTTCTTTGTCCTGTTGGTGATCTTCTTCTGGGTAATCTTTTATTTTTTCTTTGTGATGGTGTTCAGGCTGGTTGGCTTTATGCTCGTCGTCCTTGTTGTCGTCATCTTCTTCTGGGTGGTCTTTAAGGTCGTCTAATTTCCGAGAACCAGCTGACGTTACTGGAACCCGGACGGGTATCAGATGGAACAAGAGACAATGGAAGTAACGAGGACCAGCTGACTGTGCTGGAACCCGGAGGGGCAGCAGAAGGAAAAGAGGCAATGTCACAACCGAGTACCAGCTGACGTTACTGTGACACGGTTACTAAGCAGGAGGTACCTGTGCTCCAAAGCACTACCAAGGACCAGCAGACGTTGCTGGAACTCGTATACGGAGATGGAGGCACCTAGGCCAAAGGCACTGGGGAGAACCAGTTGACGGTACTGGACCCCGGACGGGTAGCAGAAGGAAAAGAGGCAATGTCACAACCGAGTACCAGCTGACGTTACTGTGACACGGTTACTAAGCAGGAGGTACCTGTGCTCCAAAGCACTACCAAGGACCAGCAGACGTTGCTGGAACTCGTATACGGAGATGGAGGCACCTAGGCCAAAGGCACTGGGGTGAACCAGTTGACGGTACTGGACCCCGGACGGGTAGCAGAAGGAAAAGAGGCAATGTCACAAACCGAGTACCAGCTGACGTTACTGTGACACGGTTACTAAGCAGGAGGTACCTGTGCTCCAAAGCACTACCAAGGACCAGCAGACGTTGCTGGAACTCGTATACGGAGATGGAGGCACCTAGGCCAAAGGCACTGGGGAGAACCAGTTGACGTACTGGACCCGGACGGGTAGCAGAAGGAAAAGAGGCAATGTCACAACCGAGTACCAGCTGACGTTACTGTGACACGGTTACTAAGCAGGAGGTACCTGTGCTCCAAAGCACTACCAAGGACCAGCAGACGTTGCTGGAACTCGTATACGGAGATGGAGGCACCTAGGCCAAAGGCACTGGGGAGAACCAGTTGACGGTACTGGACCCCGGACGGGTAGCAGAAGGAAAAGAGGCAATGTCACAACCGAGTACCAGCTGACGTTACTGTGACACGGTTACTAAGCAGGAGGTACCTGTGCTCCAAAGCACTACCAAGGACCAGCAGACGTTGCTGGAACTCGTATACGGAGATGGAGGCACCTAGGCCAAAGGCACTGGGGTGAACCAGTTGACGGTACTGGACCCCGGACGGGTAGCAGAAGGAAAAGAGGCAATGTCACAACCGAGTACCAGCTGACGTTACTGTGACACGGTTACTAAGCAGGAGGTACCTGTGCTCCAAAGCACTACCAAGGACCAGCAGACGTTGCTGGAACTCGTATACGGAGATGGAGGCACCTAGGCCAAAGGCACTGGGGAGAACCAGTTGACGGTACTGGACCCCGGACGGGTAGCAGAAGGAAAAGAGGCAATGTCACAACCGAGTACCAGCTGACGTTACTGTGACACGGTTACTAAGCAGGAGGTACCTGTGCTCCAAAGCACTACCAAGGACCAGCAGACGTTGCTGGAACTCGTATACGGAGATGGAGGCACCTAGGCCAAAGGCACTGGGGAGAACCAGTTGACGGTACTGGACCCCGGACGGGTAGCAGAACGCACCCATGAAAATGTAAGTTGACAGGACGCAAGCCGTCCGCAGTTACCGAATCACACAGTCCTACAGTGGGTGCTTGTCCTATTGTCACAATGGAAACAGCCTTTATTTACATATCCCACAGCACACATAGGAATCACCTAAACTGCAGGCACCATAGAGTCGGCTAACCCGAATGCAACACGACAGCACAACTTATTGGAGGATAATTGACGTTCACACTGCCAGGAAACAGCTGTCGTGCTGTAACCAGGCTGGCCAGGAGTCAGTACCCCTGCCAATTACTTACGAGCAACAAATGGCGGTGTTGTAGCCCAGGGAGTAGAGTTCAGGTGGTAGAAAGATGAACATAACAGGAGACATGGAAAACGTTGCCAAACAGTTATTTAATCTGAAAACGGACAGGCAAATTCAGGTGAGATCCATGCCTTGTTCATTTTCAGAAAAGTAAGCCGGTCTACATTCTCTGAGGATAGTCGCATGCGACGGTCTGTTAGAACACCACCTGCAGCACTAAAGACGCGCTCAGATAATACACTGGCAGCAGGGCAAGCCAGCACCTCCAATGCATACTGGCTAAGCTCTGGCCATGTATCCAACTTAGAGACCCAAAATTTGAAAGGGGAAGAGGCATCTGGGAGTACACTTAGAGGGAAAGACAAGTAGTCTGTCACCATCTTATGGAAACGTTGCTTCCTGGTGACTGGAGCCGTCTCGGATGGTGTAGACCTTGCTGGCGCTGTCACAAAACTTCGCCACATTTGTAACATACAGCTCTTGCCCTGTGCAGAGGCGCTGCTTGTGCTCCCTCTTGTTGTAGAGGTGTCTACACTGCCTCGACGCACAGAGCTGCTTTGTAAAGCAGTAGCAGCAGCAGCTCTCTCGGCTGGAATGTACAACAGTATGGATTGCACCAGTGTGTCTTGGTCCTCCCGCATTTTACGGTCCCGGTTCACCGGTGTGATGAGGGTTTGTAAGTTGTCCCGGTAGCGAGGGTCTAGGAGGGTGTACACCCAATAATCTGACGTGGTGAGAATGTGGGCGATGCGGCGGTCGTTTCTCAGGCACTGAAGCATGAAATCAACCATGTGCTGCAGACTCCCAACTGGCCAACAAAAGCTGTCCTCTGGAAGAGGCGTCATCTCTGCCTCCTCTGCATCACCCCACCCTCGCTCTACATACTGACTAGAGCGTTGTGTACCTCCCTCTGTAGGGATTTCTTCCTCCTCCATTGACTCCTCCTCCTCCTCATCCTCCTCACAAAGTGAGCCCTGCCCAGCCCTTTGTGAGGAACCACGTTGCGCTGACTGTCCTGAAGGTAATTGAATTTGTGACTCCTCATCCTCCACCTCTTCCAAAACCTCTTCCTTTAGTGCTTTCAGTGATTTCTGAAGCAGGCAGATAAGGGGACAGTCATGCTGACTAGTGCATCATCTGCACTCGCCATCCACGTTGAGACATCAAACGCACGCAAAACGTCGCAGATGTCCTTCATAGAGGCCCACTCAGTAGTGGTGAAGTGTGGACGGCGCAAAGAGCGACTTGATTGCGCCTGATGCAGCTGATACTCCATTACTGCTGTCTGCTGCTCACACAACCGCTCCAACATATGTAACGTGGAATTCCACCTGGTGGGTACGTCACATATGATGCGATGTTCAGGAAGGCGAAATCGGCGTTGCAGAGCAGCAATGCGCGATCTGGCTATGCTGGAACGTCGCAAGTGAGCGCACTCTAGGCGGACCTTCTGCAGCAGTCCAGCAAGATCCGGATAGTCCCTCAAAAAACTCTGCACGACCAAGTTGAGCACATGTGCCAGACATGGTATGTGAGTAAGGTTGCCAAGGCCCAGAGCTGCCACCAGATTTCGGCCATTGTCACACACTACCAAGCCTGGCTGGAGATTCGCAGGCAAAAACCACACGTCGCTCTCCTGCTTGATGGCATTCCAGACCTCCTGCGCTGTGTGGCTTAGATTCCCCATTGAAATCATTTTCAGGACGGCCTGTTGACGTTTGGCCACGGCTGTGCTCATATCGGTCGCAACAGGTAAGCGTTCACGGGTCCATGTGGAGGTATACCGTGACGGCTCGTGCAGCGATGATTCTGAGGAACTGGAGTAGGAGGAGGAATCAATGTGTACAGACTGGATTCCTGCAATCCTTGGAGTTGGCAGAACACTGTGAGACAGTGAAGGAATGTGTGTTGAATGGGGTGTGCATTTCGCCTAGGTATAAGGGAAATGTGTGGCTTTGTAAACCTAGTGGTAGAGAAAGGTCACTACACCTCACATTCAGCACACACTTGCAGCACAGGCCTGAAACTACTCAGGTCTTGATTAGGAGACCAGAAGTAGGTGTCTGCAAACACAATCTGAGAGCTCATTCAGTCTGGACAAGGGGTCCAGACACAGAAGGTGTCTCCAAGAGTGTGGGAGCTGTCTTTAGCCCGGACACAGGGAGGTGTCCTGGCACAAGGAAGCAGTCTCTAAGAGTGTGAGCTATCTCAGTCTGGGTGCAAGAAGTACCCCGGACACAGGAGTAGTCGCAGTGAGAATCCGTGCGAATAGCGACTGAATAGGAGGTGACCTCTCTCAAGTCTGGACATTGGAGTTGCCTTCGGACATAAAGAGGAGTGTCTGTGAAACTCCATACTGGTAACATATGTGATATGTGTTGTTTTGGGCACAGACTGGTAGAGTCTGGGTCCCGGATAGAGAGGGCCATCTATCTAAGTGTAATTTAGTGGCTAGACAAGCCCAGGTTTTCTGTTTATGATTTGTTTTTATCTGTGTGCTGTGGACTTTAATAAAACTGGTTGCGGCCAGTTTTCACCAAACTGCTGTCTGAATGAACTGTTTCCGTGCCATTCTGTCTACCCAGACAGCGATCCTAGAGCTAAACCCCCCGGAAAGGCTACAATTGGTGGAGAATGCTGGGGCAGCGCAGGGCCTGGTACAGTTAGTGCTGGAGTGTGCATGCAGCACAGTGGCGAGAGACAGCATTAAAGGTGAAGTCTATTGAAATAGCAACAGAAAAAAAAAAAAAAAGTGTGTGTCAGCAGAAACGTCTGTTTGGAGCAGTCTTGGAGAGACAGTGGCCCTGATAGGGTCTGCAGAAAGAAAATGTATGCACAGCAAAGCTGAACTTGTTGTGAAAATGACTGTGGAATGTGCAGCAGCAAAAGAAAAGTTTGTGGAGCAGTCTTAAAGAGACAGTAGCCCTAATAGACTTTGCAAAGGAAAAAAAAAAAAAAAAAGCTGTGTAGTGTGTATGTCTTGAATGAAGACTACAGTTGTGAAGACAGAGAAGTCTGACAGCATGGATGACAGCATGGAGGCGCTGTTTGAACAAATGGCGCAAGTTAATGTGCAACATAAGACTGCTGTGATTGAGACAGATGAGTCCGGCAGTATGGAGGAGCTCATTGAGTACCTGGTGCAGGCCCAGCGAAGCATGCAGCAGAGCATGGAGCAGCAGCGCCTGCAGCACCAGCAGCAATTCCTGCAGCAGCAGCAGGAGAATAACCGGGTGTTGGAGCAGATTGCAGCTCTCAGCACCTCGTCCCGAAGTAATGTTGTGAAGGCACCGGCGTTGTCCGCTATAAAGAAGGCGGTAAGACGGTCCTTGAGAAAAATGACACCTCGTGATGATGTGGAGGTATATCTTACTAGGTTTGAGAGACTGGCAGAGAAGGAGAATCTGCCACTATCTGAATGGGCCATGGCGGTCGTACCCTATCTGATTGGGGAACCCCAAAAAGTCTGGGCTGACCTGAGCAAGCAGGACAGCGAAGACTATGCCAAGTTGAAAGCGGCGATTCTTACCCGGCTGGGTGTTACGGTGACAGCCCGTGCCAGGGGAGTTCGTGACTGGAGATACAGTTGGGAGTCTGCAGTCAGCAGGCCTGATTATGGAGTTGAAAAGGTGATAGTGGACCGCTACACCCAAGCACGTCCTCCTGAGGTACAGCCGTCTGAGAGGTCGTCACTTCGGAGTTCCCGGACGCTGAACTCTCGCGGTAAGAGCGTTCCAGCTGTTGGGGACATCGGGTATGCTGATAAGCGGGTTCAGGCCCTAGGGGACATGTGGGTGGGAGAGTGTGATGGACAGTGTTGGAGCTGGCGTGAAATTGCAGCCAACTGTCCAATAGAGGGGGAGCCTATGTGTTGTGATGTTGGCAGATCCCTCTCTCCCTGCGCAGAGCCTGTGTGTGTGTCCACCTCAGCCGAAGAGACTGGACCACAGGGGTCCCCGGTGGTTGTAAGTGACTGCCCAGCACAGGCCCTCTTGGACTCAGAGAGTCCAGTGACTTCCGTATGTGACAGCCTGAGTGATAGGGACTTCATCCCTGATAAGCACCTGAGTGTGGTGTACATCCATGAAGACACCAAAGTCTACCCAGAGACTGCCGTGGACTTGGTCCCCAAACTCGGGGAGGTTTCATATGAAGTGGGGGTAGTGAAGACCCTGGTGCACCCCGTTATATTGGGTAATGACTTTCCCCGGTCTAAGGATCTCTGGGGAAAAATGTTTCTGATGGACAGTGTGATGAAGCTCCTACTGAGGGTGCGCAGTCCCGAGGGGCGGAACACAATGCTAGTGGGCCGTTAAACTTATGTGATAATGATGATGACCATGATAATATTGATAATGATAATGATGATCATGATAATGATGATGACCATGATGAGGATGCTGATATTGATAATGATGATAATGCTAATCATAATAGTGATGATACTGATGATGACCGTGATAAAGATGACATTTCTTTGCAGGTGATGTTGGGAGACGAGGATGGTGGTTCTCGGGAACCGAGTGTCCTGACCTGCCTGGCTCCTGTGACAATTTTGGGAGTGAGCCGGTGCGGGACCCCACTCTTAAAACGGCACAGGAAAATGTAATTGTTCTGAATGAGGTTCCCCAAGAGCCTGGCTCTGAGGAGAGGTTTCCTCATGCTGCCATGAACAATAACCTATTGTATAGGGACACTGAAGTCCAGGGAGAGGTCGTAAGTCAGCTCCTGGTATCTGAGCTATATGGAAGTATAGTGCTGGGGTTATCACATAGTCACATACTTGAGGGACCACCTGAGGGAAACCAGGGACCAGATGGTGAAGTTAATGTTGTGGATGACATGTTAACTAAGGTTCCAGATCAAGATGTGAATGAGAATGAATTGTATAACCCTGACAGTGAGCCGGATGTGAATGAAAATGAAGTGTCTAACCCTAGAAGTGAGCCAGATGTGGCTGAGAAAAGGGGGTCAGACAGGGATAGTGGTGGTGATAGTGAGTCATCTGATGACAATAAAGCAACCAGTGCAAGTGAGGAAGGCATGGTAGCAGAGGAGATTGAGAGTCCTGAGAGGAAGGCTGAGGCTGACCTTGCAGTCGGACGGAGGATGGCATCTGAAGATGTTGTACCGTTGGCCGGTTCCCTGGCGAAGACTAAGGTGAAAGACCGGACTCTGAAACTGAACACAGCACAAGTGGATGCTGTTGAAAATGAGAAGTTATCAATGTATGGTGTGGATCTGCATCAGGCCAAGGACTCGGAAGGTGATGCTGCAGAGGTGGAGAAAGCCATGGAAGTGGTGGACACCAGGCCAGGTGCCTCACCAGAGGCTGATGTCTCAAGTGAAGCTGTGAGGAACAAGACTGAAGATGTGGGGAATGACTCTGCCCCGGAATATGTTTCTGCCGGAGACAGCGGCGTGGACGGTGTACTGTCCGGATCCGTGGCTGCGACTCGCGAAGCTCGGGCCGGAAGTTCGGCGCCCGGTGCGCCATCGGAGTTCCCGAGCGACCCAAAGGATCTGGATAAATCCCAAGATGAGATTTTGAGACCTCGGGTTGGCCTTGGTGAGCTCAGGCGCATTTTCATGGAGTCTACACTTGAACCACGTCCCAGTGAGTGGGAGGGGCGATGTGTCGCTCCGTTGCCGCTGCAGATACACGGGAGCTCAGATGGGATGCAGAACGTGGTGGAAAAGAAGACTGATGGTAGGGCTTCTGAGCATGTCCTACCAGAAGAGCCTGAAGAAAGGGCCGAAGACGTAAAGGACGTCCAACAACTACAGGAGAAGATGCGTAGCCATGAGGATCTCCTGGAGAAAGAAGTAAGAGCTCTGAGTCTTATGCAAAGTGAGCCTGTACCAGAAGAGGATAAATTATGTGTACCGACCAAGAAAAACGATCAGCTCCCTCTACAGTGCCAATCGTTTGAACAGTGTGGCTCGGAATGGTCAGAGACCATGACAGAGGCGCTTGGGTTCTGTGAGGTAGAATTTATGAATCAACTGATATTTAAGAAAGTAGATGTGCTAAAGAAAGTTCAGGGGGAATTAGAGAAAACCCCTATACCTCCTGTGACAGTGGGTGACACAGGGTCAGTGCCCCAAAAACAGGAGGTACGAAAGTTTCTGAGGAAGAATCAGCAGAGCTGTTCTGACGTGCCTGGTCGTACTTATCTGGTGAGCCACTATACCGAGACTGAGGCTGGCACTAAAGTCAAGATGAAACCGTGCAGGATACCCGAGGCCCGCAGAGAGTATAGGCCTGGGAGGGTACAGGGTAGTGCGGATGCTTCAGATGATGTTGGCTATGACAGTGGTGAGGATGAAGCTGATGAGGGCCATGACTGGTCCAGAGTTCACTGTCTCTGTTGGATTGTTGACCAGCCCTCCGGTCTGGATGACCAGCCCTCCGGTCTGGAGAAGAGGGAGGGGATATGTGAGACAGTGAAGGAATGTGTGTTGAATGGGGTGTGCATTTCGCCTAGGTATAAGGGAAATGTGTGGCTTTGTAAACCTAGTGGTAGAGAAAGGTCACTACACCTCACATTCAGCACACACTTGCAGCACAGGCCTGAAACTACTCAGGTCTTGATTAGGAGACCAGAAGTAGGTGTCTGCAAACACAATCTGAGAGCTCATTCAGTCTGGACAAGGGGTCCAGACACAGAAGGTGTCTCCAAGAGTGTGGGAGCTGTCTTTAGCCCGGACACAGGGAGGTGTCCTGGCACAAGGAAGCAGTCTCTAAGAGTGTGAGCTATCTCAGTCTGGGTGCAGGAAGTACCCCGGACACAGGAGTAGTCGCAGTGAGAATCCGTGCGAATAGCGACTGAATAGGAGGTGACCTCTCTCAAGTCTGGACATTGGAGTTGCCTTCGGACATAAAGAGGAGTGTCTGTGAAACTCCATACTGGTAACATATGTGATATGTGTTGTTTTGGGCACAGACTGGTAGAGTCTGGGTCCCGGATAGAGAGGGCCATCTATCTAAGTGTAATTTAGTGGCTAGACAAGCCCAGGTTTTCTGTTTATGATTTGTTTTTATCTGTGTGCTGTGGACTTTAATAAAACTGGTTGCGGCCAGTTTTCACCAAACTGCTGTCTGAATGAACTGTTTCCGTGCCATTCTGTCTACCCAGACAGCGATCCTAGAGCTAAACCCCCCGAAAAGCTTACAACACATACAGCGCCACTGGCAAGATCTGTACCCGGCTCCACAACATTGACCCAATGGGCAGTGAGGGAAAGGTATCGTCCCTGGCCATGGGTACTGGTCCACGCATCGGTGGTCAGGTGGACCCTGCTACTGACGGCGTTTAGTAGCGCATGTTTAATGTTTCCCTCGACATGTTTTTGCAGAGCAGGGACGGCTTGCCTGCTGAAATAAAATCGGCTTGGCACATTATATTGTGGGACTGCCAATGCCATTAAGTTCCTGAAACTGTCAGTCTCCACCAGCCTGAATGACAGCATTTCAAGGGACAGGAGTTTTGCAATGCCAGCATTCAGAGCCTGTGCTCGTGGATGGTTTGCCGAGTATGGCCGTCTTTTATCCCATGCCTGTGGTACCGATGGCTGTTTTGTGGCCTGGGAGTGTGACGATGACTGTGAACTTGCTGCTGTGGGTGGAATAACAGTTTGTCTATGGACAACAGTGACCGAGGTTCTTCCATGGAGATCCTGTGAGGAAGCCGAACCAGGTGTGTGTGAGCTGGAGGTAGAGGCTCCAACACGACCTGAAGATGTAGGTGCTGCTGTAGGTTGGCCTACATCTCCAGTGTCTCTTTGTAACTCAGCTACGTGCTTTGTCCGTACATGTTTCCACATATTTGTGGTATTCAGGTTACTGATATTTTTACCTCTTTTAACTTTTTGCTTACACAGCTTGCATTTAACATAGCAAATATCATCTACAAGTCTGTCAAAAAAGGACCACGCAGTGCAAGTCATGGGAGCGCCAATTTTGACATTTGTAAGAGAACTGCTCCCAACAGGTGCCAAACTGGAGGCTACAGGCAAGCGAGTCTGCAGCCTACCTCTCCCTCCTCTTTGTACCGTTGGGCCAATCTCTTCCTCAGAGCTGCTCCCACCACCTTCCTGTTGCTCACGCCATGTTGGGTCTCGGACTTCATCATCTCCACTACCCTCTTCCAACACCTGCTGCTGTTGGATGGTCTGGGCAGCACCATGCTCCACAAAACCTGGCACCTAAGTCTCATCATCATCATGAGATGTGTTCTGCGGTGTGCTGTCCATCGGCACTGGCTCACCCGCCTCTTCAGATTGAGAGAGACACAGCTGTTGCGCATCACTGCATACTCCCTCTTCTTCAAATTGCAGAATGCTGCTTGCCTGTGCCCGTGTTTGCGAGCCAACAGATTCTGAGAACAGAAGCAGAGACTCAGCTGGCTCCTGTACAGAACTCTCTGACTGCCTGGGCAATTTGACAGGCGGTGAACAGACAGATGGTTACTCAACAGTGTTGTGTTCCTGAGAGGAGGTGGAAGGAATTGAAGTCGATGCATTGGCTGCCATCCAACCAACAACGGCTTCAATTTGTTCTTCCCGCAGCAGGGGGGCACGCCGAGCTCCTACCAAAGTGCGCATAAAGGAACGCACACGGGGAAAACTGGTGGATGCTGTGTCACTGAGGGCGGCAGCAGCCACAGAATCCCCACGTCCTCTCCCTGCTGAAACTCCACGGCCACGACCACGTGCCTTACTCACTGACTTCTTCATCTTGGTAGATTGATAAAGAAAGTCAGAAAAGTTATAAGGCCTAAGTGTGGTTATTACGCAGAGACTGAAGTGAACACTGAAACACAACTGTTCACAATCTGTGAAAGGCTACTCCTTTGTCTACTTCTATAGTGTTTGCAACCAATGTATTGGATACGGATGGAAGCGCGTCACACTAATAGATTATATTTATTTTAAATGGAATGGAGCAGAACCAATTGGAGAGAAATGACAAGGATGAGGCACTGAGACACGCTCAGCAGAGTACAAGCAGCAGTGCTTGAACAAGTAACTGGAGCGTGATGTGCACTCAAAAAATAAAAAACACAGACTGAAGTGAACACTGAAACACAACTGTTCACAATCTGTGAAAGGCTACTCCTTTGTCTACTTCTATAGTGTTTGCAACCAATGTATTGGATACGGATGGAAGCGCGTCACACTAATAGATTATATTTATTTTAAATGGAATGGAGCAGAACCAATTGGAGAGAAATGACAAGGATGAGGCACTGAGACACGCTCAGCAGAGTACAAGCAGCAGTGCTTGAACAAGTAACTGGAGCGTGATGTGCACTCAAAAAAATAAAAAACACAGACTGAAGTGAACACTGAAACACAACTGTTCACAATCTGTGAAAGGCTACTCCTTTGTCTACTTCTATAGTGTTTGCAACCAATGTATTGGATACGGATGGAAGCGCGTCACACTAAAATTTAAATTGCATGGAGCAGCAAGAATTACACTGAAGAAAAAAAAAAGAGTCTGTGAGTGACACGTGCAGATGCCTACAGACAGCGTTGCATGCAGAGCAAACTGCAGCGTCACCTGCACTCACACACACCTTGCAGAGCTGTTAAAACAACACTGCAGGCAAAAGGAAGCTTTACACAGCGGTTGGTGCTAGCCTGCCTAAAGCACAGTACACTAAATCGCAATCTCTAACTGTCCCTCAGAGTCAGCACAGCAGCGTTCTGTCCCTTACTGAATTCACAGCACAGTGACGCTAAAATGGCGGCGGCGCCTTTTATAGTGCATTCTGACATCATTTCAGCATCCAATCACAGCCATGCCATTAGTTAACATGACCGCAGCAGTACAGGATGTGCCCACACTTCTTAGGATTCCTCATTGGCTGACTAAAATCACATTGCCTCTCAAAGAATTATGGGAACTTCCGATTCCGGTATACGATATATGGAAAATATCGGAACTAAGTATCGAAAGTCCGATACAGCTAATATCGGCCGATACCCGATACTTGCGGTATCGTATCGCTCAACACTATTGATGATACATTCCCTTTAAAATATGATGGCATATCACTATGATGAGGCGATTGCTGTAACCCACACCAACCGCTAAAACAAAGCATTACTAGGAAAGCATCATGTCCTTGCAGTTTCTGACAGCGCCATTCATCATTCTCCAGGTCTCATGGTCTGCACATGTGCCGCCCCTCTAATGAGGCTGCCCTGGGTGAGGATTCAGCACCTGCACAAAATCTCTTATGGAGTCATCTTACCAGAGGACAAGCAGAAAAAAAAATCACAAGTCAAAGCGAATTTCTTCAAGAAAAGTATTGATGCAATCAGTATTATAGCGACGTTACAGACGTGTCTTTGCTTTATATTAGAAATTTGTGTCGACAAGTTCTCCTTGAATTGGTGACCATATGATACCTGGTTGTTCTATGACCTCAAGGCCTAAAAACGCTTTGTTTCTGGCTAATGGTGGTGTCCATATCATGGCCTTTTGTATCTTTTCAATAATATTTTTACCCAATGCATTCTATATGCATCTTTCTAGTAATAGACTGGAAACAAACCCTAATAATAACACAAGAAACCCAAAAAATGATGTGCTGGTAAAAACTGAAATCAATATAGAAACATCTCAAGAACCGCAGTCTAAATCGCCATAATATACCAAAAATTTTTATTCAGACTAATTATACAAATAACAGACATATATTGCACCAAAGAACAGAGATACCACTACCAAGAACAGGGAGCCATATGACACGTTGCCCATATTTTTCATGGCTTGTGAATTACAACCAAGCATAACTTGCAGCCATATAAACTATTTCAATTGTAATGGAGTAAACACCAATTGCTTACATAGTAGCCTTCATACGTCATCACAAGTGTGAATAGCGCTCTATTAGTGATAAGATATACAAGATTAGGAGGGCACTTACATGATAAAGAAAATCCTTATGGCTTCCCCGTCGCCCCAATGCACGTTTCGCTTCTTCGTCAGGAGGCGTGTCTTGGGCGGGGTGAATAGCCATTAAATAGTATGAGTAGCCTATGAGATTCAAAAGAACTAACAGCGCCACATAATTGTTGTCAGAACAGCTGTGGTGGATACTGTCACTTCCTGATACTACGGCGCATGTGCTGCTGACATCAAACTCCAGGAAACCGACAGTAAGATTCGAGGCTGTGGAGCGCAAGCTGCTTTGCGCAGTCATGGAGACGGCGCACGCGCACTTGTCCCCGATTGGCCGCTCGTCCAGCTGTCCGAGAATGAAGAAGCAGGACATGCACTCTAACAGGAAAAGTGCCCGAACTTATTATCACCAGCCGTACATGATGCCTAACCAGATAACGGTCACTAATACTTAATGAAGAATTTTTACCAATATTTCTTATTATATATAACAACCTCTACAAAATTAATATAAACATATCATTCCATGGTTGAAACTGACAAATAGGAAAAGCATAAATCAAATTACAGGAAGTCTGTATACTGATATAATGTACATGCCGTATTAATATGCCTAACAGTGACTTGAAGTGAAAATATACAGTGAAAATAATTATAAATATACAATAAATATGACTGAATTATATTAAGTATTATATAAATATTAAAATAGTACTATAATATTGATCAACAAACCTAGATAAGATAAGATGAGTGCCTCATTAATATAAGTGTTGATATTAATAAATATTCATCAATAATTATAAATAAGAAAAACAGCATACCAATAGTAAATTTAGGACATGGTTTCATGAAAGTCCATGGAGATGAATAAATGAATCTTCATAATGATCCAAACACTTTTCCATCAAGATAACCAGGAACCATCTTCGTGTAAACAGGCTCAATACATATAATGACACACACTGACGCCATAACCTAAGTCAAAAAACATATACTATGAGAATCATAAAAACACATAAAAATCGGAATATACCCACCCCACCCTAATTAAAAACCCAGTGAAAATGATTTATAAAAATGAACTGAACCCAAAATTCTCATTTAAACCATGGGGAGTAACAGTACGAAGTCTGTAAATCCACCGACATTCGATTTGGGATAAGGATTTGAACATATCTCCACCCCTTGTACCCAGATTCACCTGATCAATAGCTCGGACTACAAGCTTGCTTGCATCAGACTTGTGGTATACCTTAAAATGTTTTGGGAGAGTCTTCAGAGATTCTTCATCATCCATAGTTTTTGCTTTTTCGATGTCACATACGTGTTCACGTACTCTAATTTTTAGTTCTCTTGTAGTCATCCGTATATATATCAATCCACAAGGACATTGAGCATGATAAATCACTCCTACAGATGAACAAGTAAGACGATGTAGAATTTTAAAAGTGCGGGATCCATCAAAATTAGGGAAATCTTTACATTTGACCAGATTTTTGCAGGCTTTGCACAATCCACAAGGAAAAAAACCTTGTATGGATTGAGCAAATTTATGGGTTTTGGGACCAACATAGTGACTCCTGACTAGTAGATCTCTCAGATTTTTTGATCTCTTGGCAGTAACAAGGGGTGATGCAGAAATGATGTTTTTCAGAATAGGATCCATTTTTAACACATCACAATGTTTGTGGAAAATCCCTGTGAGCTGACTCCATTCACTATTGTACGGTGTAATCAACCTAATAGGCTGAACACTGCTTCTATCATGACTAACAGTTTTATAAAGCAGATCATTTCTAGAGACATCACACGCTCTTTGATAACCACGCCGAATGGTTCGATGGCTATAGCCTCTTTCTCGGAATCTGGAATATAGGTCCCTTGCCTGATAATCAAACGCTTCTTTAGAGGAACAAATCCTCTTAATTCTGAGATGCTGTCCGACTGGAATACTATTAATGGTGGACCGCAGATGTGAAGAGTCGGCATGAAGCAGGGTATTAGTAGATGTGGGCTTCCAATACACATCCGTAGATAGGTGACCATCGGAAGTAACTTGAACATCCACATCCAAAAAGTTGACCCTTCGTCCATGCGAGTATGTCAATTTGATGTTGAGTTGATTGTTATTGAATTCCGTCATAAACATGTCCAACTGCTCCACCGAGCCCTCCCAAATGAACCAGATATCATCGATATAATGAATCCATTTATGGATTCTATCAATTTGGTTCACAGGGCTGCTTTGAAAAATATTATGCTCCCAAGCTCCAAGGAACAAATTGGCATATAAGGGGGCACAGCAAGCCCCATAGCCGTTCCCTGGAGCTAGATTTGGTTGTTAAAGGTGAAGCAATTGTGTTTCAATACAAACTCAAGAAGGCACAGTATGAACTCGACCAAAGGTTTCTGTAGATCACTAGATTGTAAAAACCAAGCAACAGCTCGTAACCCATCCTCATGTCGGATGGACGTATAAAGACTCTCCACATCTGCGGTCACCATAATCATGTTTTCTTGTAATTCCAGACCATCAAAATGACCCAAAGCTGATGTTGTGTCTTTTATGAAGGACGGTAAGGTCAATACTAAGGGCTTTAAATAATGATCAATGAACTGACATATAATTTCACAGAGAACCCCGTTTCCTGAGACAATGGGCCTCCCTGGTGGATCAAGGGAGTTTTTGTGCAATTTGGGGATCAGATAGAACGGAGGGAGCCGTGGTTTAATTGATACAATTGTCTACATCATTTTTTGGGGTATGATGTCACTTTCAAAAGCCTTAATGACAATATTAGAAAGTTCATTTTGAAATGACCCAAGAGGGTTACAAACAAGTTTTTTATAACAGGTCTCATCCATCAGTAATTTCATGGCCTGCTTTTCATATAGAGTATTTGGCCAAATGACCAAATTACAGCCTTTATCAGCCGGCTTGAATGTGACATCAGACCAAGATTGCATTTCCTTAATGGCCGTCATTGTCTTTTTATTTTTTGATGGTGTAACTCAATTTTTCAATGTTTGAAGTAACCAGCTTCACAAATATATCAACTGCTGGGCAAGTACTGAAACTCAGAAATTTCTTTGATTTCTTAAACAGATGAGTAGGGAAATTACTTACCACAGCAGAATTATCATCATCAGCCAATGATTCTAATATGGCAAGAGCCTCTCTTTCTTCCCTTGTATCAAGCTGTACTCCAGAATTAGATTTCTCATGAAAATGTTTCAAAATAAGTTTCCTGGCAAACAAATGTACGTCCTTTATTACGCTAAACGGGTCTAAAGGAGTACCAGGAGAGAAAGTTATACCTTTTTCAAGTATATCAATTTGAGTAGCAGTAAGATTATGCTCAGAGAGATTAACTACCTTGGGATGATCATTTCTGGGGTATCCCTCCTGATTGCCTTTATATTCACGATACTGTCTTTTGCCTCCAAATCTTGTTCTCACATTGGAATGATTCATGGAGAACAAGGGTGGTATCTGGTTTCTTAGTTTTAAATTGCAATCGATATACTTTCTTAGATTCATAATCACCAACATCTCTTTGGTATTTTTTTGCTTTTAATGTGCTGATATCTTGCTCCCATTTATTAAGATCACGCTCAAGGTCCATGTAGAAAGAATTCAATTCCTCAGTCTGGAATTTTTGACTCATTAAATTTTGTGACTGTTCAATTTGTAAATCAGTCTCCGCCAATAATTTAGTATTTTTTTTCATTAATAATTTGCATAAAGGATAAGGAACAACTGGTTGCTGTGTCCTCCCATTTTTTGAGTAACAATTCGTCATCCAAATCAAAAGAGGGATATAGTTGTACACGTAAACCCCTCGGAATTATCTTTAATTTCAAATAATTATCCAAAGAAATTTTAGTCCACCATAGACTTGTTTTTTTATGAATGAGATTTTTATGTATACGGGTCAGTTCTTTAAAATCAGAATGTGAATCTTTAAAATTGGAAGCAGTTCCCTGTATAAAAATGTCAGAGGCTTTTTGAAGCCAGGTCAATTCCCTGGTTTTTAAGTTCATAATGAACAACAACGGGTTAAATCTGTTAAAAAACAGAAACAATAATAATAACAACACAAGAAACCCAAAAAATGATGTGCTGGCAAAAACTGAAATCAATATAGAAACATCTCAAGAACCGCAGTCTAAATCGCCATAATATACAAAATAATTTTATTCAAACTAAATATACAATATTACACATTGCCCATATTTTCCATGGCTTGTGAATTACAACCAAGCATAACTTGCAGCCATATAAACTATATCAATTGTAATGGAGTAAACACCAATTGCTTACATAGTAAGCACACCTGATTGTCTTTAGCTGCACATATATTCAGTGGCATGGGTCTGATCCAGACCCATGTCTGCTCCACATATTTCAAATCCCATATTTCAAATTACAGATTTCTAATTACAACACTCTGAAGTAGACTAGAATTGGACTGGAATTTGACTGTAAGCTAACGGACTTTAACACCACAACAATGTTTCGACTTCTTCTCACTTTCACCCCCATACTTCTCTATTTTGCCCGCTCTCCATTAATCCCCCCACCAAGTAAGGAAGTAGTCATTTCTCCCTCCATCCTCTCCAGCCACCTCACCTTCTCCTCAGAACTGTTCCTCCACATACAAGCCACTCTGTCCAGACACACACGGCCACACCATGGCTTATCCTTCTCCCACCTTCTAACGCTCTGTCTGTTACTCCTCATTGCTGGCGACGTATCCCCAAATCCTGGCCCTCCTCAACACATCCCCACACTCATTTCTAACACCCTGCCATGATCCTCTACACGTTTCTGCAACCATGAGAACCTCATACCCATTCACCCAGCCCCCACTCCTCCGGTCCCCCTACCTGGAGCTCTATGGAACGCACGCTCAGTCTGCAATAAACTGTCATTTATCCACGACCTCTTCATCACCAACAAACCTTCTTTGCTATCACTGAAACCTGGCTCACCCCCTCTGACTCAGCCTCTCCAGCTGCACTCTCTTATGGCGGATTCCATCTCTCTCACACCCCCCGCCCCAGCAACAAACGTGGTGGAGGAGTTGGCTTGCTTCTCTCCAATTCCTGCTCCTTTACCCCACTTCCTCTCCCACCCTCCGCTACTCTTCCCTCGTTTGAGGTGCACTCCGTCCGCATCTACTCCCCTTCCAACCTCCAGCTAGCTGTCATCTACCGCCCCTCAGAACTAGCCATCTCCACCTTTCTCGATCACTTCACCATCTGGCTGCTTCATTTCCTCTCTGCTGACATCCCCACTATCATCATGGGTGACTTTAACATCCACACTTCCACCTCCGCTGCCTCCAAACTTTTATCTCTCACTGCTTCCTTTGGCCTCGCTCGATGGTCCTCTGCGGCCACTCACAAAGATGGTCACACACTGGACCTTATCTTCACCCGCATCTGCTCCCTTACTAATCTCACTAACTCACCCCTGCCGCTGTCTGACCACAACCTACTAACATTTTCTTCCCTCTCCTCTCCTAGTACGCAACCCCCGCTCCACAAACTCTCTCATCCTCGCAGAAATCTCAAACACCTCAACTTACAATCGCTCTCTGAGTCCCTCCTCCCTCTTACAGACATAGCCTCACTTCATGACACAGATGCTGCTGCCACCTTCTATAACACCACAATAACAGCAGCACTTGATCAACAGACAGCCCTGGCTGACCAGCCTCACCAAAGAACTGAGACGGGCTTCCAGGGTTGCTGAGCGGAGATGGAAGAAATCCCGCTCTGCTGAGCACTTAACTGCATACAAGCAGTCCCTCACCAGCTTCAAGTCCACACTCACTATCGCAAAGCAAACATACTTCTCATCTCTCATATCCTCCCTGTCTCACAACCCTAAACAGCTCTCTCAACACTTTCAATTCTTTACTCCTTCCCCACCACCTCCCCCCTCTCATCTCATTACTGCTGAAGATTTTGCCTCCTTTTTCAAGCAGAAGATTGATACGATCAGGGAAAGCTTTGGCCCACGGCCCCCAATGCCCCTCTTAGCTGCTCAGCCCTGTTCCTCCAAAACCAACTTCTCAACCATGATAGAAGATCAGCTCTCCACCCTCCTTTCAAGATCACATCTCACCACTTGCACACTTGACCCGCTCCCGTCCCACCTCATCCCTAACCTCGCCACAGTCTTCATCCCTACTCTAACACACCTCTTCAACCTCTCACTTACAAATGGTGTGTTCCCCTCATCCTTCAAACATGCCTCAATCACACCCATCCTCAAAAAGTCCTCCCATGACCCATCCTCTGCGTCTAGCTATTGCCCGATATCTCTTCTCCTTTATGCCTCAAAACTACTGGAACAGCATGTCCATCTTGAACTTTCCTCCCACCTCTCCTACTGCTCCCTCTTTGACCGCTTGCAATCAGGCTTCTGACTGCATCACTCAACTGAAACTGCCCTAACTAAAGTCACCAACGACCTACTAACCGCCAAGAGCAAGCGACACTACTCTGTCCTCCTCCTGGACCTGTCTTCTGCCTTCGACACTGTGGACCACTCACTCCTGCTCCAGATTCTCTCATCTCTGGGCATCACAGGCTTGGCCCTATCCTGGATCTCATCATATCTAACAGATCGAACATTCAGTGTCTCCCTCTCTCACACCACCTCCTCACCTAGCCCCCTCTCTGTTGGTGTTCCTCAAGGCTCAGTTCTAGGACCTCTACTCTTCTCCATCTACATCTTCGGCCTGGGACAGCTCATAGAATCCCATGGTTTGCAGTATCATCTCTATGCCGATGACACGCAGATCTACCTATCTGGACCTGACCTCACCTCCTTACTGACAAAAATCCCACACTGTCTGTCCGCTATTTCAGCTTTCTTTTCTGCTCGCTTTCTAAAACTGAAGATGGACAAAACAGAATTCATCATCTTTCCCCATCTCACTCTACGCCTCCACCAGACCTATCCCTCAATGCCCTCAATGTCAACGGCTGCTCACTTTCCCCGGTCCTGCATGCTCGGTGCCTCGGGGTGATCCTCGACTCTGCCCTTTCTTTCAAGCCACATATCCAAACCCTAGTCTCCTCCTGCCGTCTCAAACTCAAAAATATTTCCCGGATCCGTGCATTTCTTGACCACGATACCACAAAAACACTAGTGCATGCCCTTATCTCCCGCCTTGACTACTGCAACCTCCTACTCTCTGGCCTCCCCTGCAGCACCCTGGCACCACTCCAATCCATCCTACATTCTGCTGCCCGACTAATCCACCTGTCTCCCTGTTATTCCCCAGCCTCTCCCCTATGCCAAGCCCTTCATTGGCTTCTTATCGTCCAGAGGCACCAGTTCAAAACCCTAACTATGACATACAAAGCCATCCACAACCTGTCTCATCCATACATCTGTGACATGGTCTCCCGTTACTTACCCTTGCGCAACCTTCGATCCTCTCAAGATTTTTCCCACAACCGCATACAAGACTTCTCCCGTGCCTTCCCCATACTCTGGAACTCTCTACCCCAACACATCAGACTCGCATCTACCATGGAAACCTTCAAAAAGAACCTGAAGACCTACCTCTTCTGACAAGCCTACAACCAGCAGTGATCCTCAGTCTACTGAACCACGGCACAACCAGTTCTACCCTCTCCTAGTGTGTCCTCACCTATCCCCTATAGATTGTGAGCCTTTGCAGGCAGGGTCCTCTCTCCTTCTGTAATTATGTGTGTCCTGTATTGCTCTTATTTATTGTACTTGTCTATACTCGCCCCCTCTCACATGTAAAGCGCCATGGAATAAATGGCGCTATAAAAATGAATAATAATAATAGTAGCCTTCATACATCATGACAAGTGTGAATAGTGCTCCATTAGTGATAAGATATACAAGATTAGGAGGGCACTAACATGATAAAGAAAATCCTTATGGCTTCCCGTCACCCCAACGCACGTTTCGCTTCTTTGTCAGGAGGCGTGTCTTGGGGCGGGGTGAATAGCCATTAAATAGTATGAGTAGCCTATGAGATTCAGAAGAATTAACAGCGTCACATAATTCTCAGAACAGCTGTGTTGGATACTGTCACTTCCGGATACTACGGCGCATGTGCCGCTGACATCAAACTCCAGGAAACCGACGGTAAGATTCGAGGCCATGGAGCGCAAGCTGCATTGCGCAGTCATGGAGACGGCGCACGCACACTTGTCCCCAATTGGCCGCTCGTCAAGCCGTCCGAGAATGAAGAAGCAGGACATGCGCTCTAACAGGAAAAGTGCCCGAACTTATTATCACCAGCCGTACATGATGCCTAACCAGATAACGGTCACTAATACTTAATGAAGAATTTTTACCAATATTTCTTACTATATATAACAACCTTTGCAAAATTAATATAAACATATCATTCCATGGTTGAAACTGACAAATAGGAAAAACATATAAATCAAATTACAGGAAGTCTGTATACTGATATAATGTACATGCCGTATTAATATGCCTAACAGTGACTTGAAGTGAAAATATACAGTGAAAATAATTATAAATATACAATAAATATGACTGAATTATATTAGGTGTATTATATAAATATTAAAATAGTACTATAATATTAATGAAGAATTTTTAAAAATGGATCCTATTCTGAAAAATATCATTTCTGGATCACCCCTTGTTACTGCCAAGAGATCAAAAAATCTGAGAGATCTACTAGTCAGGAGTCACTATGTTGGTCCCAAAACCCATAAATTTCCTTGTGGATTGTGCAAAGCCTGCAAAAATCTGGTCAAATGTAAAGATTTCCCTAATTTTGATGGATCCCGCACTTTTAAAATTCTACATCGTCTTACTTGTTCATCTGTAGGAGTGATTTATCATGCTCAATGTCCTTGTGGATTGATATATATAGGGATGACTACAAGAGAACTAAAAATTAGAGTACGTGAACACGTATGACATTGAAAAAGCAAAAACTATGGATGATGAAGAATCTCTGAAGACTCTCCCAAAACATTTTAAGGAATACCACAAGTCTGATGCAAGGAAGCTTGTAGTCCGAGCTAAACTGTAAAGCGCTGCGGAATATGTTAGCGCTATATAAAAATAAAGATTATTATTATTATTGATCAGGTGAACCTGGGTACAAGGGGTGGAGATATGTTCAAATCCTTATCCCAAATTGAACGTCGGTGGATTTACAGACTTCGTACTGTTACTCCCCATGGTTTAAATGAGAATTTTGGGTTCAGTTCATTTTTATAAATCATTTTCATTGGGTTTTTAATTAGGGTGGGGTGGGTATATTCCGATTTTTATGTGTTTTTATGATTCTCATAGTATATGTTTTTTGACTTAGGTTATGGCGTCAGTGTGTGTCATTATATGTATTGAGCCTGTTTACACGAAGATGGTTCCTGGTTATCTTGATGGAAAAGTGTTTGGATCATTATGAAGATTCATTTATTCATCTCCATGGACTTTCATGAAACCATGTCCTAAATTTACTATTGGTATGCTGTTTTTCTTATTTATAATTATTGATGAATATTTATTAATATCAACACTTATATTAATTAGGCACTCAGTGCACATAATATGTATCTTATCTAGGTTTGTTGATCAATACTATAGTACTATTTTAATATTTATATAATACACCTAATATAATTCAGTCATATTTATTGTATATTTATAATTATTTTCACTGTATATTTTCACTTCAAGTCACTGTTAGGCATATTAATACGGCATGTACATTATATCAGTATACAGACTTCCTGTAATTTGATTTATATGTTTTTCCTATTTGTCAATTTCAACCATGGAATGATATGTTTATATTAATTTTGCAGAGGTTGTTATATATAGTAAGAAATATTGGTAAAAATTCTTCATTAAGTATTAGTGACCGTTATCTGGTTAGGCATCATGTACGGCTGGTGATAATAAGTTCGGGCACTTTTCCTGTTAGAGCGCATGTCCTGCTTCTTCATTCTTGGACAGCTGGACGAGCGGCCAATTGGGGACAAGTGCGCGTGCGCCGTCTCCATGACTGCGCAACGCAGCTTGCGCTCCACAGCCTCGAATCTTACTGTCGGTTTCCTGGAGTTTTTTTGTCAGCGGCACATGCGCCGTAGTATCAGGAAGTGACAGTATCCACCACAGCTGTTCTGACAACAATTATGTGACGATGTTAGTTCTTTTGAATCTCATAGGCTACTCATACTATTTAATGGCTATTCACCCCGCCCCAAGACACGCCTCCTGACGAAGAAGCGAAACGTGCGTTGGGGCGACGGGGAAGCCATAAGGATTTTCTTTATCATGTAAGTGCCCTCCTAATCTTGTATATCTTAGCACTAATGGAGCGCTCTTCACACTTGTGATGACGTATGAAGGCTACTATGTAAGCAATTGGTGTTTACTCCATTACAATTGATATAGTTTATATGGCTGCAAGTTATGCTTGATTGTAATTCACAAGCCATGGAAAATATGGGCAACGTGTCATATGGCTCCCTGTTCTTGGTAGTGGTATCTCTGTTCTTTGGTGCAATATATGTCTGTTATTTGTATAATTAGTCTGAATAAAAATTTTTGGTATATTATGGCGATTTAGACTGCGGTTCTTGAGATGTTTCTAGAAACAAACCCTGTAAAGTCGCATCCTGCATTCATATTTTCTTCCGTCAGCCCCGTACTTGTTGGTGACTTACTAATTGTAAATTAGCATAAGGTTGGAAAAAAAAAGTGTGACTATAAAACCAGATTAGACAAGGTTTGTTTGTTTTCTGTTACCATGGAGATGCATAAGTCTGCATAGAGCAGCATACGCAAATTGCAAATTTTTAAACTAAACCAATTGCAAAGTCATTCATGTTTCATTGTAGATGCAAGTTTGGTTGCAAAAGTGTACAAAGCTTTTAATAAGGGAATGTGAGCAGAGGTTTTCCTGGTGTGGCAAAAAAAGCCAACAAGGATTACTGATGACATATTTTTTTTGACAGTGTGACCAAAATGGCAGCTCCCACGCACTTCCCTTTGAATATTTGCATGGAATTTAAACTACCAGTAAGCACCGACCAATGTAAAGTGTGAACACACAATATCGGAGCTATCAGACTCTGCAGCTATGAAATCTCACACCAGAATGCTTGAATTGGTTGCATTTTAGTGTAACTTTTGATTTTATAAAACTGACTCTGATACAATCCTATGATTTTTGTCCAGTCCAGTGCTTTAGACTTCTTGATTTCTATTCTTTACTAATCAATATTTTCCATGCAAAAATTCCAAACCGCTGACTGCGGTCCAAAAATTATCCAGTCACTTCAAAACCGTTCATTTAATTCACATAAATCAAGATGAGAATCTCATTTTATTAAAACCCATAGTAGGCAGAATAAAGTGGATGTATATCATAACCACACAAAGACGTTGTCCGCCGCCCTATAAATTACCAACCTTAAAGTGGGCATATATCAAAAACTAAAAAGGGATACGTGTCTTGGTGGACCGCCGTATATTTCAATGAATCCAATTTGTTTTAATTTATTTGTTTTAATATCGGCTACTTTTTGTATTAAATGTTCAATTCTCAAATTTATAGGTATTTTCTGCGCCATAAAAAACCTTGCTGCCATTTGCCGCTTGTGCAAATCATAAAAATGCCACTGCGGCTACCTCATATGCTGCTGTGAAGCTCATAGACAAGAGCGGGGAATTTATGGCCTTCTGGGGTAATGCTTCACCCATATATTCAGTAACAGGATTGCAGCAATTAAAGGCCTTGAGTAACCTTGCCGGTTATTTATGATCACTTTCCAAAGCCTTGGTAAATGAACTTTAGGAACTTCTGTGCTCATGGCGAGATGGTGAACAGTGAGAAAGTCCAGCGTTCAGCAAATCAATTGTATTGTGATGACAGGAAGATTCTGTTACACCACACTTCAGCTGCCAGCTTGCTGCAGGCACTCAATTCATCATGGTGGGCTGTTGGATCACAAGCCAGTGAAACTCAGCCTGGCGTGTTATTTTAGTCTTAGAGGACTGTGAGATAAACGGGGCATGAACCGGCCCCCTGGCAGGGTGTCGACCCCTGGCGCCCTCATTAAAGTGTCAATCAAAAAGAGTAATGAAACAGAGGGAAAGAATCCCAGCTCCGTGAACTTCCATTGTTTTCAAACTGTGAGACTTTTACAAGCCAAAATCTAAACAGCTTTTCTCCTCTCCATAGAAAAATTCCATGCCTAGAGGTTGTACCATTAGGACATTCCTCCCGGCTACTATACAGATAAGAGGCTCCTACAGGAGCTTAGGCCAGTCAACTTTGCCTACAAACGAAGGCTCGTACAGGAGCTTAGGCCGGTCAACTTTGGCTACAAATGAAGGCTTGTATAGGAGCTCAGGCCAGTCAACATTGGCTACAAACGAAGACTCGGACAAAAGCCCAGGCCGATCAACTTTGCTTACAAACGAAGGCTCGTACAGGAGATCAGACTGTTCAACTTTGGCAACAAATAAAGGCTTGTACAGGAGCTTAGGCCAGTCAACTTTGGCTGCAAACGAAGGCTCGTACAGGAGCTTAGGCCGGTCAACTTTGGCTACAAATGAAGGCTTGTATAGGAGCTCAGGCCAGTCAACATTGGCTACAAACGAAGACTCGGACAAAAGCCCAGGCCGATCAACTTTGCTTACAAACGAAGGCTCGTACAGGAGATCAGACTGTTCAACTTTGGCAACAAATAAAGGCTTGTACAGGAGCTTAGGCCAGTCAACTTTGCTTACAAACGAAGGCTCGTACAGGAGATCAGACTGGTCAACTTTGGCTATAAATGAAGGCTCGTACAGGAGATCAGGCTGTTCAACTTTGGCAACAAATAAAGGCTTGTACAGGAGCTTAGGCCAGTCAACTTTGGCTGCAAACGAAGACTCGTACAGGAGCTCAGGCCATTTCATGATAGTAAAGACTGCGACAGATGATGACGAAAGGCAGATAGATGTATGCAGCAAAGCTCAGCTTACGTATTCGATTCTTTGAGTTGATATAGGTTTCAAACTTAGGTAGTCCTGATGTGAAACTACAGTTGTTGGACAATATGAGGCCAATTCATCAAGACTGATGTGGTGCACACTCAGGTTACGCTAGTTTTTCTGGATGAGAAGGCGCCAAATGCATTAGAGGGGTAATTCACTTAATGAATTCGACGTATCTTCTGAGTGGCATGCGTCTCTGTGTGCTGACCCAGAAATGCAACTGTATTTCTGGCATACAAAAAGTTATCACTTTCGATGAATTTTACAGGCAGTCTTAGCCCCCCTTGTACTGCCTGCCTCCTTCCCAGATCTGCCAATTCCGCGTAGCTGATTCAAACGCTTGTGAAAATGACAAAAGGTTGTGCAAAAAATTGTGAGTTTGCAAAGCTTTTCCCCACACTTTTCTGGTGTAAAAGCTACAATCAATCGGCTCCTGCAGCTTTTAGTAATTTCTATATGACTACTAATTTCTGAGTAGTCACAGAGGCAAGAAAAGTGACATTGCTGCGCAAAAATTAAAAATACAGAATAGGAAAAATGTATATGCTAAATGAAAAAGGCCTAAAAAATATAAATATGACAGTCCTGATAGTCAAATTTTGGACTGCCGATCCCTTTGTTCTCTAGAGATAAGTCACCAGATATGTCCAGTAGAGTGAGCACTCACATGTATAGGAGAGATGACCGAGATATCTATCGGTAGAACGATTGGACAGGTATCTAAACTGTATGGGGGGCTTTACTTAGGACCCTTAGCTCATATGCCAGTGCTGGTTTGTAAACGTAAGGGACAAAGCACGAAGTAGTTATTAATAATAGCATTTTATATGCTACTGTAAACAATGTTTTTAAAAAAGGACTGTCAGAGTTATTTATGCCAAATTTTTTAAATGGCCCATGGAATTTAATAAATTTGGCACAAGTGAGACTGAAATTCACACCTTCTATGATCGGGTGTAGATTTGTCCTCAGATTGTCTCAGCCAGGCCGGAAACAATGAGATCACAGCCACTAGTAACCTGAACACTTTTAGCCACTGGCTGACAGCAGGCCAGGCTATCCTTGCTTCTGATCCAGCAGAGTAGCATTGGAGTGGGGAGAAAATTCCCAGCATGAGTAAAGAATATTTTCTTTTTTTTTTCTATGGATTCCCGCTGTTTTATTTAAATACCATAAAACCTTTAAAAAGGAACATCAGGGACAGAACGTATACAAGTGGCGGTTCTGCAGGGGCGGAGCATGTCAGAACACCAATAAGAGAATCCCAGTGTCATGCAACTCCTCCTTAAGCATAACACAAAGTACCAGTGTTTTCCACTGTACAGAACAGTCTGATCTGGAAAATCACATTAGACATAAAATACTTTCATTGGCTGTGTGCTAATCTAGCAGCTTTTATGATTGATTTGATTAGTAATGCTACCTGAAGTGAGACAACATTCTCTTTCATTCCACCACGTCCTTCCAATATAAGTTGTACAGCTGAGGATTTTGTTGGTCTAGACAGAACTTGTAAACTGAAAGTGTGAAGAATTTTAATACTGGCAAAAAGAAAAAACGAATTTTCATATTTTAGGTAATGTAATGTTTACATTATATCGACAAGAGAAAGTCGTCTGAAGGTTGAGAAAACACCATATACCGACTTTATTATAAATACTAGAAATGACTCATCTACTCTTTTTTTTTTTTCAAGAATAAGCAGTTTTTCCTTTTTAGAAAAACACCGCACTGGGTAGTTCCCGGGGCAGCCATAAATTTACAAAGGAAGTTGCCTGTTATTATAAAGTAACTTTAAAACCGCACAATTAGAAATTAAAATGCCTGGTTAGAGCGGTCATACTTCTTGTACTGAAATCTAAGTTCTCCTTAGGAAAACATGCCGGGCTGTAGGAATTGAGCTTAAAAATTATTATTTGTGGGTTTCTGAAGAGCTCAATGTAAACTGCTGATTAAATAATTTACATCTCCATATTTAAGAAAAATTGTTGAAATTATTGCGATGCTTGATGTACGCTAGTCCTTTTCTCCTATTTCTGACACTGAAACAAATTTTTAAGAAAAGGCGGAATAGACGAGAAAGGATGAAGCAAGGAGCCAATTGTTGGGTTTCCATATCTGGTTTAGATTAGAACATCCTGAATAATATTTTAGAATTGAACTATACCAGGCCTACACAACATACGGCCAGCCAAAGAGTTTGCTGTGGCCTGCAGAGCTGTCCAGGAGACGCCGCTCCGTTCTTACGTATTTGCATGTTTCAGACGCGAATACATTTGAACACTGTGGAGCAGATGATTGCACGTCAGTCCTGGCCCCCCGTGCACTGGTGTGTTTAAGTCGGCACGCTATGATCTCATCACATTGCTGCTTGCACCAAAGAGCCGCAGAGGAGCTGAGGCAGCATGGACAATTGTAAGAATGCCATCAAGGAGCCGAAGATTAAATGCCTTCTCATTGTGAATAAGGGTTTAATGTTACTCTGAGGGCACATAATAGGGGGCAATTAAGGGGGGTAGAATTTTGCGAGAGGCAGTGGTAGGTACTTTCTTCAGAAGGACAGTATGTGTGTGGGGGGTTGTTTTGGAGAGGGTCAGTGGGGTGGGATATTGCAAAGGGGAATTGTGGGGGAATATCATGGAGAAGGGCAGTGGGAGGATATTTTACAAAGGGACAGTATGGGGGAATATTACAGAGAAGGGCATTGGGAGGATATTTTGGGGAGGGTAAATGGGGGGATATTTTGCAGAGGGGTTGTATGCGGGGATATTTTGGAAAGGGGCAGTAGGGGGATATTTTGGAGGGACAGTGTGGGTGGATATTTTGCAAAGGGTCAGTGGGTGACATTTTGCTGAAGGCCAGTGTAGTAGGGATATTTTTGAGAATGGCAGTGTGTTTGTGAGGAGGGTGGGGTAATATTTCATGCAGGGGCACAGTGTGGGACATATTTAAATATTATATTTGCAATTTACATAGAGGGGCAGTATAATGATACTTTTATTCTTAAGGGCACGGTATGGGGATGCTCTGCTGAAGACTGAGAAGAGGGAAGTCTGCTGAAACTAGCTTTAGGCATGAAATCTTATGGCGTCTGTGATACATGGAGACAAAAAAGGGATGGGAACGACTTCAATTAGAGATTATGTAAAAATATAAGGTATCTGAAAGTAAATGTTTATTTGTGATCCTTCTTGCATCTAATCAGTGCTGTGGTTTCTGTATAGTCCACAGTCTGATGATGACTGTTAACAACTCCTGGTATCTCTGTACATTGTTATAGACATACTGGGAATTGTCGATTCAAGCACTATATTTGTACATGGGGCTGACCAGACATTGCAATTGATAGCTGTACTAAGCTTGGTGGTTTATTCATGTACTGACAGTGTTTCTGGCGCTGTATTCATGTACTGAAAGTGGTTTTGACGATGTATTTATGTACGGACAGTGGTTCTTGCACTGCATTCATGTACTGACGATGATTCTGCTGCAATAAATTCATGTACTGACAGTGATTCTGGTACTGCAATCATGTACTGATGGTGCGTCTGGCGCTGCATTCTTGTACGGACGGTGGTTCTGATGCTGCATTCATGTACTGACATTGGTCTTGGCCTTGCATTCATGTACTGACGGTGATTCTCATCTTGTACACATGTAGCAATCCAAAATGTACTTCATGACAATGCTAAAACTTAGAAATCCTTAAAACTTTGAGTTTTGAGATTATGAGGGGAATTTGGCGAGATTCTACTCAGCTTCTGCTATAAAAGCTCAATGTGAGTTAGCGTATGTTCACTCTTATTGTTTAGAGCAGAAACTGAGCAAAATCTCTCCAAATCCTCCTCAAATACTCAAAACTTGTTTCTGGTGATATATTCATGTCAGCACCCCTTTAAATTGTTTGCGGCCCTTGGGACTGGTTCAGTATGGCATTGCGGCACTTGGACCAAAAAATGTGTACCCCTGGACTATACTATAATTTCATGCACTCTTCGAGTTGTCTGAGGCCTTAGGTGTGTAAAATTACTGATTAATTTTAAGACCATGTAAACTTAGAATGAACAGTCTTAAAATGTGCAAAATTTCGCATGGTGTCTAATGCTGTTTGATAAATCTGGTGCATCTTTAGATTTGGGATAAGTTTACACCACTGTTGATTAAGCCCCCATACACATCCAATGGCTGTCAACTGATGGTTCGGCCAGCAGATATCGCATCCATCTCTCCCATACACAGGTGTACTCACTCTGCCAACCTCCCATGTGTCTCTATGAGAGAGTCGCTACCAGACATGTCTGGCCACGGCTTATCTCAGGGAGAACAAAAGTATTGTCAGCTCCAAATCAGACATGCCAGATCCTTATCTCACCGAACAATCTATTGCCTGAGGCCCCTGTACACATTTAGGGTCGCGTCACACTCTTCAATGTCCCAGCGATCCCACCGATACGACGTGGATGGGATCGCTGGGACATTGTTAGCTAATCGCTGGTGAGCTGTCACATGGGCAGACTCACCAGCGATCAGGACCAGCGAGCACGCTGGTATCCAATGTACACATCGGGTAACTAACCACTGCGCAGCGCCTAGTTACCCAATATGTACCCCAGATACCGGCTCTCAGCTTCTGCTGTAGAGCGCTGAGAGCCGGTATGTAGGGTACATATCAGGTAACTAAGCACCGCGCGGCACCTAGTTACCTGATATGTACCCTGGATACCGGCTCTCAGCGCTTTACAGCAGAAGCTGGGAGCCGGTAACCAGGGTACATATCGGGTAACTAGGTGCCGCGCGGTGCTTAGTTACCTGATATGTACCCTAGATACCGGCTCTCAGCGCTCTACAACAGAAGCTGGGAGCCGGTAACCAGGGTACATATCGGGTAACTAAGCACCGCGCGGCACCTAGTAACCCGATATGTACCCTAGATACCGGCTCTCAGCGCTCTACAGCAGAAGCTGGGAGCCGGTAACCAGGGTACATATCGGGTAACTAAGTGCCGCGCGGTGCTAAGTTACCCGATATGTACATTGGATACCAGCTCCCAGCTCGCTGGTCTCCCGCTGTCACACGCAGCGATGCACGCTGGCCAGCAGGAGACCATCGATGAAAAGATGGTCCAGGACATTCAACAACGACCAGTGATAACCAGCAGGGGCTGATCGTCGCTGCGTGTCACACTAAGCGAGATCGCTGGCTAGGTCGCTGTTGCATCACAAAATCGTTGACGCTTCAGCGATCTCGCTAGTGATCTCGCTTAGTGTGACGGGGGCTTTAGAGTGTCAGCCAAACCCATGTATATGGACTGGTTCAGTTTGCATAAGTCTAATGTGTATGGGGGGGACTTTGTGCCAGAAATTTCTAACGGATGACTCCTGGACACGAGAACATAGCCTAAAATACAAAGTAAATGTAGTGCACATCATGGAAGACATATTGGACTAGGATTACTTCGCATAAATACTCTCTTCTATAATATTTCACCTGTAGAAGTCCATAGTGCCATGTTGTAGGTCGGTCTACCACATTTGTAATACAGATGTATATAAGATGTGTGATGAAGGTAGGTTCCCCTGGAAGCATTTGGTGGCAAATAGAGTGCCCATAGCTCTGTAGTAGAGAACTGATAGGAGTGTCTTTGCCACCGTGTGGACTCCCTACTCACTTAGTCAGCTTTTCCTTGCGACCATTGGGTCAAGGTGGGAATTCATAAATAAAAAACTGGGTCTGAACTGAAAAAATAATAAGTTGATGTGTATGCAAAATGTAAATGCATATCAAACACATGACCATTAAACAGAGAAAACAAAAAACAAGAAACAAATATCCTAAAATAAAACAAAATAAAAAATATATATTGCAAAAATTGCATGAAGTTGTAATAATAATAAGGGTATTTGGTAAACATAATTTTGATCAAAATTATGTTTACCAAATGCCCTTATTATTATTACAACTTCATGCAATTTTTGCAATATATATTTTTTATTTTGTTTTATTTTGTTTTATTTTAGGATATTTGTTTCTTGTTTTTTGGGAATTCATAAATGTATATCTTTCTTTATCAAAGCTAGAAATTACGAGCTTCACCTACATAATACTACGGTGGTCTTCTTTTTTCTCTTTCGAATAATACAGTTCCAGCTAGGCATGAAATATGCACCAGAAGCATATACTTTTCATTCTCTGGTCCTCCAGACTGTGTGGTAGAACTTTTGTAATTTGTATTTCAACCGTAAAGATTAATGGAAATAAAGGTTAAGAGGCTGCTAAAAGTCTACGAAACGGGTGAAGGTTATAGTCACGTTCCATTTAATGTCCCATTAGAAGTGTCCCAACAAAGAGGCCATAGAGGAAAAACTGCAGTGTTCACACCGGGTGAAAATGAGAATTTTTGTATATGAGAAAATTGCTGGTGGTTTTGAGCTTACCACTGATTTATAATCTTCTACAAGAAATATCATTGTTTTTACGCAATTCTTTCATGGTGGGATAACCAGCTCAACGTCTACCCCTATAGTGCCACTACACAAGTCTTTATCCATTGAACATCTGCCTGGACCTGTGTCTATGTTGTATTACACTTTGTTATTAGCATTTGTTACATACGTTTATTTTTAAGGTACAGAAAATAAATAGAGAAAGGGGGAAAGAAGTACAAATTAAAAATTAGTATACCAGTTGTATTGAGAATAAAAAAAAATTAAGTTAAAAAAAAGGAAGGAAAAAAAAATCCTTGCAATGAAAACATGAATAAATGAAAAATGATCAGAAGGGCGGCGGATCTTATAAATTAGCAAAATAAGAACAAGATAGAGCATTTGTCCATAGTATTATGGATCGAGGTGATGATGTTTTCCATTGAACAAATATTGTAGAGGTCAGAAAGGAAAGTGGAGAAGAACATTTCCTGCATAGGGCAATAAGGCAGCCTGGCTTTGCAACCATCAAAAATTCAAGAAAAAAATGTGTTTAATGGTCCGCATTGACCGCAATGTACAGATTTACCTACAAGACTGTTGAGTTTGGGTCAAGATCAAGGTCAAGAGTTGAGCAGACTGTGGAACATGATCATGAGCACTGGCGCCTCTGAGGCCGGCACGCGTACACCCGGCTTCAGAGGGTCAATGCAACGTGGGAAAGAAGCCACGCATGTGAGAGGTATGTAAAGCGTTTGCAAGCCATGTTACCACGCCCAGAGGGCCGTGATAACATGATAAGTGGGCTCCATCGACTAGTCAAAGCCCTCATTTACATATCATATACAGACTTTATCCAGGAACACCTGTAAATGCACTAGTTGCTACCAAGTGATTGGCATATCTTCCATGTAGTTCCATGGAGAAGAGCTTTCATATGTCAGGTCCTCTTCATTATTGGGATCACACTTTTATGGCATGTCTGAGTTATAGCAGCTTAAATTAAAGCGGTGCATCGCTGGGTTCACACTGATTCCTGTATATCGAGACTATTTGCTTTTTTTTTCCCTAATGCTACAAAATCATACTTCAATCTTGTGCAATAAACAGTGCAATAGCGATCTCCAGAGAGGAATTATTCAGCATAAAGGTCAGAAGACATACAAACAGAACATCACTGGTTAACCTGCAGGTCACCAATACAGCTGTTGTAGTGGAGGAGACATTGAAAGGAATGGGCATTCGGCCAATGTAAAGAAATTGTACAGTACACAGAATGAAATTCTCTCAGTCACATCTATCAGAGGAACTTCGAACCTTTACACGGGTTGAAAGTTTATATTACCTTAAGATAAGCCCTGAAGTATTAAAAGGAACTTAGAGGAAAGTTCCATCTTGTATTGTCATATACCATTATTGAGGACGGCCACGCAGAGACCTGAAATAGTAGAAAATTAATGGAGTTAATAACTTAAGATATTAAATACAGAGACTTTAGTGACATGGTTTTTTTTTCTTGCGCCACCTAGAGGAGTACTGTGCATGTGCAGCAAAACAATATACAGAACTTTACCGGCTGCTGATAACTCCGGTTTTAGAAGGGCACAGTATTTTATTTCAACAATTGATCTTTTTTTTTCTTATGCGAGTCTGGAAGAAGCTTTCTGCACTCTCACAAATGCCTCATTGTTTTTAAGATCTCTGCTCACTGTCACCTTTCTTGTTTAGGGGATAAAAATCTGTCCATGTTACGGGATGGATGCATTAAACTAGCAAAGAAACACCTATACTGACGAAGATGCTAATAAGGGGTTGCACCAGGTTTGGACATCAATAGGAGCATTGGGTGGAGACAGGGTCCAAAGATCAGAAGTTGTCTCCTACCCTACGGATGCCAAACTTGGAAGCATTGCCTTTAATGAATGCATTAAGAAATATGCCGATATATGAGGAATGGCGAGTAAATCGTGATGGATCTTTAGTATCGCGTACAGAAGATAATTCGGGTTTTCTTTTGTAACAGCGCGCAGCCAAGTGAGCCGACTGGTACATCTGTGTCTGGTTATTCCACACGTAACTCAACCAAGATATTTCCAGTTCTGATTCTAAAAGTGAATAATAGTATAATGGAAAATAACAGAGAACTGGTCATTCCTGAGTGAACCCATATGAAGGACTTTTATAGTTCAGGGTTTCCTGTATCACAGTAAGAACCGGGAAAGTACTGGAGCTAATACAGAGGAGGAGCAGCCTCCCAGGACATGGTGATACACTGGCACTACGAAATAGCACAGGCTCCGTACAGATTTACATGCTATTACTAATTATTAGGCAGGTCAATACTTGTAGGGAGGCAGTCCATTACCTGTTGGTAGGTATGCCATTTCTAATAATTAGGCAGGCCAATACTTGTGAGGTAGGCCATTATCAGCCGGTAGTTATAGCATTAGTAATTATTATGCAGGACAGTACTTGTTGTGAGATAGGCCATTATCAGCCGGTAGTTATAGAATTAGTAATTAGGCAGGACAGTACTTGTTGGGAAGTAGGCCATTATCAGCCGGTAGTTATAGAATTAGTAATTATTAGGCAGGACAGTACTTGTTGTGAGGTAGGCCACCATCAGTCGTTAGTTATAGCATTAGTAATTATTAGGCAGGACAGTACTTGTTGGGAAGAAGGGCATTATCAGCCGGTAGTTATAGAATTAGTAATTATTAGGCAGGACAGTACTTGTTGGGAGGTAGGCCACCATCAGAAGTTAGTTATAGCATTAGTAATTATTAGGCAGGACAGTACTTGTTGGGAAGAAGGGCATTATCAGCCGGTAGTTATAGTATTAGTAAATATTAGGCAGGACAGTACTTGTTGGGAGATAGGCCATTATCAGCCGGTAGTTATAGCATTAGTAATTATTAGGCAGGACAGTACTTGTTGGGAGATAGGCCATTGTCAGCCGGTAGTTATAGCACTAGTAATTATTAGGCAGGACAGTACTTGTTGGGAAGAAGGGCATTATCAGCCGGTAGTTATAGAATTAGTAATTATTAGGCAGGACAGTACTTGTTGGGAGGTAGGCCACCATCAGCCGGTAGTTATAGCATTAGTAATTATTAGGCAGGACAGTACTTGTTGGGAAGAAGGGCATTATCAGCCGGTAGTTATAGCATTAGTAATTATTAGGCAGGACAGTACTTGTTGGGAGGTAGGCCATTGTCAGCCGGTAGTTATAGCACTAGTAATTATTAGGCAGGACAGTACTTGTTGGGAGGTAGGCCACCATCAGTCGATAGTTATAGCATTAGTAACTATTAGGCAGGACAGTACTTGTTGAGAAGAAGGCCATTATCAGCCGGTATTTATAGCATTAGTAATTATTAGGCAGGACAGTACTTGTTGGGAGATAGGCCATTATCAGCCGGTAGTTATAGCATTAGTAATTAGGCAGGACAGTACTTGTTGGGAAGTAGGCCATTATCAGCCGGTAGTTATAGCATTAGTAATTATTAGGCAGGACAGTACTTGTTGGGAGATAGGCCATTGTCAGACGGTAGTTATAGCATTAGTAATTATTAGGCAAGAAGATACGATACTTGTTGGGAGGCAGACCATTATGTATTGGTAAGCTGGTTGTTACTTGTTGGTAGGAAGGACATTACAAGTTATATTAGTACTTGGTCACAAGAAATTCCACACTGCCAAAAGTATCCATACCTGGTTTAAAAACAACATCACTGTGCTTGATTGTCCAGCAAACTCGCCTGACCTTAACCCCATAGAGAATCTATGGGGTATTGTCAAGAGGAAGATGAGAGACACCAGACCCAACAATGCAGACGAGCTGAAGTCTGCTATCAAAGCAACCTGGGCTTCCATAACACCTCAGCAATGCCACAGGCTGAGCGCCTCCATGCCACGCTGCATTGATGCAGTAATTGATGCAAAAGGAGCCCCGACCAAGTATTGAGTGCATTTACTAAACATACATTTCAGTAGGCCAACATTTCAGATTTTAAAATCATTTTTCAAGCTGGTGCTATAAAGTATTCTAATTTACTGAGATAATGACTTTTGGGTTTTCATTGGCTGTAAGCCATAATCAACATTAACAGAAATAAACACGTGAAATAGATCACTCTGTTTGTAATGACTCTATATAATATACGAGTTTCACTTTTTGTATTGAAGAACTGAAATAAATAAAACTTTTGATGATATTCTTATTTTGTGAGAAGCACCTGTATCATCAGTAAACACGAAAAAAAAAACCGAAACACTGTCAACACCATCGTGAATGTGAAGTCCTCGCTGGTCGGTGGATATGTCTGATAAACAAAAAATATCTTAAATTACGTCTTTTAATCTTGCTGCTGTCCTTTCAGTGACCCGGGCATTTTCTGAGGGGAGACACATACTTGCTGTTTACTTCATGCTTTTTATGTGGTGTGTATTTTTCAAAGGAAAACCAGAGTAGGAGCACAGCAGGCTGAGGGCTGGGGACGCATGGTAGCAATTAGATCTGTCAGGAAACAGATTCTTAGGAAAACCAGACAAGGAGGCAATTTTTTGACTAATAGTATTCAGTGGCCTTTAGCCTTCAATTAATCCTAATAGGGATCACAACCAGAACGACTCAAATTGTACAGTACACGCATCTACCCCGTAGTTCTCCAGCTCCCGCAGAAGTACAAATCCCAAGCATGCCTTACCTGCATAGGTAGTAAATATGCATAGGTAACGGCCTCTTTAAGCCTGAATTTAACCCTTTCTCTGCCAAGAACATGGCTCATGCATGCTTGAAGGGTGACCCTCATTAAGCAAAGAATGCATGGTGATGCTTGAAAATGTGTGAACCTCTCTGAATTTTCCAGATTTCTGCATAAATTTGACCTAAAAGAGTCAGAACTTTCAGTATCAGGTGTGAATTACCTGTGCAGCACTAAATGCAGCTAAACGTTTCCAGCAATTGTGGATTAGATGACCCTCCAGGCTTTAATTTACCCTCCAGTTGCTGTTGGAACCGTCCTCTAGTAGTTCAAGTGGCCCTGGTCAATCATACGCAAAGTATTCTATCTCAGCTGGCAACCTGGAAGCAGCAGTGTGCCTGTGTGCTGGTAACCAAGAGGATGGCAGGATGGGGCTACCTACAGAGGGGCTGAAAAGAGAGATATGCTGCAAATAGGAAACTGAGTGAAGACATACTGCAGGAGGGGGCTCTGTATAAAGGAGACAGAGGAGAGATACACTGCAAGATGGGCTGTGCACGGGGGCTGAGAAAAGTGATATACTGCAGGAGGGGGCTCTGTATAAAGGTTACTGAGAGGAGTGATATACTGCAGGAGGGGGCTCTGTGTAAACGTTACTGAGAGGAGTGATATACTGCAAGAGGGGGCTCTGTATAAAGATTACTGAGAGGAGTGTTATACTGCAGGATGGGCTGCATATAGGAAACGGAGTGAAGACATACTGCAGGAGGGGGCTCTGTATAAAGGTTACTGAGGAGAGCTATACTACAAGATGGGCTGTGCACAGTGGGCTTAGAAAAGTGATATACTGCAGAAGGGGGCTCTGAATACAGGGGACTGAGAGAAGTGATATTCTTCTACAATCTACAACCCTGAGAAATGAGTAGAAATGGCTGCTCGCAGCAGACGTACCCTGACAGGCGGCCTTCACGTAAACCCCATCAGCAGCCTCCACGTACACCCCATCAGCAGCAGCCTCTATATACCCCAGCAGCAGCCTCCACATATACCCCAGCAGCCTCCACATATACCCCTGCAGCAGCAGCCCCCACATATACCCCAGCAGGAGCCTCCATGTACACCCCAGCAGCCTCTATATACACCCCAGCAGCCTCTATATACAACATTTTAATGATAATATATATATTTTACCTGGAAAATCCTGTATATTCATTACATTATTCTTAAATCTTCATAAAAAAACTACATACATATTCTAGAATACCTGATGCGTTAGAATCGGGCCACCATCTAGTTATAAATAAAATCTGATCTCTAGTTTTCGTTTTGACTTTATATAACGCAGTATGACTTGTGTGTGATTGTCATAACCGGTTTCCAGTAAACTATGATGAACAATATTACATTCTGTAGAAAAACGTTCCTTATCCGAACACATTCATCTGGCATAGGGGATCGGTCTAGTAATATGTTTTGGATGACAACTTGTAGATTGCAGTAAGGTGTTGCCAGAGATACTCTTTCTATATAGGGATGTATGTACATTACCACCAGGGCCGGACTGGCAATCTGGCAATTCTGGCAAATGCCAGAAGGGCCTGTCTGGTCGTGGGCCGCCTTGTCTGCTACGTTAACAGAATCTGTGATCTCAAGACACTAATACTGTTAAGAGTTGTGTCGGAGCACAAAGTCACTGACTCCGTCACTTACCCCAGCTGGCCACCGGTGTCATTAGAAATATTGGTCAAGTAGTAAATCTTCCTTTCCTCCATCCAGGGCAATATTAGTAGTAATATATCCCATCTGGTGCTCTGGGACGGGGACAACATGGGCCTGTGTGAGTTCAAATGCCAGAGCTGAATTTCAGCTCCAGTCCGTACCTGATTACCACTGATGTGATCACCAACAAGACAAATGTCCAAAAATGCAACATGATGGTGGATTAGCTGGAAATTTGAAGTTAAGGGTGTTGTCATTTAGATACAAAACAAATCTGAAAAATCCGATGTATTTCCCACTCACACCAGAAGGATGTCGTCCATATAGCGACCATATCAACTGATGTGGGTGGAAAAAGCATTGGAGGGATGGTAGATGAACTTTTCCTCCTACCAGGCCAAAGTGGGGGAGAATCTCGCACGTAATCCGCACCCTAAAAACGTTCCAAAATAACATATCTGAAATGCTGTGAAAATGACGTAAAACAGGAGTTTGAACGCAGCGTTTTTACAGCTAAAGGAGCAGGTTTTGGCTGCAGGAAAACCACAGCAAAATTTCTGCGTGAGAAAATAGCATTACAATTGTCCATGATAAAATTTTCAAACCCCAATCCATAAAGCTCTTCTAGGACAATTTGTGAGAAAATCTTCTTTTCCCAGTAGTTGCAATAAAGGCCGATCAATTGTTACTTACTCTTTTACAGTTAATGGCCCTCTTCCTTGAGCTTGTGTGGCCTACAGCTTCATGACTGTACATTTATTTCATTTTTCTCGGATTTGCAGA